>RJVU01058148.1:193232-217444 GCA_003731715.1 Anabarilius grahami | reverse complement strand
AAATCTTAATGTTATTAATAAAAGGTTTTATGAAGGTATTTAAGAATACATTTTTAATATTTTCTAAATCGAATAGCATGCTACCTTTCCCTGAGTCAAATTTAAGGTAAAGTCTTGCACTTTGCAGAAAGCTGTCATGACGCGTTAGTTGTCCTGCTGAAATGAAGTTATCCAATTACTGTGCGGCTAATGAGGCTGTTTTGGTTGCTCTGCTCTCTCTGAGGTACTCCACAGTATAAACAGTTCACTTACCCCACACAGAAAGGGGCTAATCAAGGGAATTATTGTTTTGCTGCTTCAATTTGCCGGCTCCCAGTTCTGCAGTGATTGGGAAGAAAATGTGCTATTGTTCTCTGCGTTAATGCTTGAACTTTAAGAGAAAAAAAATGAGTCGGTCCTGGATGGCAAGAAATATGTAATATATTAAAAATATATCTGCTCATTTAAGCACTATTGTATTTGTATATATTTAATTTCTCATGAGGATCTCCCTGACAATATTTTATCTATCCAAGCAAGGATTCCTTCAAAATGTGTTGAATACGGTTGTATGTAATAATATACTGTTGTCTCAGTATAGACAAAACTCAAGCTGAATTTATTTCGTTTAAAAAAAAACTCTTCCTGCATTTTGAGCACTCTTGCATGTTCCTAATATTTACATTTCACAGTGAGTGAAAGCATCTGTTTGATGATTGAATAAACACAGATAGCAGAGGACGAGCCGAGGGGAAATCTCCACAATTAGTCCTTTAACTACAGGTTCGGTAAAGTTCTCTGCACTTATGAGGGCACGGCGCCACAGCCAGCCGCAAGAAGAACCGTAAAAAAATGAGCTCTGGAGGAGGGAAAGAGGGAGAGCGGCCTCAGAAGTCAAGTCTATCTGGCAATTACCATTTTACTGCCGTTCTTTAGTTACTGTATGTTCGGAGGGGCCATTAGCAGGTGTGCCTGGGCTGTCTGACCCAACAAAAGCCTTCATCTTTAAAAGAACAGCCAAAGTCTCGCCGAGACAAGAGATCTGTAGGGCCACAACACCAGCAAATACAAGAGTTCATACATACAGGCACACAAAGACACCACATTTCAGATTATTCAACAGATTCAGTCTTTGAAGGTTTGTGGATCAACTAAACAGAAAATTTATCCAAAAAAAAAACAAACTTAAATTACATGACATTTGTCTGATATAAAATATATTTAAAAAAACATGTTTTTAAAATACAACTAAGGAACAAAAGCGGTCCGCCTTTTGATTTAGAAACAATAGTTTACATATTAGAGATCAATGTGTTTTTTCTTATATAACCTGTAATTTATTCAGTGCATATTATATTATTGTAGTTACTGAAGTTGTGTTATTTGTCATGACAGACGTTCAGTGAAACAATTGCATGTATATTTTTTAGTATATATATTGATGTCTTTTCTATTTACATATCATGTACCACATTATAGCTATTTACAGCTGTTTGCTTATTGTCATGTATGCAAATGTATCTGTGATTTATGGTAAATTGTAATCAGGGCTTGACATTAACTTTCTTGCTCTCCAGCCACTGTGGCTAGTGTTTTCCAAAGTTACTAGCCACTCAGCATTTTCACTGGCCACAATTTTGACATGGATACCATGGGGAAAAACTGCCATATAGATATTTTAATATTATCTCATAATTTGGCAGCAGATATATTAGGCTGCTGTCACTTTAAGACCTGACGCACGGATCCATTATACTGTTACACATGCGTTTTCTTTCTCAACTGTTTATGTTCACTTAAAACATAACTGACTGTGTTTACGTGAATACTCGCCAAGGCCAGCATTTCGACATTATTTTGTGTGAATTTGACCGTTTAAGCGCAACAAGCAGCAAAAAAGAACTCAACTTGAGTACTGAGAGGCAGCTTTATATGGGCGCACTTTGGGTGTGAGCACAAAATCTGTGGGAATGAGTGAAATTATCCGCAATATGCGCAATCCCACGCCGAAATTCAAGCCCTGTAACACCAACAATATTCATCCGGACCAAATGAAACAAGTGAGTGAGGGGAGGCGGGTTTGTGTCAACTCGCTGTCCGAGAGATGAGAGAGTGAGAAAGAGCAGCTGATATCGTGTGTCAATTCTGCGAAAAATGATTATTGGAAGCATTTCAGTATTGATATGTATCGAAAAATGTATATTTTTGACAATACTACAATGCAATTTATTATTTCTGATGCCTTTTTAAAAGACTACAACTGAAAAAATGGATATATTACATATCAAATTCAACCAGCCAAAGTGGCTAGTAGGAGTGACTGCGTTACACGTCACTGCTGAAATTGTCAAGCCCTGGTTGTAATGCATATGGCTGAGTACATCATTTTAGTTACTGACGATTTGCCCTTACAGATATTAAACGTATGTCTGTGTGTTGCATAAACATTGTGTAAAAGATGATGCACGTTTAGTCTATAACCAGTGATTTACATATTATATCGTCGCTATATGTTTAATGTGATGTATCACATACATCACAATCTATTTTGGTTTTGTTGTACAACTTTTGTTTTATGATAAAGTGGGTGTTTACAACACAGCACATTATTTTGTTTTGCCCATATTATGTCCATCATTAAGCAGAAAAACACATGACACATTGAGGACAGATTGCACTGCTACAACTGTGTCTCTTGTTGTTGATGGCTGCGAGATCATGTGATCAACATCATTCACTCAAATTACAGTACTCAGCGGCAGTCCGCTTCCTGTGCGTGTTCTCACACGTGAAAAGGGAAGAGCACATCTAGATCACTTGCATTCCTTGGCTCGCCGTTAAGATGTTCTACACGAATGTGCCGCTGCAATTGCCCTGGTATTCAAGATCGTAAAAGCTACTTTACGAGACTGTCAGAAGAAGCCATTCGCCTCTGTCTGCACAACAGCAAAATAATCCGGTTACGTACACAAATATAATGGACTCAGAGCCTTTGGCGGTAAACAAGACGAGCCCTTGTCTCGCAAATTTGAGGGGACAAACTACGGCGTGTCTATAAACGATACAGATACCGCAACTTGAAAATATCTCATTTGTTGCGGGCCAAAATGTTTTCTCTCTCACAAAGACACCGCAAATCTTTTCCCGAAATACTTCATTAACATAATATTATAGAGGCCGAGAGCGCCGGTAGATGAGACATTGAGAGGTTGCACTTGACAGGGAAGATAACCTTTCAAACTGGCTCTGAGATTCATGCAGTCAAAGAATAGATATATCAGGACAGTCCCAGATTTCATTAGCTTTGAGAGACAATAATGGTTTTCATTCGTCTTTCACGGGAGCTCTCTGTCTGTCATTTCCCTGCCCCGGTGCGTCTGAGAGCGGCTTGATTGAAAGGAACCATCATATGCACATCCGTGTTGTCCCACACCATTCCGAGAGCAAACCGTTTTAGATCCTTAACTATAGCCGCCGCTGTGATTGCTCAGCCACCGGCAATTTCCTAACCAACCACCACCTGAACAATGATGTGTTCAGCCCTCTGCTCTCCAGGCTTTCTGAGGGGAATCATTTCACAGTTTGGAACGAGATCTCCATAGCAACTCCTCTTTGAGGGGTTTAGAATCACCATCCAGTAATTCTATGATCATCAAGCACAGCCATTCCCAACCGTTCTTTTCACAGCGGACATGGGCGGCTGGGAGGGAGGGAGAGAGGGGGGTTTGAGGCTGTTCGGAAATTCTACAGTCTATTTCAGGCAATTCATCCAGCCAGCCTCCATTAGAATTCAAAATATTTCGACCTTCAATCACGGAGCGTGTTATGTGGAACTGCTGCGATCTCCAGTCAAGACGAGCGACCGTTTTAGTCTAATCACCCAGGACGAGGCAAGGCAGAGAGAGACTCCTCAATCGACGCCTAATCAAAATGCTCGTTTTAAACGCTGACAGTCTCTCAACACGGGCCGCAAACACGCACCGCCGGATTGAAACCCCCTCCTCTCTCTCTCTCTCTTTCCGTGCCTGTCTGTAAATGGCGCTCAAAATACAGTAGATTTTCTCATTGACTGCAATCACATAATTCATCGCGGTGACAGAGTGTGTAAATGTTGTAGTGTGTACTGTACATCGGGAGGATTTCTCCTTGATAAATCGTTGTGCCGTGACATCAGTGTATGTGTCTGTCTAGTGCCTGAAGCCAAATGCGCCTCTTGTGAGCACTTATGCGGAAAAACGGTACAAATGCTCTTGATGTTTCCTGATATGCTGTAGAAAAAAAAGTGCCAAACTCAAAAATCTTTAAATGAATAGCTTGCTATTTGTGTCGTTTGCCTCTGCCGTGATGCTTGGGTGTTCTTCAAAGGACCTCTACACGATCCCAGACGAGGAATAAGGGTCTTATCTAGTCATTTTCTAAAAAAAAACTATAATAATTTATATACTTTTTAACCACAAATGCTCATCTTTCACTGCTCTGCGATGCGCCACGCATTTCGTAATCATGTTGGAAAGGTCACGAAAAGGCGAAAAACTCCATCTCATTTTCTCCTCCAACTTCAAAATCATCCAACATCGTTGTTTCACCTTTTTTATTTTTTTGTAAAGGGCATTTGACTTAGACACTGGACACTGGGTCGGCTTTATAAACACTGGATCGGTACTTCCGCCTACGTCACGCGTGACCTTTCCAACGTGATTACGTAATGCGTGGGCATTGCAGTGCAGTGCAAGACAAGCATTTGTATGTATGTATGTATATATATATATATATATTTAGAAAATGACCAATCGTTTCGCTAGATAAGACTCTTGTTCCTCGTCTGGGATCATGTAGAGCTCTTTGAAGCTGCACTGAAACTGACATTTGGACCTTCAACCCGTTGAACCCCAGTGAAGTCCACTATATGGAGAAAAATCCTGGAATGTTTTCCTCAAAAACCTAACCTAAGAAAGACATAAACATCTTGGATGACATGGGGGTGAGTAAATTATCAGGAAATTTTAATTCCGAAGTAAACTAATCCTTTAACTTTGTTTTATTTAAACTTTAAAAAAAAAAAAAATACATTTTTACAGTTTATAGGTAGTTTCTTTTTGCTGTGACTCAAGGGGTTCCACTATTCTGGACCTTAGATTTGGCTCAGGTTCCTCCTATGGGATTTTTGTTGCCTGTTTTATTGTCCGCTGGACATACATCAACAAGTCGCACTGAAGTATCAAAACATTCTCATGGCAATTTGCAACTTAAAAAAATTTTTTTTTTTTTACCAAATTGGTTTTGCCAAATTGGTGGCAAATGTCTATGAATTCATATGAGCTGAGGTTCATGGACATTCTGGGTTTTTTTTCTTTCTAAATATCATACGTTTTTGTACCGATTTAAAATGTACGAGTTCACCACCAATTCGCCAAAACGTTAAATAGTTACTTTTTTTGAATTCTGTTTCAAAAACAGTGCTGAATAAATTCAGTTTAATACTTAGGGTTAGGGGTTTGTTCAGAATTTGTATTTCAAGTCAGTGTCCAATTTTTTTTCCCCAAACAGTTGCACATGTCTTGAATTGCTGAATAGTGTTTTAGATCAAAACTAACTGACTGTTCATTTAGGCGGTCAGGAAGATGAGCACTCGATACAAAAGTGAAAGCTTGGATTACAGCGTGACAACACACGTAACAGTAGATCATCCTGTGTTTCCATGCATTTGTTAACCTTCTTTTCAAACTGCCCTTGGGAGATAAAACATTACACGAATGACAGAAAAACAGAGTCTTCCCACAACAAAGAGACAGATGATGGTTATTGTTGCACGTGGACAGATTGTTATCTTGCTAAGGACGGTGACTGTGATTTCAACAAGTGCAATATGTTCCTGAATCAACATCTTTGTTGATCCTGGAACAACATTCCAATCAACCAATCAGATTTGAGGGACAAGTTTACAGTTTAAGTTTCAAATTTCAAGTTTAGGCTTACAGGAGGGTTAGATGCTTCTACATCAGTGTTTTTTTTTTCACCTAGTATTTCCCTCTGATTTTAGTGATAAATTATGAGTGGGTTTAGGTTTAGGGGTAGAGATACATTGAATTTTTTTTTTTTTCATGTTTCGTTATCACTACATTTTTTCTTATGTCAAATCAACTTAAAAAATTGTTAATGTGGTTCAGATAACTTAATATTTTGAGTTTCTGTTGATTAAACCAATCGCCTTCATTGTATTAACTCAAATTTTTTATTTCAGTGAACTCAACATTTTAAGGGAACCAGGTAACTTACTTTTCTAAGTTAAACCAACTATTTTTTTTAAAGTGTAGGGATAGGGTTAGGACTACATTTTCGGACGTTGTTCCAGAATCAACAAAATATGTCTTACTTGGCAAAATCACAGTGACCTGCTAGGGACATATGTCTAATGTTATCGCTCGTACCACATCACAGAGCATCTCCTAGAGATATTTTGATGAAATATGAAATACGGTCAGCTTCCAGCAGCTCCAGAGGTGCCAGATGCTGAAATTTAAGATTTTGAGGTAACGTACCACAAAACTCAGGTCAGGGTGTGACTATATGCCAGGAAGCAATTCAAGTCTTTTGAATCTAGTACATTGGCTTTCTCTTTCATTGTTTGGCTCGATGCCAGCTCTATGTAGACAAAATGGGATTTTTGTGATTGGCAAACTGAGGAAGTCTACATAACATTCATTTTCAGTAGTCTGGGTAATTTCCACAGAGCTGCATTTGATATGTAGTCGTGTGCAGGTGTCTGTGTCAGTAGCTTAGAAAAGGTGAGTGTTTAAAGAAGCCAAGCACAACAACGGCGATCAGCCCACGTGAAAATATACGGCTCTGGGGAGCTTTGGGCCACCGGTGCGACTTGAGCAAGAATAACAGAGCGGCACGGATAGAGACTCATAATGTGTACCAGACTACGGCAAATGAGATGGGAAGATTTCTACACTCAGGGACAAACCACAATTCTCCCATCGGTTAGGTACCGTGAAGCTCTTTCCGAACAGGAGGCACGTCGAGGCTTCAGTTTTCAGTGCTCAAATCCCCAAACTCCTCTCTAATAGTTTTTGGAAGATCGCAGTGAAAATAAATCCAATGTTTACACAGCCTTTTTGAAATCATTAGAGCACCAAAAAATATCTCTGCACATACTGCAGGGTATAAGGTTGAGCAACATTTCCTCGTACTTCAAAGGTCTCTGCAAGAGCCGGCAATTCCAGTCCAACCGCTGCCTGGCTCCAATCACTCGCTGATAAAACACTCTCTGTTTGGTTACAGCCATACAGCCAGCAGTGGTTAAACCCATGAAACAACCATGACTATCACAGCGAGACCCAACGAATGACTGACACCCTCTTATGTCAGAAAAATTTTCTAAAAAGAGTTCAGATTTGTCCAGATGGTTCCTACATGATACTACATGGCCATGTTTCAATGGTCTAATAAACCCCATTCTGATAAATTCTCATCATATTCACATTACTGCTACCAAGGTTGAGTAAAAAATAAACACTAAGAAAGTGAACATGCATTGTTTTAGTGCCTGATACACAAGGAATTCTGCAAATAGCTAACAAGAAAAGTGTGCAGGATGTCATTTGCACAGTGCAGTTCTTGCAGGCTGGTTATGAATGCGATACAGGTTGTGGAGGATACAGATTACCATGATCTGGTTTACTTTACTGAGACTGCGCAGCATCACCTCCCCTCAGAGATCCAGACACCAGAATCAGCTCTTTAAAATACTGAAAGTTCATGCGACTTCACCACACATCTGGATACAAGCCCAGCTATAACACTCTTCTCCATTTTGATCCTTATTCCATAAATTACTGATGCCTTGGATCAACACAAACCACTCTTAAATATATCACAATAATGATAACATCACATGCAGCATTAATTACGCCTAGCAAATAGCTCTGACTTTTGTGAATAAGACAATCTATCCACAATATTTACACAAAAATGAGAATGAATGAGGGTGAATTAGTTTAAATATGCATGATAAAATTGGAAGACTAGCTTATGGTTAAACTAGCACCTCATTAAAATGGATTGGGGTGGTTAGTGTATAAGATTTTTGCATTGAAACAACGTTTAATATCAGTTTGATCCCAGTGTTGAATGTTGAATCTCGCAAGACCGTTCACTGAACAATGTACGACCTAGTAACACACACAGCTAAACGCTATCATGATCACCAGTTTTCTACACAGAGCCCCTAATCAATAAGAGATGATTTTCTGGTTTGCTGTACGGTGTGAATGTGCATACAACCCTCCATATGAAGACGTGACAACCGGCCCGTTCACACATTCTGGCAAATTTTTGTGTTCAATAGCACAGTTTCACGCAGAACGCATTTGGCAAACGTTCATCTCGATGCAAGAAAAAGCGTGTTGCCACTACCATATAATCAGGAGATAAAAAGAAGAGCCCTGGATGTTGAAACATGTCCCTGCTGACACTGGATAAAACATTTCTATAATTACAAAACAAAGACAGAAATTGTTAATGGTTAAGTGGTGGAGGAACCATTTATACTCAGTGGAATCTGTTCAAGGAAAACAATGGCGAGTGAAAACAGTGAGCCGTAAATTTATAAAAGAAACATGTCTGTTTTATGGGCTGGTTTTCCAGTTCTATTCACAAGCTTTGTTTATGACAGAGATTTAAAAAAGGAGCTGGATATGGTTAAACATACAGGGAGCCATAAAATACAGCAATATCACAATGAACTCTAGGAGCATTTTTTTCTCTTTAATATTCAACACAAGTAAAGACAAAACATTTTGACTATAAGTATATACATTGTTGGAGGCCAACACCATATAAGGGCCTAGTGGGCGGGGACATTATAAGGACATTGATATGCGGTTGCTAGGGTGTTCTGGCTGGTTGTTAGTTGGTTGTTTAGTGGCCCAAGTCTCTGGTCTCTAAATATGGTCCCTCCTTTAGTGTAAGACTATAGGATGTTTTATCACCCACCAGGCAAAAACTGGTCAACAAGTCAAACAAACCCCTAATCCAAAGTATGAGAAATGGCGAGAAGCTTGCCTTAGCAGACGTCACTGTGGATCGTAGAAGTGATGCAGTTATAAATCACATTAAAAAAACTGCTTCACTGAATTACACATGGTGGCCAGCAAACAAACCCAATATTAATGTCCAGTTCCCCTCCCGCTGGTCACAGTACACCAGCCAAATGTGTCCTGTATTAAACAAAACTACTGATCATATACATATTCATACATTCTACTGTTTACCAACATTTACCCAAATTAAAATTTATATCCAGCATCCAACAACTACATAGATTTTTGATTCAGCTAATTGCCTTAATGGAAGATCCAACTGTGATTTGTGGTTTGCGAAGAGAAACCCTGTCATTACACAATGGATGTGTGGAGAAACATATTAAACAAATTGATAAACCAAGTTGTATTCCAAAAATATGAGCCTGATCTGCAGTGGTGGAAATGTGGTGAAGTGCAGTTCTGTCATGACTACTCTCTGAGAGATTGGCATGGTAATGGATGTGGCAATGTTAATATATTTGGTCTTGGCGGACTAGATCTGCTACGCTGCTCCTGCTGTAGTACAGACTTGCTACTGCCAATACATTCACAGACATGCTGCTGCTGCTGCACATATAACAAACATGAAATAACCCCCATTGCAGATCTGTACAGGTGGAGCTGGGGAAGGTGGAGAGTATCTGAAAGCGCACTGCAGACTGCTAACAGCAAACAATGCCAAGTATATAAGCTCATTGGCTGCTGATGCCACAGCAACCAATCAGCTGGGCTATGTAGATAACAATGTGATCGCTAACAAAATGAGTTTAGAAGCCATCTAGAGTTTCATGACAGAACTTTGTATTGATGAAAACATGGTTTGGTAATTTGACCTGAAAACACTGCATCAGAAAGCTGCTTGTATAGTACAAAAAAGCAAACACAGTCTGTTTAACACCACATATGCGGCATAAAAATATAATAAGAGCTATCGCAATCCCAGGAAATAATGCTAGACGACTGAATTCTAGCCACCATGCCTCAATGTATCCACTCCAACATATTCAATGTAGCGCTGCTAACTTTGTCAAATTACACAGTGGCTGCATGATATTAACTAATATCAGCAGAAATGCATTTACACAGAAATCAGTTTCACAAAAGACAATATATCACAAACTCAAAAGATCTGGGCACTGTAAGGCTGGTCGGACCCCAAGATAGCTTTCGCACAACAGGGCTGCGTTTCCCCAACAACAAAGAAATCAACTAGTAACAACTGTTTCCCAAAACCATATTGTCGAAAATCTGTCATTCAATCCCATTGGTGAATGATGTCACGCAGGTGGTGGATTAATGCTAGCATTTTTTGCTATAAATTATCGACATGGCATCTAAGGAAGAATTATAATTTTTTCTCAGTAATTTAGCTTTATTTCCAGATTCAATCATAGCCTTAAATGACACTTGTATATATTTGAAATGAAAGATATTGTACCTAATGTCAGCTTGCTTATTTTGGTCAAGATAAGGATTTATTAAGTCCACATGTCATGTAAACAAGAAACTCTGCTTCTAACCACAGTTCGAGAGCTGTCGTTCCAACCACACAATTTGTGATGCTGTTTGTGAATGTTCGTTGGAACTATGATTTCAGAAAACACCGAATCGTTAAACTATGCTGATAACGACGGAACTTGCGACCATAAGTTAGCCAACGATGCTTTCGGGAAACGCACCGCAGAGTAGATTTTCCAGTATAACAAGCTATACTTTGATTAGCAATGTGGCATGACAAGATGCTACATCTCTAATTTTTGTTAATGTTGTTTTGCATGTGCAGCTTTACTGCTCAGTGAACAAGGTTCAAACACTCATTGGGAAGATGATTCACTTTTTGGCGAATCAGTTCATTCAGACCGTTCATTAAAACAACACTGCATGTCTTCTTTTAATTATGTGATATACAAAATATTATGATAATATATTTCTAATATAGTTTTATATTTCAAAAAGATGCTACCCACCTAAAATAAACAGCTCTGACATTTTGCTAATGCTCCCATTAGGTTATGAAAATGTTATTTCTGAATGTTCTCTGTACATTCAAAAAAGTCCAGTTTTTTTCTTTGTTATGCGAACGTTATGGGAACATTCCATTTTATAATTGTGCAACCATTTTGGGACTGTTACTTTTGAATGATCTCTGAACATTCTGAAACAAGTAACATTTAAAAGATGTTAGATGAAAGTTCATCTAAAACATTTCAGAGACAAAAAAATTAATAAATGTTTTAAAAACATTATTAAAGAACAGATAATTTTGAACGAACATTCTATCAACGTTACTGGAAGAAGAGAGAATAACTTTGAGAGAAACTTGCCAGAATGTTAGCAAAAGTTCTGAGAACGTTCCCTGTTAACTGGGTAGCTACTTTTTTAGTAGAGCTTGTGATGTAGCTAACACCTTTTTGACAAGCTACAGTTTAAAGTAGCTTCCCCTACACTAATTGGGGAATTTTACAGAGAATTTGGAGTCGCCACAGACCTGTCTTAACCTGGCAGTGTAAAGACACCTTCAGGATCACATGGGCAACTCAACAGAGAGAGAGAAGCCTTTCCTACTGCAAACCTCCCACTGCACTTTTACATGATGATACTGCTGTTACACATTTAAATGCATTCAAATGAAGACCGTTTTCCTTTCAGACAGTGGAAATGTATTGTTACTTGGGTGCTTTCTTGTTGGGGACCACAGTGTCAAAAGAAAAGTAGGTTAACCTCAAGAAACAACAAATTCTCTCCATGCTTCACATACATACTCATTACAGCATATAGACTCAGGACTGCACATCTGCATTCCTCTCCGTTGGATATATGCAAGGAAAACAATCACTTCCTGACAGATCCGCATTTCACACAGCTCCAGAATAATAGTTTTCACCTGCAGTCTGAGGCGAACATGAAAAAAATAGCCGTGCATTCGCCATGTAAAATATGA
This sequence comes from Anabarilius grahami, assembly GCA_003731715.1. NCBI lineage: Eukaryota > Metazoa > Chordata > Actinopteri > Cypriniformes > Xenocyprididae > Anabarilius > Anabarilius grahami. The sequence continues at coordinate 205,435 of RJVU01058148.1, read as the reverse complement.
AAACCTCATTTACGGGGACACACGACACAAGCCAAGAGCCTTTTCAGAGAGTTTCCAAAGGTGAGACCGAGGCAGCCTGTCTCATCTCACAAGGGCTGTTGAGCATCTATCAGAAAATGGCCTCGGAGTTGCCGTGACACCTTTATTCCCGTGTCCAGTGGTAATGTCGAGCGAAGAGATCCACTAAACAATAAGGATAAATGCTTGGTATTGTAACCCTGTCCCCTCCGCCTCTCGCTCTCACGGCAAACGGCACATCCACTAATCAGAGCTCTTCTCCAGTAATGGGAAAGTCAATAGCTGCATACAATCAGTAAACAAATTCTGCTATTTTTAAAAAGAGCCTCCGTCTCCATTTTAGTGCCGGCAATTTAAATTATTCTACCGTGTAACACCTTAATTGTGTAAGACAAAGACGATGTCGAGAGCACAAAAGAAACATGAGAGGAGCGTAATTTCTGTGCTGCCACGCAGAGATGACATGTGATAAGCATTGAGTGTGGACCGCTCCGCCGATGCCAAATGACAGTTTGTAGTTAGTCGCCATAATAAGGCAGAGACAAACAGTTTGTCTTTAAGCTGTTGTGAATGTCAGCCTCTTAATGAAGATAAAGAAATGCAGTTAAGAGCATATCAAAGTCAAGCAATTCTCTTCTTGGATTTCATTATTGGCAGTTAAACAACACGGTTTTCATTTTCAGCATTTAAACACTGAGGGTTGCCTTTCAAAGATATTGATCTTTTGGAGAGATGGTTTTACTCCACTGTTTCATCTGGGAATGCTGTATTTATTATGCTGTTGTTAGTGACCAGCTCTCTGACAAGCATTCAGGATCCTATTAAACTCAAATTGAAGTTCGGTGGCTTTTAGTCCATGTCTGTTGGCTTTCCCAGTTTGCACACGTACGTCTCCAAGATGTCTTTTAAAGATCTGGAAAACATCTGTTGTGAACAAACATCTATTAAAAAGCAGTTTTACGTACATTCTAAATCATAAACGTCTTCAAGACATCTTCTAAATACATTTGGTCCCACTCTAAATAGTGTTAAAGTAACTCTGAAGCAGAGTTAAAGTTAATGACATAAGCAATTAATTAAGTGATGACTGAGCATTAGTGATGAACACCTGCTGTTAACAAGCAGAACCACTGAAGAAAAGAGGAACACAAGAACTACAACTGACTTCTGCCACAGCCTTAGATGAAATCAACTGAAGATAAAAGAAGACATAAAATCTCTCAAGATCTCCGCAGATGAGGATTAAACAACTCCACAAACAGCATTACCAGCTTCACTTATTACTAACCAGATTGACTTTATTTCTGTCACACAACTACAGAAGTTCTTATTGAGAATTAACTGAGAATTTAGTTATTTTATATTGTAATAATATTAGTTTTTACTGCATTTAAATTTTTTTTTTTTTTAAATATTACCAACCCCAAACACCTGTGTATTTGTGTACTAGCTATATTGTGTAAATAAATACTTATCTGTTGTCATTTGATAGTTCCTTTACTTTTACCTTAAATAACTTATTATAAGTAGCTTGTAGTCTAGCTAATTAAAGAACAAATTTACCTACTTTATGACTAGCAGCAGGCAGTTTACCAGGCTCCATGCTTTAGATCTGTTTAATGTGACTCTGTTATATTGCAAACATCTTTCTGACCAAAACTACACACTCTGAATCATGGCAGCCCTTGTGATTTCGTGTTAAGCAACATGCCAGCATGCGTGTGCTCTTTTGTAGATATATTTCTGCACACTGCTGCAATGAGTAATTACCATGACGATGTGGCTGTAAAACTTTAGGGAGTCATTGCATTGCTCATGGCTGCCGAGGTAGACGTGTGTGAGAAAGAACAGGTGCGGTCCCATCCCGACCTGGCCAGACAGATGCTCTCGCTCATGACTCAATGCCAAACATAAAACTATTGCGTGACAGGAAGCCTTTACATACCACACACACCTCCTTGACAGAAAAAAAACATACATTATATACATCCTCCACACCCCAGCAGCAAAACCATCAGAGAAAACTAAGACAAGAATCTGGATCACAATATCACCCACTGCTGAGTCCGGAAAATATTAATTATAAAGGCAAAACAAAACAAATAATATAAAATAGGACATTTAAGGCACAGTTAAAATGTATTAATGCCATTGCATTAAAAAATATCGAACCATGCAGCATTTATTTTAAATAAATATAGCACTTAAAAACACACACATCAAGCAATATATATATATAAATATATATATATACACACACACACACACTCAATATTTTTTTGGAACCTGTGAAACTTTTTTCAGGATTCTTTGATGAATAGAACAGCATTTACTCAAAATAGAAACGATTCTACAATGATTCCTGAAGGATCATGTGACACTGAAGACTGGACTAATTATGCTGAAAATTCAGCTTTGCATCACAGAAATAAATTATATTTAAAAGTATATTAAAATAGAAAACAATTATTTTAAATTGTAATAATATTTCACAATATTACAGTTTTTTTCTGTATTTTTGATCAAAGAAATGCAGCCTTGATGAACATAAGAGACTTCTTTCACTGTAAAAAAATATTTTCATGATTTGTTATCACAACATTTTTCTTTTGTCAAATCAACTTAAATGATTAATGTTCAGATAGCATAATATTTTGAGTTTCTGTTGATTAAATCAATCACCTTCATTGTATTAACTAAAATTTATAATTTCAATGAACTCGAAATTTTAAGGTAACTTACTTTTTTTTAAGTTAAACCAACAATTATTTTTTACAGTGTTCAAAAACATTCAAAATAGTAATGTTTCAAATTTTTTTCATAATTGACTGTGTCTGGTGCAGAAAGAAAGCTTTCAACAGATCCAGACAGACAGATGCACAGTGTGAGACAAACGAACCCCATACCTGGCAGGTGTGTGTGTGTGTGTGTGTTGTGAGGGCAAATGGCAGCGTCGGCGGTGTCTGAATTCAGTGTTTTTATCTGGCTCAGTGATGCGGAAGAGGAAGCCTTGAGATGCACCGCGCTGTTGTGTCGAGCTGACTTCCTGAAAATAGAGACACAAGCGCACACGCACACTGACATAACGGTCATGACGAGATCAGAACTGTCCAAACATTAAAGAACACGGTCACATTGTCTCATTTCCAAAGGAAAAATCACATATATTGGATGATCTGAATTTAAAAGATACTCTGCCATTATTCCAACACAAAGCCTGATAACAAGGCCTTTAATCCCATAATAGATCTGTTGGATTTGGGATTCAGGGGTAAATTGTTTCTGCGGGTGGAGTGATGGTGTGAGAGCACGGCCCCATGTTGAGCGGGATGAGCGATTTCTGTGGCAGCTGAAGAGTCCTTCACTCTGGGAAGGGTGACCGAGAGACCAGCTGCCTCCACCTCACCTGCTGCTGGGAGTGTGAATGACTGCGTGGTCCAGACTCCAAAACCAATAGGGCTGAAATTGCTTTAGATTGATGACATAGGGCTCGAGGTCTTTTGCTGCCCGGAATAACGCAATCCAATCTGACAGCAGAATATAATTCAAGGGCAGTTTAAGAGTGACCTCTAAAGCACCGAAGGAACCTCTCTGTAAACAGATGAATAAAACACTGAAAGGGCCATCAGTTCTGTTTGGACTTGCTAAAGATGAAGGCCAGGAAATTATATCTGTTATGATGACATTTTCATCATGTGGATATGACTCTTTTTGTATATATATATACACATACAAAAAGAGCAAATAAAGTACTATGGTTGTATCATGGTTCATTAAGAATGCATATATATATATATATACACAAAAATAGTCATATCCACATGATGAAAACGACATCATATAAATAAATAAAGTACTATGGTTGTACCATGGTTCATTGGTGGTATCAGGTGGAAATACTATGGTACTGAATGGATACCATTTTCATCATTGAAATAGTAGTTTGAAAGGTATTCCTCAAAGAAAAACTAAATATATTATTACCATATTTTCATATGGCAATACCATGGCACTGTGATGTATTTATATACCGTCTTATATTCCATGGTATTTCAATTGTACTGGCTTTATAGTATCACCAGCATGATAGTGCTATCTAATATCGTGTTTGTAAGGGCTGCGTAAACAGCTACATTAAATCTATTTATTATAATCAGCTTCTTTCTTTCTATTGGTGTGATTAGTCCCGCGCAAAGCCNACACAAAAATAGTCATATCCACATGATGAAAACGACATCATATAAATAAATAAAGTACTATGGTTGTACCATGGTTCATTGATGGTATCAGGTGGAAATACTATGGTACTGAATGGATTCCATTTTCATCATTGAAATAGTAGTTTGAAAGGTATTCCTCAAAGAAAAACTAAATATAGCTACTATTATCATATTTTTACCATTTTATGGCAATACCATGGCACTGTGATGTACTTATATACCGTCTTCTATACCATGGTATTTCAACTGTTCTGGCTTTATATAGTATCACCAGCATGATAGTGCTATCTAATATCGTGTTTGTAAGGGCTGCGTAAACAGCTACATTAAATCTATTTATTATAATCAGCTTCTTTCTTTCTATTGGTGTGATTAGTCCCGCGCAAAGCCCGCGTATCTCTCACGAGATCTCCGGCGAGTCCAAACCCAATTGGACAGAGCCGTCAGTCACACGGTCACTACAGAGATGAGCAGTGGTGGACCGCAGCACTTCTTCTACACACAACCCATCCCTCTGCGCTAGAAATTACAGACGAGAGCATCGTCGTGTAGTGTTTGAGTCGTGGCAGCGCGGTGAATCGAGGGATTTTTCACTAAGCACCTGTTGGCGCGTGTGTTTATCTGAGCTGGATCCTCCGCGCGCCACAGACATGACAGAGTCCTGAGAGAACGAGTCTCACGAGTGCAACTGCAATGACACACACATTTGCGTCTCAGAAACACTGGGAACGCGACCTAACCATGTATAAACGGGATGAAATCATTGCTTGGAGGCTTATAACCATGCATGCTTTCTTTTCATGTAAAGCAAATGCAACACTTGAATGAACAAAAAATAAATTGTTTTTTTTAAGAATAAAACAATACATATAATAACGATAGAAACCAAAATATGATATATGATACTAATAATATAATCGAATTAAAACAAAATAGGCCTACAGAAATAAAATAATGTGGGGAAAAATAAACATTCCAAGACGGAGGAGTAAACATTAATAACAAACGCCTATAGAGAGAGAGAGAGAAAAAAATCATATGACATACACATGCAAATTTAGAAGTAGTCATGCATTAATGTTGCTCTATTGTGACACGCGCACCAGCACGCGGAGAAGAGCAGATAACATTCACCGGCCACTTAAGTACAAACACGACATCATTCGCCATGACCTGCATGCTTGCTTGTCAGAAAGATCCACCACAGGGTCTTCTGCGAAAAAGACTAATGAAATCATAATGTGCACGGATAAGATCAGCATGTTTGGAGACGGAGATGGTCACAAAAGGCTATAACCCTAATGATCTGTTCCTCCTGTTTAGATGAAATAATGCTGGATGGGAGATCTGAGCTCTGATTCCTGCGGGCCCCTAAAATGCACCTGACACTGACTTCAACTGAAGCTGATGAACAATTTGACAACTGCTTTAATTCGCGACTGTTTTTTAGTGGTTTAATTGCGTAGTTTCAGCAAGCTGTCATGCAGTAAAATGTGACTTTGAGATGAATTGCAGGTTTATGTCGCAACATTACGCGGTTATGACCTGTGCGCGTCCACGTCTGCCTAAAAACAATGGTCATATCAGCGAATTTATTATTTATATGAACGCATTTTCAAATTGAAATTGAAAACCCCACTATCTCATATGCTTATTTCATCAGTCTTCCGTTTTTCTAAATCTAACAAAAACTGAAATGATTAAGGGAAAATGTTAGTGCAGACGCACAAAGGAGTCTCTCCTCGCTGCGCTTTGTTTTGCGCCACTAGCGTAAAGGCACTCACAAAACCCCTGCGCCCTTTCATGCGGGTTTATTAAAAATAACGCAGTTATACTGCTGTTGCGTGCACACAGATGAAGACTTATTCCTCAACCACAGGCTCGAATCACGGTGAGCTCATTGAACATGCTTGAACCTGTCAACGGACATAACAAGCGTTTGTTTTACTGTCAAAATCACGAAGTGCGCAAACAGATATTTAATCACAAAACCAGACCTGCAAGGTGCCTCGAGAAGGGACACTATTTGCAATGGATACAACTGAGATGCGAGTTAATATTTGTTTTGACTCTCTTTGAATTGTTAGAGGGAGGAAACCAGCCTGTTTGGGGTGATCAAGTGAAGGACCTGTAGTAGAGAGGGATTTAAAATGAGCCAGATTAGTTAATTATCCACAAATGCGCTTTTCCTCTTAAGGGTGGGGACAAATTAATCCCAGCGGCAACCGACAAAAATTCTCCTCTGAAAAGCCCTCTCTCTCCCTGCCTCTGTACGAACACAGGGCTTCTGGAGCGGGCCAGAGCCTTCTAATGAATAGGTCCGGATTAATCATTCATCTTGTGTTGTTTAACGCCGTGATGGATGTATATCGTCACTCAGGCTCAAGACAATAGATGCACAGCGTTTTGTTCTTACCAAATAAATCACTCACATTGTTTAAGGTACATTGATCAATCTAATGACTTGTAATAGGCTCCTAATTACCACAGAAAAGTGCGGATTGTGGCTTTTAATACAAATCTAATCGTTTAGTTATGGTGATCAGAATTAAAAAATATACTTATGATATCATGCATCAACATTTAAACGTGGTTAATAATTTGCTTATTTGTAAACGAAGGACCAGATTTTTTTTTTCTTCTAAAAATAAATTTGGGTTTAACATTTTTTTTTTTTTAAATATGTTGTTTAATGTTTATTTTCTTTCTCTCTTCATTATAAAAATGTATCTTTAAATAGGCTACTATTTAACTGCTGACAGGGGTAATCAATCCTCAATTAATAGAAACTGCTCAAAGTGAATATATTAATTGCGAGAGTAGCAATTATCATATTGCACACATTTTACCCGAATTGTTCAGAAATGTGCATCCGTCTACAGCTTTTTCTGTCATTTCAATAGTACATGCGCATACATACACATCTAAATCTGTATAACCTAAACCTCTCTGAGCCTCAGGCCAATTTGTTTATGCTGAACAGACGTTTAATAGTGTTAATTGTTCTCCGTCAATTTGCAGTGATTGCGGAAATCAAGCGATTTTCGAGACTCCAGCACTTGGATTTGAATAAATTGTTTTATATTCCCCAGCTCTCTCCATAGGAGGGAATTTAAAGCAAAGCGCTTTGGAGTAAATTGCATCCAGCCTGACTGGCAGCGTTCAGCCGCTATAATGGAGCATTATTTGGTCATTTTGAATACTGTAATGCACAGCGTTTCGGCGGGGCCATTTTTAAGAAAATTGCTTTAACTTTTAAAAGGAGGCGATTCACTCCAAAGCAGGCCATTGTTACATTATGTCATTACCCTTAAATGTTTTAACAAGCAGCGCAACACATAATGCATTGATCTATATATATATATATATATATATAAAAATAAAAAATACTGGAGGAAAAAAAGGAAAAATTATTAATTATTGATGATCTGGGTTTTGTATACAAAAAAGGTGTATTATAGCCTATTTATTTTATATTTAATTTATTGTGTTTTATTTTAAGTATATATAATTTGGCGTTCGAACTTCGCATTGAATATTTCTATATTAAATATAAAAGCAAGTCCACTTTTTTAACGATTTTTGAGTCATGTGCTCGCGTGTTGTTCTGAAGGTATTTAAAGGAAGCGCGAGGGTGAGCGCGCGCACACGCGCATTAACACCCCAAACTCTAACCTGAGCCCCCCATACTATCCCTCCCTCTTTTTCTCTCTCTCTCTTTCACACACACACACACACACACACACTCACTCAATAAAAGTCTAACACACCTGTTGTGAGATCAGCTTCTTCCTCTTCATCCAAAATTCTTGCATTTCAGTGACTGCATCTAATTTGAAATAGTTTTAATATTTGGAATCACCAATAATAGCACAATCAAACATTCTTAAATTGAAAAAGAAACTGACACTGACATTGCATGATACTTATGATTTCGTATCCACTCAAAACATGGCTGCGTAATGACACTTTATAATAACGCTAACGAGCAAAACCAGAAAAATCATGTTTTTAATCCGCACACAATAAAACAATCTACAAAATAAACACATCACTAAAATAACAATAAGGACGCTGCAAACGGTTACGCGTATTCTAAGCATATATCCGTTTGCACATCAAAAACACGAAACAGATATTTGAGGATATCATGCATAAAATCAAGAGGAGACGCTTACCATCAGAGGATGCCTATTAAATACCAATATGAGCTGAGCGCTATAGTCTGTGCAGATACTGCGCCTTGATGGCCATATATATATATAAAAAATGATGAAAAATAGCTGATGGCTTATTGCTTGACAGTGGGATCAGTACCCCAGTCATTGATTGACGTGCAGCTTTAGTATTTCTGTCATGGTCGCGTCGCTCATTGGTCAGACGCGACTCGTCGCGCGCTCAGATTGGCTGAGTATTGCAGCCAGCTGTACTTCAAAGCACGCGCTCACTATACAACTCGAGTAGAGAGAGTAAAGCTTCAGCGCACTGTCCCTCAGTCACACTGGAACACTGAGTCATTGTTCTCTTCAACTAGCTGTCTAGGAAAGGCCCTGGATATGGCTACGTCTATACTTGGGGTAAGTAAGCATTGACATTTATATTTAAATTTTGCTCTGTTAGTTTTACCATTGGTATCCAGTGTTGCTTGCTTGCCTTCAAACTTTTCAATGACTTTTTATTTAGCCTACATTCTAAAAAATAACGATGCCACAAGAGAACCTTTTTAACTTTCAAAATGACGTTTTAACTGTCTAAATTTAGTACTAGTGCTTTAAAGAATGCTGAAACCAAAACGCTGATTTGAAGAGGCGAAAATGAAACTCTGGGAACTCGAAAACCCTGTTCAGCGAAAGAATTCTTTCTGGGGGAGAAATGATAATAATAATAACAACAACAAAGACATTTGTAAGAGTGCATTGCTTTTTCTTTAATGGAAAAATAACAATACTTCCATAATGCAAACGTGAAATTATTTGATAATGACCTTTTTAAAACATGACAACTTATTTGAAAACTTGTAGGAAATATTCACAAGTGAAGCAGTTCATTTTCGACCAAATCTTGGTGCTTTGGATTTATTAGACATTTGTCTGATTTTCAAAACACCCCAACTATGTTTTATAGTCTAGTAAAGAGCACAAACTTTTCATCCAAACAGGAAGAGCCGCGATTTGGAACTACCCCTTTAGCGATGCTGGCTGCAACCTGCAACAAAATTGGCAACACCAGTCCCCTCACGACTCTACCCGACTCCAGTGCGTTTTCCAAAGGCGGATTTCATCCCTGGAAAAGATCCTCGTCGAGCTGCAACTTGGGCTCCAGCCTGCCCGGATTCACAGTCGCCACAAGCCGAAGCACCTCCGGACTAACGACCACCACCGGCACGGGTAACAGCGCTTTCTGTCTGGCCTCGACCTCGCCAACCTCCTCCGCGTTCTCCGCCGAATACAGCAGCTTGTTCTCCAACACGGCGAGCGTTTCCTCGCAGGAGCCAGGACAGTCCGCCTTCATTTCCAAAGTTCACTCCTCGGCAGAGACTCTATATCCGCGGGTCGGCATGGCGCACCCTTACGAATCGTGGTACAAGTCCGGCTTTCACTCGACCATCTCGGGCGAGGTGGCCAACGGCGCGTCCACGTGGTGGGACGTGCACACGAACCCGGGCTCGTGGCTCGAGGTTCAAAACCCGGCCGGCACTTTGCAAAGTTCGCTGCACTCCGGAACCCCACAAGCCATCCACTCCCAGCTCAGCGGCTACAACCCGGACTTCTCCAGCCTCACGCACTCGGCGTTCAGCTCCACCGGCATCAGCCCCACGGCATCCCACCTCCTGTCGACCAGCCAACACCTGTTGACGCAGGAAGGATTCAAAACTGTGATCCCCACTTACACGGACGCGTCGGCCACAAACGCTATGATATCCGGCGCCAGCTCGGGCATCGGGACCTCGTCCAGGTCGTCCAGGAGATACTCCGGACGGGCCACATGCGATTGCCCGAACTGCCAGGAGGCGGAGCGGCTCGGGCCTGCGGGCGCCAGCCTACGGAGGAAAGGACTTCATAGCTGTCACATCCCGGGCTGCGGTAAAGTCTACGGGAAAACGTCTCACCTCAAAGCGCATCTGAGGTGGCACACCGGCGAGAGGCCCTTTGTGTGCAACTGGCTTTTTTGCGGCAAACGGTTCACCAGGTCAGACGAGCTCCAGAGGCACCTGCGCACTCACACGGGCGAGAAGCGATTTGCTTGCCCGGTGTGCAACAAGCGCTTCATGCGGAGCGACCACTTGAGCAAACACATCAAAACACACACCGCTGGAGGTGGAGGCAAAAAGGGCAGCGATAGCGACACCGACACCAGCAACCTGGAGACCCCCAGGTCTGAGTCCCCAGAACTGATTTTAGAGGGTGTAAACCCGCGGGTCACGGTCAAAGACCAGTCTCCACACCACGAGTCCTGAGGCATTTTCCTCCTATAGGCGAATCGAGGAAAAAAAAAAAAGGAAACGGGTCTGGAGTATGTGAAAAACTCTCCATTTCTCAGAAAAGCGATCGAGACACTGCATTGGAAAACGCAAATTCAGTGCGACACTGGCTATTTCTGCTCCGCCTCAGCTTTCCGGACGATAAAGTCTTGTCAAGGCTCAGTGTTTTAACGGCGGACATTTGAAGTGGAATGAGTGGGCAAAAGAGGGAACTAAATAACCACGGCCGCCGGTTCAGCTAATTGTGTACATACATCCACAAAAATAACATGTTATTTTTTTTCCCTGTAAATGTTACTTATGATTGTTTTGTGGTGGATCCTGAAATTCAGGGAATTTTCTTTCCTTTCGACGCACTTTGTGGATGTCAGTATGTATGTTACACAGCTATTTAAAATTCATTTAACCTTTCCTTTACCTTGCTAAAAAAATATATAAATGTTTAATTGTAAAAAGTCACGCTTATAAGGCTTTCATTTTGTAATTAAAGGGATTTCAAATCTAAAGCTTGGGTTTGTCTGATGCAGATGTTTTCATCAAAATTATCTGAGGCTAATCGCTCAAAGCCAAATGCGCATAATATATATTTACATTTTGGGGTTAAAAAAAAAAAAAGAAAATTGAAATAATGCAGACTAAACATCGGTATTTTTTCCCAGTGGGATAAATCAATAGTTAATGCCCCGAAAAGGCATTTTTGTCCAAATGAAAATCTTGTTAAATAGTATTAATTATGACTTGGAGCACATCGCAGCCCCATGTGTCTTGTATTGGCGATTAGGGATTCGTGTCTTATCAAATATCTAATTACTCTCCGAGACATCATTTGTTCAGAAGCTCTTTATCGCACATTTTCCGAGGGGATTCAGTGACAAAGGGCCTCTGAATATTTATTTGAATTGCTCAAATTAACTGCTTAAATTTGCATGTCAAACGGAAAATGTCCATCCGAGAGAGGGCTGAAGGCATAAAGCATCGTTTAGCTTTTATAAAACGCTACACTTGATTTGGTGTTATGAGAACAGTTTTCCCCCCTTTTTTTTTTCTTGCCTTTTCTGGATGCCACTTTTGAAAGGGGAAATTGGGAGAGGCCTTATGCAAATGTTGAATTTAAAATGCTCTCGCAGTCAAATGGTCTCTGGCTGTTATTTGAATATCAGTGGCCCTGTACTGAAAAGGTTCAAGGATGCTCTCTGACTTCTTTGTGTTTATCCAGTGCAGCGTCCGATCCCACAAAACCCGGCGGAATAATTACAGCTCGAGCCCTGCCTGGGAACTCGTTAGGGAGCTGCAAACGCTTTCTGTGCTACAAGGTAAATTGACCAGAAGGCAATAGACTAAAATTATTTTCATTTCCTTTTGTGTGCTGGTGGCCGCAGCAGCCTATTCAGGAAAAAAAATAATAATAATACACAAATAGAAAATGGTCCATTATCATTTAAAGACCTCGTGAAAAACTGATAACATTTTGCAAATAACGAATA
>RJVU01058148.1:137987-187765 GCA_003731715.1 Anabarilius grahami | reverse complement strand
GATGAAGATATGTGGTTGTGTATGTGTAATAAATAATGAATCACACCTAAGCAGTTTCTGTTTCTGTTTGGTAGACAGAGATTTCAAGAACTCCACCTCAGGGTCGTCTTCTTCCTCGCTAGCCACAAACTCCTGAAGCATAAAAACACACATTAGCAAACACACACACACTGACCATACATATACAAGAGGCCAATCAGAAAGGCACTTTTGTGCAGAACCAGTGTGAAATCCAGCATGTCTCTATACTCTTGTAATTGTAGTTGTTGGTCTCATCAGTTCTAGTCTAACCCTTCAACCGGCAGGAATCGCTTGTGAGCTGCCTGTTCAATAATTGGACGTTTTTCTGCAATCACACACTGAGCTCCAGACATGGATATCATGGGTCATATTTGGGCAGGGTCCAGGAGATTACCTGTGCTGGATCACTCATGGTCGTGTCCCTCCCAAGGACACATTTCTTTAGCGCAAAGCCACTGTTTCGCATCTCTGCCATTAACTCGGAGGGGTGCATTGACGGACCTGTTAGGACAAATCAGTCTTTCAGAACAAATAATGTGTGATCAGGCCCCCCCTCTGAGAGACGTACACTACCGGCTTTGTTAACACAAAGACACAGCAAATCAACTCCCTTATCTCGCAGCTGGGTGAGGCGTACAGTATAATTCTGCCGAAGCAGAGGTTTCATCCAATCAAAACACCAAATAATAACAATTTTCCACCGACACAAGAGTAGGATCTATCTCCGCTCTGCAGCTACATACATATTACTGTAGTGCACACACCGTCAGCGGCTCTCAGGGGAGAAGAGACATACCACATTGATCAACTTGAATAACACAAACTCAGAGAGAAGTATCACAATACACAAAACTACCTCTACCAACTCGAAGTTCAGTGGATACTCCACCTCAAAAGTCAACATTCTGTGATTATTATTTTCTCACCCTCATGTTGTTCAAAAACTATTTGTCCAATGTTGTTTTGTTCTCAATGTTCTTCAAAATATCTTCTTTTGTGTTCCACAGAAGAAAAAAGGGTTTAGGGTCCGATTCTCGCTATTAACTATGACTTTTGCCTCAATAAGCTCCTAATTACTGCTTATTAATAGTTAGGTAAGGTTGTTAAGTTTAGATATTGGGTAAGATTAAGGGATGTAGAATATGATCATGCAGAATAAGGCATTAATATCTGCTTTATAAGTACTAATAAACAGTTAATATTCTAGTAATACTGTATGCATGATAATAAGCAACTAGTTCATAGTGAGAATTGGACCCTAAACTAAAGTGTTGCCGAAAAAAAGTCATAGGGTTTGAATGACATGAGGATGAGCAAATGACAGAATTTTTATTTTTTATGTCCTTTTAATGGTGATTTTATTTTGAAATTGGGTTCAGATAATACGGATAATATAATACTTTACAATAAGGTTCATTTGTTAACATTAGTTAATGTATTAACTAACATGAACTAACCATGAGCAATACATTTGTTACAGTATTTATTCATCTTTGTTAATGTTAGTTAATAAAAAAATACAGCAGTTCATTGTTCATGTTACTTCACAGTGCATTAACTAATGTTAACAAATACAACTCTAGATTTTAATAATGTATTAGTATATGTCAAAATTAACAATAAACAAAGATTAATAAATGCTGTATGAAAAAATACGTTTCATTCTTAGTTCATGTTAACTAAAGTGGTTAACTAAAGTTAACTAATGAAACCTTATTGTAAAGTGTTACTGATAATACACATAATATCTAGATAATTCAAGTAGTTTGTGTATGAAATATTACATCATATTTTTTATCCTTCAAAAGAAATAAATTTGCCATCTGTGGAAGCTTGTTTCAGCCACTGAATAAATAATAAATGAGGTAATTGCAACTTTTTTGCTCACAATTCTGACTTTTTCTTCACACTTGTGAGTTTATGTGTCACAATTCAGAGAAAAAAAGTCAGAATTGCGAGAAATGAGTCGGTTATAAAGTCAGTCAGAGAAAAAGAGTTTTCTTACAATTCTTTATAACTCACAATTGAGAGAAAAAAGGTCAGAATTGTGAGATAAAAAGTCACAATTACNTAGAAAGTCTTAATAAAAAAATAAAATTAAAAAAAAAAAAAAAGTCTGAGAAAAATAATTTTCTTATAGTTCTGACTCACAAGAAAAAGTCAGAATTGTGAGAGAGAGTCAAAATTACTTTTTTATTTTTATATAATTTTTATTATTTTTTATTCCATGGTGGAAACAAGCTTCTACAGCCATCACTATATTGGTCTACTTTAAACAAGATGAAGATTTTCAGGACCACATGCTTCATGTATTACAAGGTTTGGCAGGTTAGCATACTTAAAAATAAACATTCTTTACTAGTATCATATAATCACAAATAATTTATTAGATTAGAGTAGATAATCTAAAATCTTAAAAGGCACTTTTATTTATGTTTGTCTCCTACTAACTAGAGTTTGGGGCGGTGTGTGTTCTGACATCATTTTCATGTGGTGCCAAAGCGATTGGTCACATGGCCTTTATAATTCAGATGATTTGCTCAGAAACAGCTGTATTCAGGAGGGGTCAAGTCAAGGAGCTTTGTCCAGGTATTCTTGGTGTTTTATTAGACATTGTCGCCACCTACAGTTGTGAAAGTGTATATCAGCTCTAATAACAGGTAGAGAAAACCTGCATTAAAGTCGCCCTGTGGTGAAAATCAAGGTTTTAATGTTGTTTATATGTCTATGTGGTGTTTTTAATATGCTTTAACCCTGCTCCTGGAGGGCCACCTTCCTGCACACTTCAGTTCCCACCCTGCTCCAACACACTCACCGGTTGTACCTTGAACACCAGCTGGTTCAGGTGTGTTTGATTAGGGTTGGAGCTGGAATCTGCAGGATGGTAGCCATCGGGGAGCACCTGCTTTAAGACAAACCGTCTGCAAATTCATCAGTCAACAGTATTTTCTCCTTTACTATTACCAGAAGCTAGTGATTATGGTTTATAAAAGTTATAAATATGGATATTTTTCTTACAAAAACACATCACTTCACTTCAAAAGGTCTTTATTAACCCACTGGAGCCATATAGATATCTTTTATGATGGATGCATACACATTTTTGGGCTTCAAAATCTAGGGTACCATTCACTGCCATTATAAAGATATTTTTAAATATAACTGATTGTGTTTGGCTGAAAGAAGAAAGTCATATACACCTAGGATGGCTTGAGGGTGACTAAATTATGGCATAATTTTCATTTTTGGGTGAACTAACCCTTTAAATCTGCAGTGTACCAAAGACTGTCTCAAAAACACGGTTTGAAACCATCAGCGTGTGGGAGGGGCTTTTCTCCACTGACCTTTTATGTTGTTCAAAGTGTTTCTAAAGATACTGATTGTTAGAAGACAGCTGTCTGATTCTGAGATGGTGATCGAGCTAATCATATTAATTACCGTTGTGTGTCTGACGTTGTAGAGATCGATACATAAAACACATTACCATTCTGAAACATGGACTTGTAGACGAGCCTGTATAATTCACTCTTCCTGAATTTATGGCTGAATTAAACCAGTATTTCCTCTTGCAGAACAGATAGTCCGAGCTGCTGAGATTAAGTGGAGGCGGGGACTAATTTGCATATTCGCATATAATAAATGAAGCACAGGTGTAGAGTTACAGTCAAGCTATTTTAAGTCACCGTTCTTGCCCTGATCATACAGAATATGAGGAAAGAGCAGTATACCTGCTTCATCACTGGCCATAGAGCTGGCGTTGATCCCCGACAGACCAAAGAGAGGACACTCACGATCCGTGTTCACATGACCCCATTTATGACACTTAATGCAGCGCACATTACGCACCTAAAACAATTCAAGAACAAGAAAACAAGCACAGTGTCCGCATGTTCACTGCATTTAGACATTTGTGGACGAGCAATAAAATACATTTATGAAGGTGTAGACCACAAAATTAAACATCACCTGAATGCCAAAAGGCTGATCTCGAATATTCATGTCATCCTTTGCATACCTGATGAGTAAAATATCAGTAAGAAATGCATAAAAGTGCAGATTTGAGATCAAGCATCACTCATCACCTAGTGAACTTACTTTTCACGAGGAGCTACTTTCTGCCACTCAAACTTGTACTCAGACTCTCCTCCCTAAAGATCAAAAAAGCATGAAAAATGAAACAGTTTTAGAACATTTATAAAATCTAAAAAAATTATATTTTTTGCATACGTGTTTTCTTTGTTAGGTATCATATTTGATACATCAGGCTAGAGCTGCACAATTCTGGGTAAATTGAGAATCACATTTCTTTTTTTTTTTATATTTAAAAATAAGAGATTACGATTCTCCCGCAATTCTAAATGAACAACTAGAAAAATAACGTAATTTACTAGAGGCTCTGACATCATGTTAACTGCTGCAGTCCATAAAAAAAAAATGTAATCATCAGAATTCTTTTATTTTTAATCGGTTTGAGTGAATGATTCAATGACTCACTCATAAACACTTCCCTTGTTTCATTACTGGATGAATCAGTGTTTTTGAATGAATCTCTTAAATTAATGATTCAATGACAAAAACATTTTTAACAGTCGCTTGTCACCACCTACTGGTGTAAAGATGTAACTGATACAATCTTTATTTATAGCTTCAAATAAAGAGGTGATTTACTCTATTCTGATCACTGCCGTAGACATCAGTGTTTATTAGGGCTGCACGATATATCGCACGATACGAAAAATAACATCGAACTTGAACGTGATTATTGCTTAAACGCGATTCTTAGTGCGATTATGAAATCGCAAAGGCTGCGATTGTTTATTTTATGTGCGGCTTGTCAATGAACTATGGCTCCAAATGCTAACCCATCTGAAAGCACTGTGAGTTTGAATCGCTTATAATGTACATTTGAAAAAGCAACACGTCAAACATCTTTCCAGACATGAGAAGCATTTATTAACATCTTGTCCAACAAAAGACAACATTTAATAACATGTTTTTATTCTAAACTATTTTATTTTATCCTTCTGTGAGATGATGTGGCTTCTTACGCAGAATAAGGCAGTCGTGTGTTTATTAGTCATGTTTAATCAATCAAAGCGTTTCAATCTTCTGTTTATTCAGCTACAGCGATATGATGTGTGTTATCTTCTTCTGCGGCAGGGAATATTGGAGTTTCTGCACAAGAGCGCCCTCTGGCTTTCAGATGGAGAAGCATTTACTACTGATCACAGAGCCGTACAGCTCTGACAAGCTGCGCATAAAATAATCTTTGCCATATCGCGTGCGATTTTATCGTGATAAATCGAGCAGCCCTAGTGTTTATATCTGAACTATAAACTTTTAACTACACAACTGCTCTCTCTGGCTCAGCGGCAGCGCCAATGCAGATTTGACTCAGTGTGATCATTCTTGTCTAAGATTTAAAGGGGCTCTATGTAATAATGACACCCAGTGTTCAAAATAGGTACTGCAGTCCAAATTCAAAATATTGTTTGCCCCGCCCCCTCGTTCAAAGACGCGGGTTGCCAGCAACAATAAGGAGCGCAATTGACAATGAAAGCTGAAGAGACTTAAACACTGTAAGCTGATGAGTTGATTTATCTGTTTCAATATGCTGTCATTCATAGAGATATTTAGATGGATTCAGAGGCTTTTTAGGTCAAGTAGAATCTGCGATTCTCTAACCCAGTTTGTTCGCTGGTTTCCATGGTTGCAATACGCGCTGTTTTCCGCCAACTGGCAACCTGTGATGTCGAAATACTATTGGATAAACTGACAGCACATGTTTCGCACAGACCAAAACAAAGACAGACGTTCCGACACGGAACGCACATTTTCAAAGTAGAATATCTGGCTGTAGCAATGTTTTTCTGAGGAACAAGTAGGTGAACTCAGCATGTTTCCTAAATATCTGCAAACATATCGGGGTATTTTTATGCTTTATTAAAGTAAAAATCTTACATAGAGCCCCTTTAATAGACACATGTGAATCACTGTCATTTAGGAATAAGATATTGGTCTTTTAACGATTAATCATGCAGCTCTACATCAGGCTTTTCTGGCTCATATAGTATGATATAGGAGAATATCGAGCTCATACTTGAGGAGGAAAAAATGCCTCAATTTAAACTTTAACATGTAAAATAACTTTACCTCTTTGGCCTCCTCTGCAGGAAGTTGGTGATGATAGAAAGAAAAAGAAAAAACAAGTAAATATTTACACTTTAGTTTAACTTATTATTTTCAGTTTCTTGATTTTCTAACAATTTTGACTGAATAAAAATCTCATATGTCATTAGGTTTAGTCATGATTTGCAAGCAAATGATCAATTACATTGTTTTTTTTTTAAACAATTTGGTGAAAAGGTTTCTAACCTTTAGATGCTCCAGGAGGTGCTTCATACATGAAATTAAGGCCATTTTTCACACGATCATCTCCCATCAGCAGTCTGAAATATAAAACACCCAACAGGACCATTTCAGTCTACAGGTAAATGCCATATTATATCCACAACATCAGCAGCACACGTGACTGTGGGTCTGAGAGACTGAGAGGACTTCTCTGACCTGTTGTTGTACGTGTCCTGCTCCTTCAGATAAGCCTGCATCAGTTCCTCCTGCTGCTTCTTCTCGAAGGTTAATTTCTGCTCTGCGATCCATACCTGAGAACCAAAGTGATGAAGAGTTGAACACCTCAGAAACAGTTTCTCAACACTCAAACTTCCTCTGGACACATCTGACACCTGCTTTCTAACAACTTAACAACCATATAATGTGTTTGTTAATAAATACATGTGCATATTCTTCACAAATAACCACACATGCCGTGAGAGATACATATATAAAACTAATGATGACACCAGAGCAATAGTAGCTTGCTAGCGAAAACCTCCCGCTTACCTTCTTTATGTTGGACTTTGAAGCAGGATGAAAATCTTTCTTGCACATGAAATTGGCAAAAGATTTCCCCATCTTTGATCCCCAGCGTAACGACCAAAATGTTATTAAAACCCGAAGTTAGCTTTTTCCGCCGAACAACACCAAAACAACACCAGCAGCGGCGCTTCTTTATGACGCAATCAAAACAGCACTTCCGGCTTTTTTCATAATAATATTTAATTAAGCTGCTACTTTTATTAACTATATTACGCATACATAAATTGAAACAAACCTTCAAGTTCAACAATACCTAAAACAATTTATAGTTTGAAATAGAAAGCTGTTAAGCTGTTTTATGTTTTTATTTACATTTTTGTGTTTATTTTTTTATATCTTTTTTATTTCATTTATCNTATCTTACTTTATTTTATTCTATTTATTTTTTATGGTTTATTATAATGCACCCCTGGCTTTATTTGTAAATCTTTCGAAACAATTTTTTAAAAATCCCGGTTTTTTCCCAGTGATTTTATTTTAATATAAATTACAAAACATGTACATATCGTACTTCGAAAGGAACTATATTAATACAGCATAATATTACTTAAACAACTATTTCAAAAAACACAAGACAATCTTGCACTTTATTAATTTATTATAATATTATTTAATTTATGTAATTGTATTTGCACTCCTGTAGTATTTGTTTTATAACATATTTATTAGTTTATTTATTATGTATCAATAAACATACTCATCATGTATGAATAAAGTTATTATGTATTAATAATGCGTTCGCAACAGCGCAAACAAATAGCCAATCAATAATGCTGCTACAAGACCACGTGACTCGACGCGACCTAAAAGCGCCGCGGCCCCGCCCACTGATCCGTTGATAAACACCAAAGTGGATCGACCGACTCATTGTCTGATCGCTTGTGCGGATTGTTTTGGTTGCTTATAAATCAGATAAGCGTGCGGATTTGTGTCAAAGTGTGCTGGCAGTTTTGTTTATGGAGAAAGGAAAAGGAAAGTAAACAGATGTTTAATCTCGTCGAACAGAAAATACATTGAGTTAAACATACGCTGAGTTAAACAAGGTAAATATTATTTAAAGCATACAGCGTTACTGCAAATAGCTTTATGAATATCTACCATATTCGAGGCAAAGACTGTTTAATGCAAAGGCCTGTGTCTTACTAAGAGTTCATTCATTCTGTTGATATTTTGAGTACTGAATTCCTGCTTCTTCAAGGTCAGTGTTTTATTGTATGAATTATTGATTTCCATGTGATGTCTATATTCATCTATATCAATCTTGGCATAATTACTCCTATCACAGATTTTTCAGCACGTGAATCTCTGGATACTAATGATAAAAACTGAACAAATGTACATTTCAGGATGTTCCCAACCTCCTGCGACACATTTGTAGCTCTGCCTCCATCTACAGAGGGTCAGCAGAGGATCGTCTTCGGGAAGAACTCGGACAGACCCTGCGATGAGGTTCAAGAGGTCGTCTACTACCCCGCAAAGGACTATGAAGACCCAGAAGAAAAGCTTGAGGTATCTCGAGATGATGTGCCCCAGACAGCGCATTCCCTTTGGCATAGATCTGGCCCAAATAAACAGCTCAAGTGTGGCCCAGATTACATTTTGCTGTTGTAGATTATTTCCACCCACAGTGAGCCAAATAATAAAAACAACCTTGGCCCATATGTGAACCGTATAATTATTGTACAGCTGAGTTCTGACAGACCAAAAAAAACATTATTTACACCACACCTATATTTTTTATTTATTTAAAATACCCTTTACTCAGTAAATCAAACAATCTTAAACACAAAAATTGAGGCGCAGTCTTTTTTAAAATGAAATAGAGGATCTTAAAGGGATAGTTCACCCAAAAATGAAAATGTGATGTTTATCTGCTTACTCCCAGGGCATCCAAGATGTAGGTGACTTTGTTTCTTCAGTAGAACACAAATGATTTTTAACTCCAACCGTTGCCGTCTGACAGTCTTATAATGCGAGTGAATGGGAACTCGAACAATAAGAGTCGAAAAATATGCACAGACAAATCCAAATTAAACCCTGCGGCTCGTGACGACAAATTGATATCTTAAGACCCGAAACGATCGGTTTGTGCGAGAAACCGAACAGTATTTATATAATTTTTTACCTCTAATACACCACTATGTCCAACTGCGTTAAGCACTCGCTTAGTGAGGTCTGAACGCACTCTGACAACGGCAGTGATGTCTCGCGCTTATACTTCAATGAGTGCTAGACATCACTTCCGCTGTCAGAGTGCGTTCAGACCTCACTAACCGAGTGCTGAACGCAGTTGGACATAGTGGTGTTTTAGAGGTAAAAAATGATATAACTACTGTTCGGTTTCTCGCACAAACCGATCGTTTCGTGTCTTAGGACATCAATGTGTCGTCACGAGCCGCAGGGTTTAATTTGGATTTGTCTAAACATATTTTTGACTCTTAAAAATTGTGTTCCCATTCACTCGCATTATAAGACTGTCAGACGGCAACGGTTGGAGTTAAAAATCATCATTTGTGTTCTCCTAAAGAAACAAAGTCACCTACATCTTGGATGCGCTGGGGGTAAGCAGATAAACATCAAATTTTCATTTTTGGGTGAACTATCCCTTTAAGCATAACATTAGTGTGCTGATTACGGAAGTGCCAAATGTGTGAATTAATTTACAATAAGTGCTACTGTTAGCATGTCGTTCTTACCCACCACCTGTCAAGAACAGGAAGATTTAAAAAGATTTACATTAATGTAACATATAATCAGTATCATACATCAGATATTATTTTGTTTCCTTGTCATTCAAAATGACAACTACTTTAGTAACAGGCTATTTTTTGACCTCATACTTAATAATATACTTAATATTAATAACTTTTAAAACACTAAAACAGCACTTACCTGAAGCTAATCAGAGTTTGCTTGGGCAAAGACTGATGTAAAGGGAGAGCAGAGAGGAAAATAACAGAAATAACCTGTATTTAAATAGCTGCCAGTCACATTTTCAGTAATCCTCCAATAGGAATTCAAGGAAAGATGCAAAAAAAGTAAAAATTGCTGAATAGGCTGAGGTGTGGATGGCCAGCAGCTAGGTTACATGCAAGTATAAACCAAATGTTAACCATACGTTATCATATTTCCGCCAAGCCACATTTGATCCTCAGTTGTGTGCTGTCATCTGGGTCCTATACCTCAATACAAATGGTGATCCAAAATGAAATTCCCTCCAATTGTAAAGCCAAGGCAAAACATAAATGGCGAATGTTTGGCCCACATGTGCTCAGCCATGCCAGATGTTTGCCTCAAAAGCTCTTGCTATCTGGGTCTGTTACTGCTATCGTTTCCTCAGATTTGTCCAGCTGGATTTGAGAAACATTGTCTGAATGCTGAAGTACTTTCAGGTGTTTTTGTTATTTCTCCTTTTCCTCTGCTCAGTGTACATATATAGAAATAGAGCAGGTGGCTCACACGTATGCAGTGGTGCTGAGTCGCCCCGCCTGGCTGTGGGGGGCGGAGATGGGGGCGAACGAGCATCAGGTGTGCGTCGGGAATGAGGCGGTCTGGGGGAAGGAGAGTGCGGATGGGGAAGAGGCTCTTCTGGGAATGGATCTTGTCAGGTGACCCAAGAAACTATTTTTCAATTCATGTTCAGCGTTGACTGTAATTTATTCAACTACTACAATTCAGAATATATTGCAACTTCATTTAAAAATATGCAGTATATGTTTATGTGGCAATGTATGTGTGTTTATTTGGGACAAACTTTTTCTTTTTCTTTTCTTTTTTTATTGAAAACCAAGCATATACAAACAAAAGCACATATAACCAAACATGTCAGGGTTATATAGAAAAAAATATACAGGAAAACAATTGCATAGTTCATATTGCTTTAAAGTTTTTACTTTTAGAGTATGTTTACACAACCGCGATGAAGTAAAAACAAAAAGTTTTTTTTTCTTTGCGGTTTTCACGTACAGACAACAACATTGTCAAAATGATCCCCGTTCACATGGATCCACAAAAATGATTAAAAACGCTGTATTCTGCTGCCAGGCCAGTAGATGGCGATGTCACTGTGTAAAGAAACAATACACGCCTGCAGACTGAACACATAATACATATGCGCATGACGTCACCGTTTTCACAAATTCACAATTTTGTTGTTTACACGGAGATGAGAACAGTGTCGTTTTTGAAAAAACGTCCCCCAAAACGCTGTAAATGAACGTCCAAAACACATAAAAAGTTTTCAGCTCTTAGTTGAAAACGGTGTGGTGTAAACGGCCGCTAAGCGATTGTTTCCAAATGCATTTTAATGTCAATTTTAAATTGTTCAAACATAGGCATTTTCTCAAACCATTTGACTTTATGAATGTAATAACAAGCAAATATAATAATTAAATAAATAAAAATAATAACTAGATTTTTATCACCATCCAACGAGAAACACCTTAACATCACATCAGATTCTGCAACATTAACAACAATTTTAGCTTCTTTTTTTAAAAGAATTTTTCAATTCTCACCAAAAAAGGACATTCCCAAAATAAATGACTAGGGCTTCTTTACAAAAAAAACAAAACAAAACAAAAAGCACCGAACCACAAATGACTTAACTGGGTAAACAAAACTCTATGAAAATCCTTCACTTTATTTGTAATGTAATACTTGTGAGACATCATCCAAACTGACTTCTAGTCAGTGCTGGGTAGTAACTGATTACATACAGTGCCCTCCACAATTATTGGCACCCTTAGTAAATATAAGCAAAGGCGGCTGTGAAAATAAATCTGCATTGTTTAACCTTTTGATCTTTCATTCAAAAAAATTCACAAAATTCGAACCTTTCATCGAAGTAAAACAATTGAAAGTGGGGGGAAACTCACATTATGAAATAAATGTTTTTCTCCAATACATGTTGGCCACAATTATTGGCACCCCTAGAAATTCTTATGAGTAAAACATCTCTGAAGTATAGTCTCATTCTATGAGTCTCAGAAAGCCTAAAAAAAATTAAAGCCAAACCGCACCTACATCCCCACAAGTTGTGCCGGAGGGTTTCAAGAAAAATCCTCTGCTCTCATCCAGAAACAATCTCCAGCATATTCAGTTGTCAGACAAGACTGGAACTTCAAACGGGACCGGCTTCTATGGTCAGATGAAACAAAAAAAAAAGTTTTTTGGCAGCAAACCCACCAGATGGGTTTGGTGCACACATGGATAAAAAGTACCCCATGCCCACGGTTAAATATACTGCTGGATCTTTAATGTTGTGGGCCTATTTTTCTGCTGGAGGTCCTGGACATCTTGTTCAGATACATGGTATTATGGGTTCTATCAAATACCAAAAGATAAAAAATCAAAACCTGACCGCTTCTGCTAGAAATCCAATAATGGGCTGTGGTTGGATCTTCCATCAGGACAATGATCCAAAACAAACATCAAAACCACCACAAAAATGTATCACTGAGCACAAAATGAAGCTTCTGCCATGGTCGTCCCAGTTCCCTGACCTGAACCCTAAAGAAAATGAGTGGAGTGAACAGAAGAGAAGCACCAGCATGGAGCTGGGAATCTGAAGGATCTGGAGAGATTCTGTATGAAGGAATGGTCTCTGATCTCTCCTCAGGTGTTCTCCAAACTCATCAGGCATTATAGAAGAAGACTCAGAGCTGTTATCTTGGCAAAAAGTTTTGAATAAAAGGGTGCCAATAATTGTGGCCAACGTGTTTTGGAGAAAAACATTTATTTCATAATGTGATTTTCCCCCCACTTTTAATTCTTTTCCTTAAATGAAAGGTTATAATTTTGTGAATTTTTTGAAAGAAAGATCAAAAGGATAAACAATGCAGATTTATTTTCACAGACGCCTTTGCTCATAATTACTAGGGGTGCCAATAATTGTGGAGGGCACTGTATAATCTGGATTACGTAATCTGATTCCAAAAAATTAGTACTTGTAATTAGATTATACTACATTTTATAATGCTCATAATCAGATTACAGTTACTTTATGGATTACATGATTACATATCATTCACTCAATGGCAGTAAATTATTTATAATATTTTGATTCTCCCTAATTTTTCTTTTCACTCTTTTAAATTTTCCTTTCTTAAAAAAAATCCTATTGTGTGTCATACCGTTTAACTTGGACTATATTCACAATACAGAATGGTCATGTAAATGTCATGAAATTAAATTTGTGATTCTAAATTCGGGGACAAAAGCACCTCTCAGTTACACCATGTATGAGAGGGATGATTATGCAAGTTACTAAACACTTCTGATATAGCTGTGAAACACGATGTCTTCGTCATATCCAGTGACCTTCGCTAAATATTGATGGAACCAGTCTGGACAAAAATATTTCAAATAAGCAAAACTTTGAATGTGTAATGTCATTGCTGGTTTCATGTGTTTTAATGTTTGTTCATGTAATGCAGGGATTCCCAAAATGTTTTGTCAGATAAAACCTGTTGACCTAAAATATTTACTTGGAGACCCCTGAGATTTTAAGTTCATTTTTCAATAATTTAACAACACATTTGCATGTTCACAGTTCTCTAATGTAGGATAATGGTCACATTGACATTCAGGTCAACAAAAAAAATATTAATATTTTTAGTGTTTATTTTATTTTGATTGCTTTTATTTTTAAATAATTAATTTTCATTTTACATTTGTATGATTTAATGATCATTAGCTTTTCATCAACTCATAATAATGTAATGCAAATGCATTTCTTGTAACAAAAAATGAAAATATTTTGTTTCTCTTTGTTTTTTAATTTTTTTACACAATAATCCCATTATAATGATCTCATTAAAATCTAAGTGATGAACAAGTTAGGTCAAAAGTAATCAAAAAGTAGTCAGAATAAATTACCTAAAAATAAGTAATCTAGTTACAGTACGTTACTAACTACAATTTTCATCATGTAATGTGTAATCAGTAAAAGATTATAATTTGCAAGTAATCTTCCCAGCACTAATTATGATAAACCTGAAAAGGCGCTGATTTAATGAACTGTGAGTAACTGTGCATATTTTATCTCTCATCTTATCCTTTTTGAATGAGCAGCTGGAAGTAGTAAAGCATATGCATTTCAAAATAAGAGTCTGTGCATTTTGGGCTTGTTTATAATTAAAAGTCCCGCATTATGCATAAAATCTTTTTCTCAGGATATTATTGGTATTTTGGTCACACAATAAACTGTCTCTGGCTTTTAATTCAATGTAAACTCTTGCAGCTTCTCTTTGGGCTGCACCGTCACAGGAAGGAAAGACTAAGACTAACATTATTAAACACCTTGGATATAGATTTTACTAGAATCGGCATAATAATCTCCATTTATAAATTAGTAAATAAAAACCAAATCCAATCCATATGTATATGTTGAATTAAACATGTCTTGAGTATTTTAAGCTTGCAGTTACTCTGTTTTGCAGTTGAATGTGGTTGTTTAATCAAGTAAAAGAATCTGAGACGCATGATTTATTTTGAGGTTGTATGGGTTTGTTCAGTGTGGACATACGGTATTCATTTTATTTGTGCAAGTGTCTTAATAAAGGTCTTAAATGTGATTTGAAACACTTTTCATGTAGGCTGGCTCTGGAGAGGGCCGACACTGCTGAGCGGGCTGTAGACGTGATAACAGAGCTGCTGGAAAAATACGGCCAGGGCGGGAATTGTATGGAGGACGAGTGTGGATTCACATACCATAACAGCTTCCTCATATCAGACCGCACAGAGGCCTGGGTGCTGGAGACTGCTGGGAAATACTGGGCCGCAGAGAGAGTGGAGGGTAAATACTGAGTCATGTGACATTACAGCTTGAAACTGAATTGAGTTAAAATGTTTAAAAGCCAAATTAGTGTTGATTCAGTTCAGTAACAGTGTTGATGTTGCAAAGTAAGGGTCATCATCTGGATCAGTTCTTATCCGATAGTGTTAATATTTCTAAGAATATTACTGAATATTAATACAATTAATTAAAAGGTCTGATGTTGTTTCTCTCTCTTAAAGCCGGCTGTCGGAACATCTCCAACCAGTACTCCATTACGACTAAGATAGATAAGGAGCACCCGGCGCTGAGGACGTACGCACAGGAGCAGCACTGGTGGGATGGAAAGGCTCAGTTCAGCTTTGCTGAGGTTTACTCCTACTCAAGCACTGCCCGAATCGAGGCCGCAGGAGGACGATACTGTGAGGGACGCAAACTTCTGCAGAAGAGTGAAGGTGACTTGAGTGTTTAATGGTAGAATATGATCAGCAAATTCATGCAAAAGTGATAAATGATCACATCTACTCACACATTCAGGACAGTGTAGTTGGTTGACTGTAAAATACACTGTCAGTTAAAAGTTTGGACATACCTAAGTGAGTTTGTGCTTCTTATGATCTTAAAGGGTTAGTTCACCCAAAAATGAAAATAATGTCATTTATTATTCACCCTCATGTCGTTCCACACCCGTAAGACCTTCGTTCATCTTCAAAACACAAATTAAGATATTTTTGTTGAAATCCGATCGCTCAGTGAGGCCTGCATTGCCAGCAATGACATTTCCTCTCTCAAGATCCATTAATGTACTAAAAACATATTTAAATCAGTTCATGTGAGTACAGTGGTTCAATATTAATATTATAAAGCGACGAGAATATTTTTGGTGCGCCAAAAAAACAAAATAACGACTTATATAGTGATGGCCGATTTCAAAACACTGCTTCAGGAAGCTTCGGAGCGTTATGATTCTTTTGTGTCGAATCGTGATTCGGATCGCGTGTCAAACTGCTGAAATCACGTGACTTTGGCGCTCCGAACAGCTGATTCGACAAGCTGATTCATAACGCTCCGAAGCTTCCTGAAGCAGTGTTTTGAAATCGGCCATCACTATATAAGTCGTTATTTTGTTTTTTTGGCGCACCAAAAATATTCTCGTCGCTTTATAATATTAATATTGAACCACTGTACTCACATGAACTGATTTAAATATGTTTTCATAAAATTAATAGATCTTGAAAGAGAAAATGTCATTGCTCCCTATGCAGGCCTCACTGAGCCATCGGATTTCATCAAAAATATCTTAATTTGTGTTTTGAAGATGAACGAAGGTCTTGCGGGTGTGGAACGACATGAGGGTGACAGAATTTTCATTTTTGGGTGAACTAACCCTTTAAAACCATGATTAAAAAGCTTTTTCTTATATGCTTGAAATTATTTTTGTAGATGGATAACAATAGCGCCTTTCTTTACAAAACTTTAGTTTAATGGGGGTTTTGGTCTAAATTGTGGATGAAAATCAGCCAACATGAGTCCAGTTTACATGGGAACGTCTTCAAATCTCAGAAACTACAATGTTTTTTGACATAATTTTGTCTTTTGATCGCTTTTTGATAGAATTAAAACTGTTTAAAATTAATTGGATTATTGGGAGTTTTTTAAATAATAAACAAAGAATCTTGATAAAAAAATAAGTTTGATTAATTTGATTTTCCTCACTAAATTTCCATACATTTGTGGAATACCATTTGTGATATTTCATAGTTTTTTTAACGACTTTACTCTTATTTAATAAGAGTAATATAGAATATAGTACAAAAATCGATTTGTCCAAACTTTTCATTGGTACAATACATCACTGTATATTATTATGTATAATTGCAATTATAGATTACTTATTTACAGCTTTATTGAATTATAAACTCACAGACAAGTTGTCATTATAACATTGTACCAACAGGCCACATCACAGCCGAGAAGATGATGGATATTTTGAGGGATAAGGAAAGCGGAATCAACATGGAGGGAATGTTCATGACCACAGGAAGTATGGTGTCAGTCGTCCCTAAAGACCCAGATTTACCTGGTGTCCACTTCTTCACGGCCACTCCAGACCCTGATCGGTACGGCCGGCCAGCTGATGTTCAGAAGTCACAGCTGTAGTACAGGGCTGTTCTGAATAATGTTTTTCTTCTAATATGTTTTTCTTATGAATAAATGCAGCCTTGGTTGAGCAAAAGAGACTTCTTTTAAAAACATAAAAAAATCTTAATTATTCCGAACTGTTGACCAGTAGTGTAGTTAAGTTATTATACTATTACTAATATTAGTCGTGTTTGCTTAGGCAAGCATTGCTATTATTATTGCTCATAATTTTATATGCTATTTTTGCCTGGTGGACAATATAGCATTGAAATTGTCTTCAAAAAGTTTGTTGAAATTAATTGATTATTCATTATCAAATTCATGCAGCTGTAATACTGCAAATTTCATGATGTTTTTTTTTGTTTTGTTCTGTTTTTTCCCCCACAGGTCTGTCTTTAAGCCATTTATATTTGTATTAGACATAAAGCAGCTGAAGCACACATGTTCTCCATGTTTTGGAGAGGAGGATCCCGTGAAGAAGAAACCCCGTTTCCAGAGCAAACCGAACCGCAAACACCCTCTGTTCCTGAAGCACGAGGTGGTCGCCGCCATCATCGACAGCACCAGGGTGAGCTGCTCAACACAGAATATGCAGTTGTCTGTTGGCTTCTACGTTTACATGGCCCAAATTGTCTAGCCTTGAGCCTGTAAACCTCTTGTTGGAGACTTGCAAAATAACATGAGGAACCTGTAAAATAGCATGATAGACTAATTTCACATGCAAAGTGGTTAGCCAAACATAACAACGTTCATTAACATGGAAATCTTAAAGGTACAGTAGCCAAAACTGTTTGTTTAGAGAGATGGTGGGAAACAGTCATGAAAAACTAACTTATAAATGTTGTGAAAGAGTGTAATATATGGCCTTTTTAATATTAAAGGGGTGGTTGATTATGATTTCACTTTTTTAACTTTAGTTAGTGTGTAATGTTGCTGTTTGAGCATAAACAACCTTTGCAAAGTTACGACGCTCAAAGTTCAGTGCAAAGGGAGACATTTTCTTTTAAAGAAATCACTGTTTAAGGACTACAACAAAGGGCTGGTAGGGACTACAATGAGTTTCTTCCCGGGTTAGTGACATCACAAACCCTAAAATTTACATAAACCCGCCCCCGAGAACACACAACAAAGAGGGTGAAGCCATGTTGGGCTGCTTTAGAGAAGAGGAAGAGTTGTTGTAGTAGAGTGTTGTTGACATGCCGTCATTTTACGCCGGACTGCTTCACAAACGAGGGTCAATTCAGTGCTGGATTTGCACAAAAGATGAACATGACGGCACGTGCTAGTCGATGAGTTGAATCAACTCCACAGCAACTACATAAATGTATCCACTAACCATTCAGAAACGTCCAGTTTCATTCTAAAAGTTGTAACTTCTTCCTGAGTCTCTCCATCAGTGTCGACTCCGGTTTGAACAATGTAAGGCTGAACACCGTTACTGACAATCCTCATTTTGGCTGCGTGAGATTCTCCAGCTTTGTTGTTGTTGAGCAACTGAAGCGTGAGCTGTTAAAGCTCCGC
Source organism: Anabarilius grahami (assembly GCA_003731715.1). NCBI lineage: Eukaryota > Metazoa > Chordata > Actinopteri > Cypriniformes > Xenocyprididae > Anabarilius > Anabarilius grahami. Next base: position 169,368 of record RJVU01058148.1, on the reverse strand, counting down.
CCTCTTCTGGAAAGGGGGCCGGGAGCAGCAGCTCATTTGCATTTAAAGGGACACACACAAAAATGGCGTGTTTTTGCTCACATCCAAATAGGGGCAAATTTGACAAGCTATAATAAATGATCTGTGGGGTATTTTGAGCTGAAACTTCACAGACACATTCTGGAGACACCAGAGACTTATATAACATCTTGTGAAAGGGGCATTATCGGTCCCCTTTAAGATCATCTCATATAATGAGGCATAATGTTTGTTTGTTTGTTCAGGAGAGAGGACTGAAGATTGTACAGAACATGAGAGATCTGGAGAAGAAGAAGTTGGAAGAGATGGAGAAATATCTAACCGAGGGGATTGTGGATTCAACACTGCTGGTTCATCTCTTTACAGACACTGTAGAGGAAGAGATTGATATTTACAGTAAAGCCTGAGACTTATAGAATTGAAAATAGTTTATAATTGTATTATTGGATGTTTCTCAACTATAGGCACTTTTGGACCTGTAGATCCTAGTAAGAAACACTTTTCACACTGTCGCTAATTTCACTAAATTACACTTTGATTGGAATGGAGGCTTAATAAAAGGCTGCTCACTGCAGAGTCAATGGGTGGAGATTTCCACAATTTTATTTTATAATGGATTTTCAAAATGTAAGATCCAATCTGGTAACAGCTAACATTAATTAATGCATTAACTACAAATGAGCAATACATTTGTTACAGCATATATTCATCTTCGTTCATTAATAACTGTTCATGTTAGCTCAGAATCGTTTGATTTTATCATTAACTTAGAAGATTAATAATTGTTCACTGATGTAAACAAACCAAACCTTATTATAAAGTGTTAATATTAATCTTCTGGATCTGATACAGGGGTAAAACTAATCTATTCATAAACAATTTGAAAAGTTTTATTGTGACTTTAATAATTTTATATGTTGAAATCTCAATCTCAACCCCTCAGGTATAAAAGTTCCCAAAGTTGAAGAAACACCCGGTTACTGTTGCTAGTGGAAGAGACAATTTGCACAATCATTCAGGCAATTACTGTATGTTTGGATATAATTTTAATAATATACTCACAACCATTTACAGGTTTGTCACATTGTTCACATTGCTGACATGTTAAATAAGTTGCATGTTTTTAGCATTTTAGAGTGCATGTCAAAGACTCAAATGGGAAGTTTGAACTGTTTAATTCCCTATTATCCATGTCTACTGGAATCCAGTGCCAGTGATGCAGATATCATATTCAAACACTTACAGCTGAATAATTAATCCCAAAGGATTCACTTTTGTGACAGAAATGTGTGAACTGGTGGAAGTTGGCAGAATTTACTAACTGTCCACTCTAAGTAAAAAAAAAATAATACTAATGAAAAGATCAACACTCATTAAAGTCCATATCACAAACACAGTGAGCTTGTCTTTATTATTATTTCATGGAAATGTGACCTGGCTTCAGTGACAGGCTCACTATTTTTTTTACAGCGGATCATGGATTGATAACAGTGTTCAGAGGAGAGCAGGTAATTGAGACACTCACTGACATCCCAGAATTCTCTCTAAAGGGATAGTTCACCCAAAAATGAAAATTCTGTCATCATTTACTCATCCTCAGGTTGTTCCAAACCTGTACAAATTTCTTTGTTCTGCTGAACACAAAAGGAAGATATTTTGAAGAATGTAGGAAACTCAACTGTTTTGGGGGACCATTGACTTCCATAGTGCAAAAAAAATACTATGGAAGTCAATGGTGCCCCAAAGCAGCCTAGTTACAAACTTTCATCAAAATATCTTCATTTTTGTTCAACAGACCAAAGAAATGTATACAGGTTTGGAACAACTTGAGGGTGAGTAAATGATGACAGAATTTATTTTTGGGTGAACTATTGTTGGGACATTTCTGTGTAATCAAAACGAAAACAAAAACTGTCTGTCTCCCTCATGTGGCTGTGAAAAGAAACACAAGCACTTCCTATCAAGGTTATAAATCATTTAGAATTACATTTATTTTTAATAAAACAGAATTATTTGGAAAACCAAGATGTGGGCTAGTTATCACATGGGCTATATCTCAGTACTGGGGCCAGTTGCATAAACTTAGTCATTATATTAAGACTGTGTCTTAAGAACTAGTTTGACCAACTTGCAGTTAACCAAGGGGTAATCAATGTTATTTTCCCAATTCAAATTACACCAATCTACCTTTTTATGTAACGGACTTTAAAAAATTAGGACCACTCTTCAAGAAAAACATTAGTGTCTTAACTTTTAAGACTAGTCTAAGTGGTTTATGCAACCGGCCCCTGGTGATGAAATGGTAACACTTTACAATAAGGTTCATTTGNCTGCAATATTGTTTTTAAACCTGATTAAATTACTGCAAAAAATAAATTAAAATTGTTATGGATATTCTGTCTTTATCTAGGGAATAAAGTCAGATCAGCAGGATTTGGTTGCTGACAGTTCTTCAACATTCCCTGTTTAGCTCTGAAATGTTTAGTTTGTTTACAATCTCCCCTTTGCCATCCTGTATGTGTGAGGTAGGTAAATTGTTCAAGACCTCATTCTAACCAACTATTTTCACATCTGGTTATTGCTGTTAGTATCAGTAGAGCAAATGATTCACTTGAATGTGCGCTGTGTCATTGGCTAAAGTGCTTGAACCGCTGTCCATCATCAGCCTTCGAAGCAATCTGGCTCTTCTATCTGAAGCGGTAGTGCAAAGCTTCATCCTGGAAGCCGTGCTCAAGGCTGATGTGCTGAATGACTCCGCCCTCCAGCAGACGTGAGCCGTACGCTAGCGCCTCGCCCTGGTCACCGGCCAATCCTACGCTTTGCAGCCAGCGAACCATGTCACTGCCCAGAAACGTCTCTGTGGTGCTCCTCTCTCCGCACCTGCACAGCAGAGCACGCGTCACCCACTGCACCCAAACCACAAACACAAGGACAGAGAGAGAAAGGCAGATGGACAGGCGAAGCAAGCGGTAAATGGAGAGGAAATCAGATATGATTAGAAAGCAAGGGAAGGTGTTTGAATCACAACCCAAAAAAAAAATCAAAAAGAGATTCATGCAAATGTGCAAACATGCTTTAATGAATAGACATGAGAAAATCATGATCAAAATTAGACTAAATGTTACTTTTTCTGCATGCACCAAAAACAAATCAAACATGCAAATGAATACGCGTGTCAAATAATTCAGTGCGGGGGAAAAAAAAAAACGAGATAGTAGTAAAAAGTCTCACCTTTTCTTGTGAACAATGTCTCTGACGCACTGCTGCTTATGATATGTGAGGAACTGACTGCAGGTCAGTCTGATCTCCTCAGACACTGTGACCTCCTGACCCCAACCCTGCCACAGCCTCGCTAACCTTTACCAACATATACAAGACCAACTAATCATTACCCTAATCATGTATATTGCATTTATATTATAACGAACATTCACATTAAACAGGATTTTTTTCTTCCACTGTTTTTAAACACAAGCTCCTTCCCCAATCCAGACCATTTATTGGAGAAAAGCCACAAAAAACATTTAAAAATATTTTTGGATGCAGCCTTAACATTATACAAGTAATTTGACTAAATGCTACAAAATGGCAGATTTATTTATTCATTTTCCACTTACACTTACAACATAAATGTCAAAGTTTTGTCTGCTAATTTTCCACCTTCTCTCTGATCCTTAGAATTTAAACAGGCCATTTTTTTGCCACTGTGCTAGTTAGTTCACTTTCAAATAAAAATTACCCCAAACTTTATTCACCCTCAAGCCATCCTAGGTGTATATGACTTTCTTCTTTCTGATGAACACAATCGGCGAAATAGTAATAAATATCCTGACGCATCCGAGCTTTATAATGGCAGTGAACAGGGGTCACGGGTATGAGCTGAAGAAAGTGTCTCCATCCACATCCATCCATCATAAACATGCTCCACACGGCTCCGGGGGGGATAATAAAGGCCTTGAAGTGAAGGGATGCGTTCGTGTAAAAAAATATATCCATATTTAACAAGTTATGAAGTAAAATATGCAGCTTCCACCAGACCGCCTTCTGTATTCAACTTAAGAAGAAAGTGTAAACTGGTGTCGTGTCAGTCACACTTTTTCCGTAAGTTGAATAGGGAAGGCGTAGGACATACCGTAAGCTTTTTGAACTGCAAGAGTTTTACACTTTCTCCGTAACATTGAATACGGAGGGTGGTCTAGCGGAAGCTAGATATTTTACATCATAACTTGTTAAATATGGATTTTTGTTTTTTTTTTACACAAAAGCGTCGTTTCGCTTCAGAAGGCCTTTATTAACCCCCCGGAGCCATGTGGAACATGTTTATGATGGATGGATGTGGATGGAGACACTTTCTTCCGATCATACTCGATGGTATCGTTCACTGCCATTATAAAGCCCGGATGCGTCAGGATATTTATTAATATTTCTACGATTGTGTTCGTCAGAAACAAAGTTATATACACCTAGGATGGCTTGAGGGTAAGTAAAGCTTGGGCTAATTTTCATTTGAAAGTGAACTAATTCTTTAAGACTTATGGAAATGCCCTATTTGCATAGACTGCAAGTTTTCTGTCAGGTTTTAAGTAGTTTTTAACAATTCCATCCTTATCCCTCGATAACAGCCTCTTTGCAGTGGTGCCTTACATTTTGACAGGATCACAAAGCTAATGCAGAAATTAGGAATCTTGTTACTAGCTCTAGCCACTCGCTTTTAGGGTGTGTTGCAATCATATTTCAGTCGAACAGCACCAAAGTTCATTTGGAAGCTGAAAACATGGGCCTCACTCCGCTTGTTTGGTGCACACCAAGGTTCGGATGGCAGCGTTCACACTTATTTAAATGAACTGCACTAACAGAGCAATCGCACCAGAGTTTATTTTATTCCTCTTCCCTATTTTAATGTGTATATGTCTTTAAATGAGTCTGGGTCTGCCTGTCATGTGAGTGATCACTGGAATGTGGAGCTACTTATAAGGACTTTCCTTTCCAGATAGCCTCATCAATCACGATTGGATTATCACGTCTGTGGACTTTGTACATACACCGGTGGGCACATTCACATTGGGACTTGTAGCACGCTAGGACTCTTAAGGACTGTTTTATATGGCTCGAGAGGGGTTAAGAGACCAGGGAGCGGGCATGCTGAAAAGCGTGATTCGGTCTTGCAGTGCTGCGAGGCTCAGTCTAGCTGGCCAAAGAGAGCCAGTTCCCCCACTGCCTCCAGTCACTCCAAAGCGGCCCAGTCAACTCAGCAGCGACCCAGGCCAGCCTCAGCACCCGTCCTGTCCCAGCTGAAAGCGGAGCCTGAAATAAAGCCATGCCTCCGCCCGGCCAAACGCTACCTCTATTCGAAGTGTCAAGGGCCTTGTCCCAAGCGAGAGCTGGACCCCGTGCAGCCGAAGCAGTCCTGATGCCTCAGGACGAAGGAGGAAAGGGTTAAGTCCCACCGAGGCCGGACCACCCAGAAAATGTGCCTGTCATCCAGTCCCCTTTTTAGCTCAGGATGATGCACAGAACAAAACAAAATTCTTTATTACATTCTCACGAAAAGAGCATTCCTCCTCCTCACAATACTGTAACAGGTGCCGCTCTCTCGCTGCAGTGCAAGACACAACCTTTGGCACTTCAACCATTTGCCACTCGACTGTGGATATAGCAAGCCATCCCCGGAGTTTCAAGCACTTACTTGCTTCAATTCACTCGCAGACCACCCCACTTCAGGGGCGTGATGCACATTTCGGTCTTAGATGACAGCTCTTATGTCCTCAGAGCCGAAGTTCAGTCTCTGTTGGAAAAAGGTGTCGGGGAGTGAGTTCCCATGGAGAGCAATGAGTCAGGCTTTTACAGCTGCTACTCCCTTGTCCCCAAGAAGGATGGCGGCCTCAGACCCATCCTCGATCTGAGATGTCTGAATCGCACCCTCATGAGACGGACTTTCAGAATGTTAACTATGAAACAAATCGTGCAAATTCGCCCCGGGGATTGGTTTATATTAGTGGATCTGAAAGACGCTTACTTTCATATCCAGATAGCCCCCCCATCACAGACCATTCTTAAGATTTGTGTTTGAGGGGGTATACCAATATTCAGTCCTTCCGTTCTGACTCTCTCTAGCTCCATGTACTTTTACGAAGTGCGTAAACGCGGCTTTTTCCCCTCTGAGACAGACAGGAATCCGCATTCTCAACTACCGATTGGCTGCTTATAGCACAGTCGGAACAGGAGTTATGCGCCCACAGATCCCTGCTCCTCTGCCATTTGGAGAGCCTGGAATTCAGGGTCAACTTTGGCAAGAGCTTGCCAACAAATTTAATTCCTGGCAGCAGTATTCAACTCAACTCAGATACAGGCTTGGCTCTCACAAGTGCGCATTCTGAAAACCTCGTTCAAGGTGGGGTCTCTTCTTCCCCTCAAGAGGTTTCAGAAGCTGCTGGGCCTCATGGTGGCAGCTTTCTCTTTAGTTCCACTAGGCCTGCTCCACATGCTACCACTCCAGCTCTGGTTGAAAGCCCGTGTCCCACCCCATGCATGGAGCATGGGCCGACACACTCTCAGGGTAACCCACGGCTGCTTCAAGGCCTTGGTCCCTTGGAAATCATCCTGCTTTTATCAGAATGGGATAACGCTGGGCTCGGTTTCCAGAAGGAAAGTGGTCATAACAGATGCCTCCAAAACGGGCTGGGGCGTCCTGTGGGACGGCAGAATAGCCTTCGGCTCTGGGCGACTCCTATGATGAATTGGTACATCAACCGTCTAGAAATGATGGTGGTGATTCTGGCTTTCAAAGAGTTCCATTTGGAATTCAGGGGTCATCATGTCCTGGTCCGCTTGGACAACAGGACGGTGGTTGCTTTTATAAACCACCAAGATGGTATCAGGTCTCTGCACACACTGGCGAACTGTCTTCACCTATGGGCACAGAAGAACCTCCACTCAGTGAGGGCAGTTCACGAGCTGGGCTCCTCAAACGCAGTAGTGGACATGCTGACCACTCCGGGGGAATGGAAACTCCACCCCAAGACGGTTAACGTGATATGGCACACCTTCAGTCAGGCAGATGTGGATCTCTTCACGATGGAAGAAAACTCCCACTGCCAGACATACTTTTCGAGAGAAATGGATGCGCTGACCCAGAGTTGGCCTCGTCTGCGCCTTTATGCCTTCCCTCATGTAACCTTATCAGCATTTTTTTCCATTCCCTCTGCTTGAGCTTAAAAGCTTTTGTTCTTTATATTTCTGTTTACATATTTTTAAATGTTTTCGACAAAAAGAAAACCTTAAGATATAATGCAAGTTTGTTATGTATATATTGCCTAATCATAGCTTGTTCAGAAATGGTGACAAAAACTTGATGAATAAAAAAAAATTACGTCTTTCTCATTAAACGTCATTTAAATAAACGAATATGAGCCCGAATTTTATGAGCCCAAATATTCGAATGCAGTCATTTTGAAATATGCCCATGCCTAAAACTCCACTTAAAATGCCAATTTATCTGCAAGTAGCCTACAAACACTTACAATCATTTAGTCATTGTAACAGTTAACTTCTAAAGAATCTTAAATATATTTGACAAGTCAATTGTTTTCAGCTTTGTCTCAATAAATGCTCTTTTTGGAATGGTGGGAAATTCCAGAGAATAACAGAATGCTTTCATAGTATGTCAAAAGATAAAGTAAAATTTGATTCATCATCATTTGAGCCCTTTTAAGCTTAAAGAGTTTTGAAAAAAGTTTATTTACCTTTTTTTGAACGGAGAAATAACTAAATACTTGTCAAGGCCGAAAAATGCGAATGAAATGAGACCCTACAGTGGGAAGACAGTAAGAGATGTATGCTTCAGGAAAAGAGTAAGACAGTTTGACTTTACAAAACACATGTGACAGGTTCACACTCACCTGCCCGAAATTGACCACAACACAAAAAAACTGCAGCTCCAGATACAGCTGTCCTGGATCTTTATTAAAGAGCCACCACAGACAGCTGGAGAGATTCTACCAAACAAACACACACACACACAAACTGAGACCGTGGGCCAAAGAAGAGTGACTAGACCCCAACGATACTGTAAATAACAGTGAAATCCCCACCAAATATAAGAGTGGTATGCATATAGTATCATATATGAAGTAAACAAAAAACTTTTTTGGTTACAATCACAGGGCACTTATTCAAGTTATTGTCTCTATGAACTGCAGAGTAATCATTTTGGAATAAATTAATAGATCTGGATAAAAAACAAAGCCTTTATGGTACCATTATACCAAATATATTGTGAAATATGCATATGCTAAATTTGTAAGAGGTATAAATTACAAATGTAGTTTTTTGTGGTGTGTAAAACAGAGATTATAAAAAAAAAGTCTTCACACTCCTGTTAAAACAACTGTTTTTGTGAAACCATCAACCATCCAATCTTATCAGAACTTTTGCATGTTTAATTAAAAAAAATCCAACCTATGCAATGCCACTGAAAACCAAAGTGACATTTAACTTAAAATAACCCAACTGCACACCATTTTATTGTTGGGTATGTGGCTGTGTTCAGAATGAACTAATCATCAAGTTCATGTGAAATAATACACATCTGTCTTCACCTGAAGTGACTCAGATTAACTCCAAATAAATCTGTTGTTCTTAAAAAGGTTTTTCTAACATCTTCTTGGTAAGAGCCATGGGCCACAAAGAGCTTATGAAGCACTAACAGGATCTCATTGTTGAAAGGAATCACTCAGGTGAGGCTACAAAAAAAAAAATCCAACTTAACAGATCTGAAACATTTTTGCAAAGAAGAGTGGGACAATATTCCCATGTTAAGATGTGCCAAGCTGAAAGACTCCTATCCTTACAGACTGAGTGCGCTAATAAAATCACTAACTAACTATTAGATCAGGGGTGTGCACATTTATGCAGTTCATTTTTTTGTTTGTTTTTTTTCTCTGAAATGTGTCACTTTGTTTTATTTTTTTAAAATAAAAAATTAAAGGTTCAAAAGTTATGAAAGGACTTATCTCCGTTTCATTTTTTACATCACAATACCCAGCTGTTTTAACAGGGGTGTGTAGACTTTTTATACCCACTGTATGAATGAGAGTGAATGAGTGACGCAGTACTCACAGCGAGGAGACCGACGGTCAGTAACAGACACACCAGCACGTGTCTAGTCGACTGTATATCTGTTTTCTGTCTCTCCACCTCTTTCTGTTCCTCTTCAGCCAGCAAACAGCTTGTGGATGTACACTGCTGGCCACATTGACCTAAAAACAGCATTTATATTTGTTAATATTATGCTTTTTTTTTTTTCCTTTTAAAATGTATTCTGTTCAGTTTCAATTAAAAAAGTCATTAAAGGAATAGTTTGTGTAATAAGGACAATTCTGTCACTCTGAATGAGTTTTATTCCATACGGGTCTATGAGTGTGGTATCACTGATTTCAGATATTTTAACAGGTATTTAGAAAAGAAAAACCTCCTTATCCATACATCTGCTGTGCATCCTATTGAGCTCTAGCGACAGAACCGCATCAAAGAAGGACCTCTGACTTATAAGGCAATTTCTTATCTATCTAGAAACAGCTTGAGTGAACAGGAACTGAAAGAAAGAGCTAACCTGTTTGTGAGGATGCTTCCTCTTTGGGGCTTGTATTGGCAGGCATGGTCTCCATACGACCACATGCACACTCGCACATCTGACACTCTGACAAACACACAGACACACAAAGATTAGTTAACAACCTCAGTCAAATTCTGTCACAATCTTCATCTTTCATAGAGCCATAGATATTTCACACTGCTTTTGTAGGCTCAGAATGGCATACTACCTACTACTTACTATTTTCATTCTCAAAGCAGCATGTATTCTGTGCTCACTATAACAATTTCTACATTCATAGAATAACCAGATGACACACTTCATTTCTAAAATGTGCAGTTTACATCCAGAGCACAGTGTGTGAAATACTGTATCCCACAATTCAATCAGCAACATCTCTGTCTTCTCTGATGACGTGTTTACTGGCGTGAGGGCGGGGCAACATGTCACTCACATGAGATCCACCAATAACAAACCACAACCATCAACCATCCAATCAATTCCCCATGGGCAAAATCAAGCCTCGTCCTATGATTGTTCTTATTCCAGAAGCCATTTCACTCATATAAGTCACAAAAAAAGACTATCACAACTTTCGTTTAATGCTGACTTTAAAGGTGGAGTAAGCCATATTTCAAAAACACTGTTTGGAAGTTAGTCAGACCGTCACCAATATCAAACGTGTAGCCAATCAGCATTAGGGGGCGAATGACGGACGAGGAGAGAGAACGAGCAAGAGGGAGATTTGAAGAAAGACTGCAGAAAGAGAGATGAGACAGAATACAAAAAACCTTGAAAGAATATCACTGGAATGAAGGTTTATGACTGGGCAAGATCTTTAGGACTAGGGCTGGGACAATAAATCATTGTCTGATTCATCACTGGATTGATCCTGAGATTTTCCGAATGCATCACGATTCTCTTTTGAATCGATTCTGAGCTTAGTTTTAAACAGCAGATGGCGCTGCGTGCTTTAGAAACAGCCGTACTTTGTGTAAGGAATTGCATCCAATTCCTTACGCACACCACTTGAACCTTCTATAAAATAATCATTCATAAAGTTTGAAAAGGTTGAAGCGAATTACAAGGGTGTTTGCAGTGGGCTGTTTACATTAATCTCGCATCATAAAAGCGTTTTTGAGGGGCAAGTACATTCTCAGACATCGGCGAACGCACGAGCGCTCTTCTTCGTGAGCATTTGAGTGTGCAGTTAAAAACTAGCCTAGAGCGTCATCTACTGTTAAAAACTAAGCAAAGAATTGATTCAAGAGAGAATCGCGATGAATTCGGAAAATCTCAGAATCGATCCACGAATTGAGATTAAATCGATTTATTGTCACAGCCCTATTTAGGACCCACGTTAATATTAGAAAAGCTTTCCAGCGCTGGAGAGAGCTAAGCGGGAAGGCCTGAAAACAGACGTGGAGGCTGCTTTGATTCCTCTCCACATGTGAGTAACACTGGGTTTGAGTGTCATTGATTGTCTGGAGAAAACTCTTGTTTGTATTTACTCTTGTGTACTGTACATTCATGTTTGTGCTTACTTGTCGTTTGTTCATCAGCTGTGCTTTATTTTTCGTGAAACATTTTGTTGCACGTCGGCTGTGATAAACAGATATGCACTCGCATTGCGTGTGTAACAAAGGCCAGATAGTAAGAGTTGTGCAGGTAAACCACCGCGCACTGACGACCGCTAGAGAATGCTGTGTTTGGCGTCATTGTCAGAGCACTCGCCTTGCCTTCCAGCAGCGGACAGGCCGGGGTTGGAGACCGACTCGGAGCAGGGTGGTTAGGATTGGAGGGTGAGTTTTGGAGGTGGAGCAATGAAGAGAGGAGTGTGTTTGTTTGGGTTGATTTCAAATATCAATAATGTCCAACAGCGTTTTCGAAATATGGCCACTTTTAATGAGAAGGCTACAGCTGCAGCCTGGAGATCTCCAAATGGGAGTGGGAACTATAAAACGGGGCATGACAGACACATATGCATGATTTTTTCCCCCGTAAACAAACCAGTTCAGCACAAACTCCACCCCGCAGGCCATTCCAAAGATTTCATTGGTCATGTCAATTACAGTGCTGATTTCCTACACAATGCTATAACAAATACTAACTCTACCCGTCAATAACTCCCCAAAAGGACCTTGCCAGACAACAGAACTTTTTTAGTTGCACTCAGCGTCACTGCCCCTGCGAATCTCGAAACCCAGGCGCTCCAGTCGCTTAGAACAAAGTAATACAGTCAAAAATTCCCAAGTGCCGCACTGAGACGGCTCGCAGGGGATTCCTGCTTATATCTTGGTGAGGGAGTGGGGAACTGGAGCTTCAAACTCAGAGGGACGAGAGGTGCCCTGGGCCCTGTCCGAATGGACCCCCCTGTCACGGAGCTATCGATTGATTAGGAGAAATCCCTTACTTTATTTTTCAAGGGAAAAGTATTTAAGTTACAGTAATTAGATAGCTTAGTAATGAATTACACCCAACACTCATAGCATGTTTTATAATGACATTTGGCATAAGAAAAAGTCTTTTGGAGTTCACATCCCGTTTTGGAGTTCTCCTGTCTGCAGCTATATCTACTTGACTTTAAAAAGGTTTATAAATAAAGGAGTTTTCAGTGTTATACCTGTGTTGATGCTGCCGACAGCACAGGGCTGCTCAATAGAGCTCTGCGTGTCTGTGTCGTAGGGAAGCCTCACATCCTCCTCACTGCCAGAGAGTGATCCATGCTCAAGAGTGTGATAGGATTGCGAGCGTCTGCTGAGTAGTGTGAGAGAGATTCCACACAGCATGATACTCACCAATAACACCATGGATGAGCAAATCACCTACAACACACAAACAATCACAAGAGCATTACAGCAATATTCCAGGACATGTAGTGAATATGTAGTCATTATATGATTACGTGCACAGTGAGGTCTATCCATTTAGGATGAGTACAGGTCCATTTTCCCAGAACTTCATCAGCTTTTAGGAGAATACTACTAGATAACCTCAAAACTATCATTACAAAACTCCCATCTTGAAATTATCAATCAGTCTTTGAAATATTATCAAATTGAGCTTTTATGGGTGAAATAATAAAATCAAGGTGATAGCCATTTAAACCATCAACAGTAAATTTAGCTGCAAGCAGCGATGACGGGCTCAAGCACAGTGATTTCACTGCCATGTGATAGTTATAAGACAATAATGCACAGTTGGCACATGCCAATAAGTACACTGCCCGGACAAAAAAAAAAAAATTGCAGTTTAGATTTAAACACTCAAATGCTTAAGAGTCTATGACTGGATCATTATGTTTCTAGCATGTTATATGTTTGGGAGCAGTACTTTTAACCCTAATTGATGGAGTGTGTAGCTTTTCATTTCTTAAACAACCATGTAGGAACACGTATCATGGCCATATTCCAGGATGACAATGTCAAGATTAATCAGGCTCAAATTGTGAAAGAATGGTTGGGAGGGAGCATGAAGAATCATTTTCACACTTGAATTGGCACCTTTGAATCAAGACCTTAAATTCACTGAAAGTCTTTGGGATGTGCTGGAGGAGACTTCACAGAGTGCTCACCTCTTGCATTGTCAATACAAGTTCTTGAGCAAAAATTGATCCACCTCTTGATGGAAATAACATCACAACATTTATTTCCATTGTCCATGTTATAGTTGTCATTCTTGGTGTTTAACTGTGACTTGGTCAGAATACAATTTCTTTTGTTCATGTGGGTCAGACTGTGTATTCAGCATCATGTAAACCAACGTATCTAAACCACTGTGCCTTGTCAGGTGTGCTGTGGAGAGTTATCAAATTCCCCCCAAAAAGTAAACATTAAAAAAAGGCTACAAATAAGAATATATCGTCTCTGTCGGGCAGAAACCTTGCATCTCTATATATTTTGTCATTTTTGTTTTATTTTACTTTTAAAAATCAATGCTATTGGTCATCCTTTATGCCTGTATGTGGGTTCTACAAATAATTAAGCAATGAAAAGTATTAAAAAGAGCTTGCGACTAAACCTCGTAACTCTATTGGCTCATCAAACTGTCAGTCAAACCTCATAACCCAGCCCCCCTCTATCGTGAATGAAGTGCCGCACGCAGTTTGGAGATTGATTGCTGCTTGTTTGCAATGCAAAGGTTAATAAAGAACTGATGTTTGAATAAGCACAGAGTTTTCATTACTCAAGAAAAACTAGTCAAATCACCTTTATTTATATAGTGCTTTTTACAGTGCACACTGTTTATATAAGCAGCTTTACAGTGATAACAGGAGAATTATGCAATAAAAGTTGTTTTGCCTATATTGCAGCTCTAAAAAAAAAAATAGGGTCATTGTCCAGCTTAAGGAAGTTCAGAGTTGATTTATTTCCATTGTAAAAAAGTTATTAACTTACTTATCTTTACAGCAGCTCTGGAAAAATCTGTGACATCATCGACCAGCTCAGTTCTCATACAATAGTGTCAATGCAGACAGATCCATAAAGCCTGTTTTTTTTTCTTTTTTTTGCATTTGAAGACTGGAGAAGAGTCTTAGTCTGGTATCTGCCATCTAGTTGTAGCCAATATACCATTTTAAATTTCCTGTGTATAGCGCTTCATCTTTTATATCATGAGATTTTGGCCAAATGTATTCAACAACAAGAAAACATGAGTGTCCATATGGCTACAATAAACTGTATAACCTGCAAGTTGATGAAAACCTAATGCGATGATGCACTTACTGCCTCAGATGCGGCTGTTCCAGTAATGGACAAAACACATATCTCTGTCAAATGATGGTCAAAACCCTCATGACTCCATTTATACATAAAGCCACAATACCAACGACAGTGTTTATTTTAAAAATACAAGGTTTCCGCCCGACAGCGACGGTATATAAAATGTGTTGTTTTATCATCGCCAACAACATTATATAGCTACCTACATGACCTTATTGTGTTCCTGCCTGACTTAAGCTCAAGTGTCACCTTAAATGTGAGCACTAATTTTAATATAATATCCAGTTTTAATATGCCATTTGAAGCAATGCATGTTTGTGCAATTTTGTTATTTTAGTGCTTAGAGGTGTGCCGTGGGATTTTTTACTAATCAAAACTGTGCCGTGGCAAATAAAAAGGTTGGGAAACATTTTATGTGGCCTCATGAGTCGATGATGGACATGATCAGAGGCAAACTTTCATGTTTTTATTCAGCTTTTTTCCCCATTCCGAACGTTTTAACTTGAGAAGACAGTATCTCGGTATCATGCTGCCTACATCATCACTAAAGAAATCAATGCTGACTATTATTACCTAAGCAAACAAAACAGACTTGCAAAGTAACAGTACGGATCTTAGATGGCATTTTAAAAACAGATTGGATTGTGCACAATATGAATAACGCTTTCATCAGATTTGTACCTGCGTCTTTCCATAAAAGAATGCGGAGTCAATAGTGTCTGGCATTCTTTCCCCTGACAGGAGGAGGACACTCACAGCCACAACAGGCAAACTGCAAGAGACAGTGAGAGAGAAAACAGCAGACATCAGTGTCTTTAGCTTTAAAAGATTCTCTTTCAGTTGTCTAATACAGCACAACAGTCACTGCACACTTCTTTAGCAGCCTTGGTTCCAGAAGTATTTTCCTCATTCTTTCAGAAATTCTTCAATAAAGGGTTATAAACCAGGAACCAAACCATCCAGATCCAAGGCGTATCACAATATTTCAAAAGAAAAGAAAAAGAAGAAGGTACAAGATTGTGTACTTGAAGCATTGATTATAAAATATATTTGTATTCAAGTACTTTGAGACTGTAGAAAGATGATTTATGTATTTGCAATGCCTCATAGGACTGTGAGCTCCAATGCTGCTGTTCTCATTTCTCTTCTCTGACCAGTGCATCCAAAAAGAAACTCTCTTTTATTATGGATACACTCTTGAAGATAAAGGTTCCAAAGCGGGGGAACTGAAAAACCTTTCAGTGGTCAGTTCTTAAAATAACAATTTTTAACGTTTAACATTTAAAAAATCCAAAGAACCTTTTTCCACTATAAAGAATCTTTTGTAGAATGGAAAGGTTCTGTGGATGTTAAAGGTTCTGTATGGAACCATCGATGCCAATAGAGAACCTTTTGTGTTTAAAGGATTAGTTCACTTTCAAATGAAAATTTCCTGATAATTTACTCACCCCCATGTCATCCAAGATGTCCATGTCCTTCTTTCTTCAGTCGAAAAGAAATTAAGGTTTTTGATGAAAACATTCCAGGATTTTTCTCCTTATAGTGGACTTCAATGGCCTCCAATCGGTTGAAGGTAAAAATTAGTTTCAAAGAGCTCTACACGATCCCAGACGAGGAATAAGGGTCTTATCTAGAGAAACCATCGCTCATTTTCTAAAAGAAATTAAAATTTATATACGTTTTAACCATAAATGCTCATCTTGAACTAGCTCTCTTCTTCTTCTTCTCTATTAGAATTCCGGCAGTGTAGACACTGCTAAGCATATTACTGCCCTCCACAGGTCAAATTGTTATATATTATTGAACTAGCATATTGTATATGACAATTTAGTTCAAACTTTGACCTGTGGAGGGCAGTAATACACTTAGCAGTGTCTACACTGCCGACATTCTAATAGAGAAGAAGAAGAGAGCTAGTTCAAGATGAGCATTTATGGTTAAAATGTATAAAAATTAAATTTTTTTATTTAGAAAATGAGTGATGGTTTCTCTAGATAAGACCCTTATTCCTCGTCTGGGATCATGTAGAATGCTTTGAAGCTGCAATGAAACTAATTTTGACCTTCAACCGTTTGGAGGCCATTGAAGTCCACTATATAGAGAAAAATCCTGGAATGTTTTCATCAAAAACCTTCATTTCTTTTCGACTGAAGAAAGAAGGACATGGACATCTTGGATGACATGGGGGTGAGTAAATTATCAGGAAATTTTAATTTGAAAGTGAACTAATCCTTTAAGTGTTGTGTTGTGTAATTCGACACATAGTTAAACAGTTTTCCTTTTAACAACTATTTTTTCTATTACTGAACTCAGTCCTCATAGTAAGTCTTTCTTGAAAGGTTTATACTTCAGTATAAATTGAGTATGATTTGATTCTGTCTTGTTCAGTAGAATAATACTCAACTGGTCATTATATAACTGTCTCGAATGCGACACTCACCCCCAGCCAGTGATCACAGTGAGCCCTGGCCTGAAGTCCACCTCCTCACTTCTCCTCATGAGGAGCAGAGACAGAGCGATCAGACCTTCATGACACAATACAAAAGATTATTCAAACACTTTAAACCCAAGCACAAAAGTCTGGTTCCTTGACAAACACACATAACTTTTTTTTCCTTTCAGTGATTTTCTTCAGTAATAATCACCATACCTATGTAAGAACAGTTTAGCTGCTTACATTACAGTTTGTTGTACTTCTTATAAGCATAACTACAACCCTAAACTACAGTAGTTGCATTGTCCCACACCTGATAGTTAACCAGCCAGCTGTGCATTTTGCATATCTGCTGTTTTGAATATAAATTTTTCATATTAAAAAAAACATTTACAAAAGGGTACAATTCAAATTTTCATTTAATATGCACAAAATTTGTTTTACATGTTCATGTTACAATATTGAAAAATCGGTCGCACTTTATAGCGCACTTTCAATATACTTAAAGTGTTAGTTCACCCAAAAAAGAAAATTATGTCATTAATGACTCACCCTCATGTCGTTCCACACCTGTAAGACCTCCGTTCATCTTCGAAACACAGTTTAAGATATTTTAGATTTAGTCCGAGAGCTTTCTGTCCCTCCAATTAAAATGTATGTACTGTGCACTGTCCATGTCCAGAAAGGTAATAAAAACATCATCAAAGTAGTTCATGTAAAATCAGTGGGTTAGTTAGAAGTTTTTGAAGCATCGAAAATACATTTTGGTCCAAAAATAACAAAAACTACGAAAAAAATTTTTTCTTCTTCTACGGCGGTTGGCATCCAGCTTATTGGTGCATTACCGCCCCCTTCTGCTCCGGACAGTGACGCTGATGACGTGTTATGTAGTGCGCCCGAGCTTCGTTTACAGTCTGAGGGAGACGCACGCTGTATTCAAGCTATTCTACATTGTTTGTATTTTGGTATTGCTATATTTTTTTAAATGGTGCATAGGTGTGCATGTCGCAGATGTCCTAATCGCGTCACTGTCCGGAGCAGAAGGGGGCGGTAATGCATCAATAAGCTGGAGGCCAACCGCCGTAGAAGAAGAAGAAGCAGCGTCACTGTGGATATACACAGACCCGGAAGAGAAGACAATGCTGAATAAAGTCGTAGTTTTTGTTTTTTTTGGACCAAAATGTATTTTCGATGCTTCAAAAACTTCTAACTAATCCACTGATGTCACATGGACTACTTTGATGATGTTTTTAATTACCTTTCTGGACATGGACAGTCTACCGTACATACACTTTCAATGGAGGGACAGAAAGCTCTCGGACTAAATCTAAAATATCTTAAACTGTGTTCCGAAGATGAACGGAGGTCTTACGGGTGTGGAACGACATGAGGTTGAGTCATTAATGACATAATTTTCATGAACTAACCCTTTAAAGCGTACTTACCCACAAAAGTACAGACTAGTGTAAGGTAACTACATGGGCTAAATTAAGATTTAGGGGTAGTTTTTACCCAGTTAGTGTCATTACTACAATAAGTACTTAGTATGTTCATGCGAAACAAGACTGTAAAATAAAGTGCTACTGAAAAATCCATATCCGGCAGTTACATGCTAATACTGTAAAGTTGTAAACAGTGTGGCGTGTATGGACCACGTAGTATTTAAAGGTTTTGAACCTGATCTTGAGGGACAGGTGATGTTTTGTGATTTTTTTAAAGACATACTCTGATGACTCACCAGGCCAGATATAGGTGCTGTAGAGAGAACCGTACAGTAGAGTAAAGGTCAACACCTGACCCAGGAAGTTATTCTGTGCTGCCACGAAGTTCCACGCTATCATACCAACACAGGCCAATAACTGCAGACACGGGACAGTATTAGTTTATGCAGAACGTGTGGTGGGAAAATCATCAGGTTGCATTTTGACTGCACTAACAATTCAGCTTTTATGACACTCTAAGAGTGTGTTCACACTTTTTTTTAACACCAAACCTAAAGATACAAAACAAAAAGACAGCTTTTATGACATATATTTTGCGACTGAACTTACTAAACATCCAAAACAATGCTGCGGGCTAAATGCGGCTTGTTTCACCAGCCGAGAACTCACAAAGAGCTTATAAAATATGTAAAGGAGTCAAAACAGCAGCAAGAATTCCTCCGTCACACACAAACGAAGACCAGCTGCAAGAAGACGACAGTTCTGACGCCTGTTTTTGGTCCGTTTAGATGTCTTTGGTCTGTGCTGTGTTCATATTTCAGTCGAACCGCACCAATATGGAAGGTGGGTCTCGGGCCGCTTGTTTGTTGCGCACCAGGGTTCAGATGACAGCGTTCACACTTATTCAAATGAACCGCACAACCAACAGAGAAATCGCACCAGAGTTCGTTTTAATCAAAGTGTGAACACACCCTTAATGTTCCAAAATATCATAGATCTATGATCAGTGTTGGGGAAAGTTACTTTTAAAAGTAATGCATTACAATATTGCATTACATCATAAAAAAGTAACTGTTACTTTTTATGGACAGTGTGGTACGTTACTTTTGCGTTACTTATTCTCACCTGGGCTGGGCTGGGCTGGGCTTGCTTGTTTGTTTTAACAGTAATGTCAGCAGCAAAGACATTGGTTAATAAAGTGAGATTAAATACATAAAGTATATTTGTATTATGTAACATTTAATTATTGCCAGTTTGTGTGCTATTCTATGTTTGCATTTCAGTGTTTTTATTCATTTTATGGAGTACTGAATCTGTTTTTGTGCAAGTGAGATGAGTAAACGTTCACATTTAGTCTAGATCTACAGTAACCATCATGTTCACACACAACACCTCTGCACTTTATTTCTCTCAACATGAGGACAGGAGAGCTGTCAGTCAATACATGGAAATACAAACTTGCCATACTTATTTGAAAAAGTAACTATTTTGTTGTACATTTAAAAGTAATGTGTTACTTTACTAGTTACTTGGAAAAAGTAATCTGATTATGTATCTTGTATCTATGTAACTTGTAATGTGTTATTTATTACCAACACTGTCTATGATATTACTGGAAAAGTACAGTGTCTCTCAAACCCTAAGCTCACCTGTGCCACAAAGAGGTTTATGGTGAAAATATGAGGAATTCTGTGAAACTTTCTGCTCAGTAGCATGACTGCAACACTCCACACCTGCAATGACAGGAAGAACATGAGCAGAGCGCTTCAGAGAAGGTTTCAGACCTGTTTTCAGAGTATCCAGAGTTTTGGATACTTAATCACAACATGTTTCATCCCCTCCGGTGCAATATGAACATACACTTACAGTAACAACTTCACAAAACCAGTTGAACTGGTTCATAGAGTCCGAGTGTGCATGTGTATGCTTGAATATGGTCATATAAAAGCAGCTTGAACTAAACTTCAGTTTATTGTGTTTTTTTTTCCCAAGCTAAGCAGAGAGCACAAACGCAACAGGAAGGAAGTGTCAACAGATGCATCAGAGAAGAGCATGACACCATCTGATTGAAAACACTCCAACCAACATCCACACTAAACACACAAACACAGAACCTGCTTGAACCTCAATGATGAATGATGATAACAACTTAAGATGAAAATGAGTGTTTACATGCATCTTACAATGATTATGGCTAATAACCCGATAACATGTATGATCATGCAAACAGCCGGAGATCTTTTCTGTGGAGTTCTTTTCTTTCCTGAGTAGTTTTCTTATCTGATCTGTGCATATCGGTTTTTGCCCCTTAACCCAATATTACTTCACATGTAAAGACTTTTACAGACATTCCGGTTTGCTTATTCAATGTGTGCATGTCTTTGCACACGTCAGCTCATGTTTTGATGACTAACCCAAACCTTCAAAACCAAAGAAAAAATCTGTTGTCAGTTTTTATAATGAGCTGTTTTATTATCAGTTTTGTTGTACAGGTGAATGAGCTAAATTTCAATTTGATTTATCAGATTTGCCTAAATAATCTTGACTTCTGATTTTATCTTTTTATCTTATCTGAAATCAGGGTCAAAATGCATGAACCAATACATTTACTTTTTGTATTGATTTTATATTATTTTGAAAAACATTTATGCCCTTTTAAAAATGTTTAAATTTAAATGACTTTCTATTTGTCACGTGGTGTAACGAAGTGATAATATATTGTCCTTGCGTCTTCAATATATGCGAGTGCACACATCTCATTATTATGTATTAACTATATATTTTACAAAAAAATATTTTAAATACTTCAAAATAAATTTTTAAATAAATAAATTTACATATAAATTACATTTTACAACTACCTTAACCATGTAAGATTATTACACTACTTTTCTTTTCAAGAAATTCTCTCTTTTAATGAGGCTCTTTTCTTCATTATGATTGTTTTTATTTTTTTTGTCCTCCAAAAAAATAATTTTTCATTCAGAAATTCAGCACTTTTAAAATAAATAGATTCCAATAAATGAATATCCAATAAATAATCATTTTATTTAAATAAATGTATAGATCCATTCCAGACAAAAAAATCACTTTCTAATCTTTTGTATTGACTGTCCAAAAAAAAACAATAGTTTGACATCATTACAGATTTCCCACAGCGTGTCCTGGTTAATTTCTGGTTTCCATGTTATCTCCAGGATAACTGATTATAACATGGATTTACCTTCATCCCATAATAACCACCTGCATTAGAGCAGATGCAACACAAACAAACATGCGCTCTCACCACCAGCATGAGGGACGACAAGAATATCAACACACTGTAACAAGTTATGATTTTAAGAGGAAGCAGAGAAATGAAGAAAGAGAAATGAAAACAGACACATCTGCGTGTGAGCATGTCGACACTCACCAATGCAAAAAGGCTGATAATGCTGATGTTGAAGCTAACGTTCTGTAGTGCTGACGCTAGCGGCGCCGGATTCATCCAAGGAATGGTCAGCAGCCAGGCAGACACGTACATGATGGGAGCAGACAGAAACGTGCCGATCACCATACCTGAGGCCACCTGAAGGAGGACAAACTTCATATAAGAGGGGATGATCACAGAAAATACTACTTTGATAAACTACATAAGCCAATCAAAATGTGACTAAACTAGGG
This sequence comes from Anabarilius grahami, assembly GCA_003731715.1. Classification (NCBI taxonomy): domain Eukaryota; kingdom Metazoa; phylum Chordata; class Actinopteri; order Cypriniformes; family Xenocyprididae; genus Anabarilius; species Anabarilius grahami. The sequence continues at coordinate 147,498 of RJVU01058148.1, read as the reverse complement.
GTGAAAATAAATGATATTGAAAAGTGTGAAATATGTGCTGTGTAAGTGGTAAATAATGACACAAATGTAGAATATCATTTGTAATATGCAGACACATACAACTTAAGCTGAAAAATTCAAATTCAGCTTTAAAAAAAATGGAAACTGAAAGACATTCAGTAGGATCCACTGCTGTACAAAAGCTTGGGGTTGGCAAGATTCTGCAGTGTTTTTGAAAGAAAACTCTTCTGCTCACCAAAGGTGCATCAATTTGATTAAAAATACAGTAAAAACCGTAATATTGTGAAATATTTTTACAATTTAAAATAGCTGTTTTCACTGGAAGCTTGTTTCCACCACTGAATAAAAAATAAAAAAGGTAATTGCAACTTTTTATCTCACAATTATGACTTCTTTCTCGAAATTGTGAGTTATAATGTCAGAATTGCAAGATATAAACTCGCAATCAAGTCGGAATTGTGGGATATAAACTTGTAATTGCAAGAAATAAAGTCAGAATTACGAGATATAAACTGACTTTTTTCTCACAATTCCAAGTATTTATCTCACAATTCTGGCTTTTTTTCTAGCAATTGTGAGTTTATATCGCGCATTTCTGAATTTTTTCTCACAATTGCTCAGAACTGTGAGATATAAAGTCGCAATTGCTAGTTATAAAGTCCAATTCGGAGGAAAAAAACTCACAATTCTGACATTTTTCTCGCAATTGCGAGTTTATACCTCGCAATTCTGATTTTTTTCTCGCAATTGCGAGTTTATACCTCGCAATTCTGATTTTATAACTCGCAATTATGACTTTATATCACGCAATTGAGAAAAAAAGTCAGAATTGTGAGATATAAACTTGTAATTGCAAGAAATAAAGTCAGAATTACGAGATATAAACTGACTTTTTTCTCACAATTGCAAGTATATATCTCACAATTCTGGCTTTTTTGTGAGTTTATATCGCGCAATTCTGAATTTTTTCTCATAATTGTGAGATATAAAGTCGCAATTGCTAGTTAGAAAGTCCAATTCGGAGGAAAAAAACTCACAATTCTGACATTTTTCTCGCAATTGCGAGTTTATACCTCGCAATTCTGATTTTATAACTCGCAATTATGACTTTATATCACGCAATTGAGAAAAAAAGTCAGAATTGTAAGATAAAAAAGTCGCAATTACCTTTTTTACTTTTTATTCAGTGGCGGAAACAAGCTTCCATAGTTTTCTACGTGAATATATTGTAAAATGTAATTTATTCCTGTGTATTTTTAGCATTACTCCAGTCTTCAGTGTCACACGACCCTTAAGAAATCATTCTAATATGATGATTTGCTGACAAAATAAATATTAAAAAAAAAATCTTGATGAATAGAAAGTTCAAAAGAACAGCAGTTATTTGAAATAGAATTGAAAATCTTTACTGTAACTTTTGATTAATCTAATGTATTTAATTTAATGCATTTAACATCCAATAAAATCTGACGGCACACTTTTGAATGGTAGAGTAGGTACAAAAACACATCCACACAAGGTACATACCACCTCCAGCTCCATGTTGTACTGTGATGCGTATATGGCCACACTAGGGGCAGTGGGGAAGACTCCATATAGAAAGGCGTAGTTTGACAAACTGGTGTGGTTCAGTGAGCTTCTGTTTCCACAGTCCAAAAGCTCAACCATCCCTCGACAGATCAGAGGCATCACCAGCCTAAAGAGACCATGGGCGAACAGAATGAGTTCTACATAATGTAATGATACAGTCAAGAACTCATGATCTTCAGATTACAGGAACCATTTTTAGCAGTGTCAGAATTAGGGCTGCTTCACACAGAACACATTTTTGCTGTTAAAATTGCAAGACGCAGGTCAGTGGAATGAAAAAAAGGACAAGTTCTAAAACTTATTTTAACTTAAACGCCATGTTTTTAGAATGCTGCGTCATGCGCGAGATGCTGCAAATGATGCGAGACGTAAGTGCAACAGTTATCCATCTAGTGTGTGTTTACATTGAAAAACAATGGAAAAGTAGCGCAGTGGAATGGACAAAAACATGTTCTGGCCCCTTAGACTTATTGATCTCACTCATCGATAATGCCTGAATGCATTATCATATAACAAACCACAGTAAGCACAGAGCTAGAGTTCACTAAATATCCAGGTAAATGTAAGCAGGTAAAACAGATCAGTTGTTTCAGACAGTTTTTCTGTCCTCTAGCTAAGCTTGTGTGTTTAAAGCACATGGATCAACTCTGTTGATGCTCTGAGAAACATTCCCATTGGACCAACACGGTGCTGTACTGGTGCCAAGTTACAGTAGAGGCAGCTACCTGCATATTTACAGATATTCAAATACCCCAAGGGCAAGAGCATTTAGTATCCTTGCCTTAGTAAAACATGCAAATATCAGAGTGAGTGTCTAGAAGACTATGTTTAAACGCATTACCAATGTACTGACAATTCACCCAAGTTGGCTCTCACGTCTCATTTATTCTTGTGCACATTTGAATCTTGCACCTCACAACCCATTGTGCCAGGCATGATGTCAATGGTTCTCGTCTCGTCCCATGAACAGTGTTGGGGGTAACACGTTTCAAGTAATGTGCATCAGGTAATCAGATTACATTTTTTTATAACGAGTAATGTAACATTTCTTTATAAATTAACACATTAGGTTTTTTTTAATTATATATAATGCATGTTACTTTTCAGTTTAATTCATTTGCTTAAACATTTTTTAAACTGCTGAATTAAAATTCTTCTCTATGACATGCACACTCATACACTCAAAACACATTACTTTCAACTTTCAATAAAAAGAGTTGTATATTAGGTAATATAACCCATAATTGTAGGAGATCTAGGGGTCAGGAAATATTCGAAGAGGTCACAATATCATCAGTGTTGCGGAAAGTTACTTTTAAAAGTTATGCATTACAATATTGTGTTACTCCGCAAAAAGTAACTAATTGCGTTACTTAGTTATGGAAAGGTATGTGTTATGTTACTTTTGCATTACATTTTTGCAGCTGGGCTGGGCTTTTTTGTTTGTTTCTTTTTTAATAACGAAAAAAAAGAAGAAGCAAAAGTTGTATTTTTGGCAAATGTAAAGGCCCTTTCACACCAAAAGTGAAATGAATAAGCCTCAGGCTGAAGGAAATGCAAAATACGCATGTACAGTAGAAGCCGCAGCTCAAACAAACCTTTCAGCTGTGCTGCCATTCTGGATTAAAGAAGAATAGGACATAAGAGAAGAAATTTCAACCTTCTTCTGCAATTAAAATTAAACACTAATGTGATGTTTATCTAAAGTCAGTTTTGCTTATTAGTATGGTTGATTTGGATCATTGAAGGTCAGCAGTAAAGACATTGGTAAATAAAGTGAGATTAAATGCATAAAGTATATCTGTGCAGTTTCACATATTTAATTATTGTAGGTTTTATAAATATTCTGAGTTTTCATTTTACTGTTTTTATTCCTTTTGATGAATACTGAATCTGTTTTTGTGCAAGCGAGATGAGTAAATGTTCACATTTAGTCTAGATCTACAATACCCGTCATGTTTACACAACACACACAACCTCTGCACTTTACTCCCGATTTCTATCAACATGGGGACAGTCAATAAAAGAGATAAAGTAACTTGCATTACTTATTTGAAAAAGTAACTCAGATTTTTTGTTGTAAATTTAAAAGTAATGTGCGACTTTACTAGTTACTTGGAAAAAGTAATCTGATTACATAACTTGTGTTACCCCATTAATATTCAAAGTGTGTTTTTAAAAGAAAATGAAGGTCTATGTCACATAGTAATGCATTAAACAACATAGCCTGTGTTAAACACTTACAAAAAAGAACTACAAGTAAAAAAACACACCTGAAAGGCCTGGAAGAGAGCGAGCCTAAACCAGGTGAGAAAAAAATAACGCAAACGTAACGTAACACATTGCTTTCCATAAAAAGTAACAAAGTAATGTAATTACAGTGCCCTCCACAAATATTGGCACTCTTTAGTAAATATGAGCAAAGGTGTCTGTGAAAATAAATCTGCATTGTTTATCTTTTTGATCTTCACAACAAAAAATTCACAACATTCTAACCTTTCATCGATGTAAAGCAATTGAAAATGGGGTGAAAAGCTCATTATGAAACAAATGTTTTTTTCCAATACATGTTGGGCACAATTATTGGCACCCCTAGAAATTATGATGAGTAAAATCTCTCTTAAGTATATTCCCATTCCTATTTACATTTTTTTAGCACACCAGGGTGATCATGAACATGAAATTGTCCAGCCATGACTTCCTGTTCCACAGGAGTACAAATATTAGGAAACACAAAGGCCAAATTCCCTTAATCATTCATCATAATGAGTAAAACTAAAGAATATAGTTCTGATGTGATATAATATAGTTCTGATTTTTGAGCTTCACAAAATAGAAAGTGGCTGTAAGAAAATAGCTAAAGCATTGAAAATCCCCATTTCCACCATCAGGGCAATAATTAAGAAGTTCCAATCAACTAAAGATGTTACAAATCTGCCTGGAAGAGGACATGTGTCAATAGCGTCCTAATGAGGAGGAGAGTCTGAGTTGCCGAAGACTCTCCAAAGATCACAGCTGGAGAATTGCAGAGATTAGTTGGGTCTTCAGGTCAGAAAGCCTAAAAAAAATGATCAAACAGCACCAACATCACCAAAAGTTGTTCGGGATGATTTCAAGAAACATCCTCTGCTCTCATCCAGAAACAATCTCCAGCATATTCAGTTGTCAGACAAGACTGAATCTTCAAACGGGACCAGCTTCTATTGTCAGATGAAACTAAAAAAAAAAAAAAAGAGCTTTTGGCAGCAAACCCACCAGATGGGTTTGGTGCACACATGGATAAAAAGTACCCCATGCCCACGGTTAAATATACTGCTGGATCTTTAATGTTGTGGGCCTATTTTTCTGCTGGAGGTCCTTGACATCTTGTTCAGATACATGGTATCATGGATTCTAGCAAATACCAACAGATAAAAAATCAAAACCAGACTGCTTCTGCTAGAAATCTTATAATGGGCCGTGGTTGGATCTTCCATCAGGACAGTGATCCAAAATGATCACTGAGCACAAAATGAAGCTTCTTGCCATGGCCGTCCCAGTGCCCTGACCTGAACCCTAAAGAAAAAGAATGGAGTGAACCAAAGAGAAGAAGCACCAACATGGAGCTGGGAATCTGAAGGATCTGTAGAGATTCAGTATGGATTAATGATCTCTGATCTCTTGTCAGGTGTTCTCCAAACTCATCAGGCATTATAGAAGAAGACTCAAAGCTGTTATCTTGGGAAAAGGACGTTGCAATAATTGGGTGCCAATAATTGTGGCCAACGTGAACTAGAGAAAAACATTTATTTCATAATGAGCTTTTTCCCCCATTTTCAATTGTTTTACTTAAATGAAAGGTTAGAATTTTGTTAATTTTTCGAATGAAAGATCAAAAATATAAACAATGCACATTTATTTTCACAGCCGCCTTTGCTCATATTTACTAAGGGTGCCAATATTTGTGGAGGACACTGTAGTTACTATTTTAGGGTGTAACGCAATATTTTAACGCATGACTTGAAGGTCTGAATGTGCACAAATGTGAATTAATAATGGAAAGATCAGTGAATAATCACTTGAATGAACTACTTTTATAATTTTTTGATGGTGTTTTTGTCCATTTCATAGCTTGACAGTCTGAAACACCATCCAGTTTCATAGTATGGAAAAGAGCAGCAAGGACATTCTGCTAAACGTCTTCTTTTGTGCTCCACAGAAGAAAAAAAAAATCAGTTTTCGAATGACAAATGATGACAGAACATTCCATCTTTTATTACTAACAATTTGCATGGTAGACTCACAGTTTTGCGGTGATGAGGAGAATAAGGGCCACCACAGTAGAGCGGGTAAGTTTTTTCAGCTGACCCACCATGGACAGACCCAGATAAAACAGAGCTGCTCCCCCGAATGAGTTTGCCAGACCATCTACAAACTCCTCCATGAAGGGCGGGATCTTCTGGCCCAGCAGAAAGTGAGAAATGAGTCCGATCACCACCATAAAGACAATGGGGTTTTTGACAACTTGAAGGACCACCAAACCCAGCACTTTCAGCTTACTCTGCTGGTGAGGTTCTCCAGTCCTCCACCTCTGCACCTCACAGAATGCAAAGCCTAGCGGGTTTAGGACCATTAGGGAGACGGGAGCAACCAGGTAGATGTACTGAAGGTACTCCGGATGAGTGTTGCGGTACAGAGCTTCAACTGTGGAGGACGCAAAGGATCAACATTAACAGAGTGCTCACCAAAACAGAAAATAATATCATAATTTACTCATCCTCAGTTTGTTTCAAGCACATATGACTTTCTTTCTTCACAAAAAGAGATGTTTAGCACAATGCCCACTTTTATTATATAGTGACAAGTAGGCTTGGACATTCTTCGAAAAAAAAAAAGAAATCATTTTGAGGAACAAAGAAGATAATATGGGTTTGGAACAGCATGTGTTATCAATTCCCTCTTCCTGTTTGGGATCTATAGTACATTTTTATGAATTCCATTTGATCTTTGTTTACTAAATTTCTAGGTAAAAGGTTTATAGAACACCATTCAACTTATACACAATCAACCAATACTATATTTCTGTAAGTTTAAAGTGTTAGTTCACCCAAAAATGAAATTTCTGTCATTAATTACTCACCCTCATCTCGTTCCACACCCGTCAGACCTTCATTCATCTTCAGAACACAAATTAAGATATTATTGATGAAATCCAAGAGTTTTTTTTATCTCCCATAGAAAGCAACGAAATTACCACATTCAAGGTCCAGAAAGGTAGTAAAGACATCATTAAAATGGTCCATGTGACTACAGTGGTTCAACCTTGATGTTATGAAGCGACGACAATACTTTTTGTGCGCAAAAACAAAACAAAAATAATGATATTATTCAACAATCTCTTCTCTTCCTGTCATTATCCTATGCAGTTGATGCAGTGCAGCATTGCCGTGTTCGACGTCCGAATGCCAGCTCAGTATTGGCCGACGCTGTTCACGTGAGCAGCACAATGCATGCGTGTGATGCTGACGCAGGAGCCAACCAATACTGAGCCGGCGTTCGGACGTAAACACGAAAGCTCTGCAATGTGTCTTCAATGTAAACAGTGTAGGAGAATGACAGAGTAGAGAGGAAATTGTTGAATAAAGTCATTATTTTTGTTTTGTTTTTGCGCACAGAAAGTATTCTCGTCACTTCACAACATTAAGGTTGAACCACTGCAGTCACGTGTCAGACTATTTTAACAATGTCTTTACTACCTTTCTGGACCTTGAATGTGGAAATTTCGTTGTTTCTATGAGGGGTCAGAAACCTCTTGGATTTGAACGAAGATGAACGAAGATTAACAAAGGTCTTACGGGTGTGGAACGACATGAGGGTGAGTAATAAATGACAGAAATGTCATTTTTGGGTGAACTAACCCTTTAAAGAACACAACACAGCTATAACGATATCATCACAGAGGAATGATATTGTTGGAATCACTTTCAGAGTGATTTTTTTCCAGCTGACGAAGAATAAAACCTCTGAAAACCATTTAGAATCCACTTGACTTTAAAGAGCTTGAGCATTTACAGCGGCAGACGACAAAACTGCAGCACACGCTCAGAATAAAGAGAAAGTTATTGTGCGTTGGTTCGGACGCTAAAATAACTGTTGGATTTAAACAGGCACATGCATAAGAGTCTATGACTGGATCATTATTGCAGTGATTATTATGTTTCTAGCATGTTTTATGTTTGGCAACAGTTCTTCTAACCCTAATTGATGGAGTGTGTAGCCTTTCATTTCTTAAACAACCATGTAGAAATACACATCATGGCCATATTCCAGGATGAAAATGTCAAGATTCATCAGGCTCAAATTGTGAAGGAATGTTTGGGAGGAGCATGAAGAGGGAGTATGTGTGAAAATGATTCTTCATGCTCCCTCTCAAACATTCATTTGCCTATTTTCATCCAAACAGAGACTTTTTTTTTTGGGCCGGGAAGTGTATATTAACTTTTCTATGTTCATTCCCAGGGAATCAATATTGTGGATGAAGGTTGAATCACTGGTAAATTTTGTTTCAATTCTGCAAATTGTTTCAAATCGATTCATAACTCAATGTTGTTTGTTTCAACCTCATACTTTTCAGCATAAGTGATTTTAAATTTAAACCCTGATTTCAGTGTATATTATTAACCTTTTAATTGTTATCCATGTAGAATTAAATGTTGTTTCAATGTTTTTTTTCAATGTTGAAATAACAACTGACATTTCAACTGGCTGAGGTATTATGTGAATCATACCAGTATTGTGTCAAGCACTGGAAATAGTGCATTCAAGACAATGAAAATGAGCCTCAAACTAAACTAACAGGTTGTACAGCATAGGGATTGTGTTTCTTATGAACTCATCAGGCATGGTGAGTCCTCTGAGCAGATGAAAGTGAAAGAATAAGCATATATACACAGTCAGAAATATAATTTTTTTTAATCAAGTTTTTCATGATCTGTGGGTTTGGTGTCATTTTTGAATTTGTTCTGTAACTATAATGAGTTTCCTTATGGTAACATGTTTATGACATATACTTTATATACATATATATATTTAGGCTTGTCATTTTCTACTCACCTATAGGGAACCCCAGAGCAAAGTCATTACTCTGTGTGGCAAATATCGAGAAAAGGCCAGCTTTGGAGAAACGGCTCTCTCGGTTGGCCACCAAAAGTGTGAGTATACACACAAAAAAGAACACAGTCACTTTTGCCACCAGAATACTAAAGAAAAACGGCCAGATTACGTCCCCAAAGTCCAGCAGCACCATGTTTTTGAACAGCAGAGCTGGAAGAGCAAACTTGGACACAAAGCTGCCCAGTCCTTTGGCTTGTGTAGATGGGATGATGTTTGCACGGCCTGCGACATATCCGCAGAGAATTATCCCAAAACATTCAAGCAGGGCTGGGAGGAGTTTGTCAATTGACATGCTGGGTGGGACGGACGGGGGGTCAGATCCATCCCTGCCGCTGAAGATGGAAATATTAACCGACAGATCATCCATCCTGAGTTTGACTACAGGCCTGTCATAGCCATGTGGAACGGTAAACAACTGTGAAGTAACTAAACACTCTGGAAAGTAAAGAAAAAAAGAGCTCATTAGTTTATTCAAAAGACAATTTTGCATGACTTTTCATTAGAACACAAGATATAACAGTTATACCTGTCCATTGAATATGAAATGTATGGAATATGTATGTTTCTATCTGACTATTTGAATATATGTGTGTACTCAAATCCTGCTGTTAATGATAAATGTACTATGATATTTACTCCAAGGTGGTACAAATAAAAAAATAAAGTATCATGGCACAAAGTAAACTATGCTTTACAATGGCATGTTATTATAAGAATGACTGGTTTGATGAATATATATATAATTATTTTTTTTTATATTTTTTTTTTT
>RJVU01058148.1:94178-121224 GCA_003731715.1 Anabarilius grahami | reverse complement strand
GGAGGTCCAGGCATAGTTTCTTCTCTATAGTTTCACTTTTAACATAAAAGACTGTGAAAAAGCAAAAATATAAGAACACATTAGTAACTAATCAACAACAACCAAGCTGATAAGGAAGTTGAGGAAGTGTCACACTAGCGCATCCTCTGAAGACACATACCTCACCGTCAGCTGTTTTTGTTGCAATTCCCGTTAAGTCGTAAAGTAAAAGATATGATATCAAAAGATACACACACACACACACACACACTGATACCGCAAACTTACCCTTTTGTAGTTTAAATACCCTTGTGAAAAAGAAGTGTTTTGAAAGTACACTTCTAGTGTACTTCAAATCCTAAAAGTCTATTTTTTAAAAGCTGTACTTGCAGATCAATAATAATATTAATGAAATGAAAAGGCCATTTAAGCGCACTTAAAGAGAGACACTTTTTTATGATTATGTTTCTTAACACACTTTTTAAAAAGTGCACTTTGTAATAATGTCTAAAAGTTTTATTGTAAAGTACATTTTAAATCATTATGTTTAATAATCTTTTGTCGTGCTTTAAAGAAGTACACTTATTTTGTTGACTAACACTAACTACTAAAGTACTTGATTATAAATGTACTAAATTGCAGCTTCATCATCACAAATGTGTAATTACAAATATATTTAAAGACGACATACAAGTTTCAACAGAAATTAAATGAAAGTACATTTTAGTTTACCCTAAATGCTACATCTGACTTTAACCATATTCTGTCAAATCAAGCACTTTAAAGTTCAGCTAACCATAAGAAAGTGACAAAACAACAGGTGTTCACCATATTAGGGTCACATGTCAAAAATAAAAAAGAGATGTTATGCTACAAAGATCTCGCACATGATTATCTTTTGCTCAAACCGAGCTCAAGTTTTACCCTATGAATTTCATGAAAGATACGACACAACTGTCTTTTGACTGCTGTTGCACAGCTGTGACCTGATTACTCGTGTGCATCACTGTGGATATTTTACATAAGCAGTAAAATCGTGAAATTCAGAGTGGCTTCAGGCAGATGCTGGCACAGTGCCACTCATTTCCTTATAACAGCAGAACTGCTACTGAATAAAACACAAGAACCACACAAGAAACCAAAACCCTACCTTTCAACACCCTCTAGTAACCACCCAGAACAGCCTCTCAATCGATTTCTAAGGCTCTCACAACCATCAAGCAACTAATCAGTACACCTTAGCAAGAGCATAGAAAACACTGGGAAAGTTGCCAACATGTGACCAATAGATTTGTATGAGCAAACACCACTCACATTTTTATCTTCAGGAATGTAACAACTTACCTTCTTTATATCTGTGTGATTTGTTATCCAGAGGCAAAAATTTGACCAGCTTCAAGCTGTACTCAAAACTGTCAAAAGCTCTTATCTGCTTCTCAAATGATCACACTGAGACCAATTACTTCCTGCTCAAGTGTTTTTAAGAAGAAGAAAAAAAGCTCATTTTACAGTAACAGACCTGAGCTTACATCTAACCTCAGTCTGTTGCTTTTTACAGTATTGTAGTGTCTCTTCAGTGGCAAATTCATGGCAGTCATGTGTGAGATAAAAATATTCATCCTTTTCATAAATTAAACACTCAGATGTTGTAAAATTTGTTTAGCTTTGAATCCTTTCTATCTCCGTTTGGGTTTTTATGTTCACCAAGACTGCATTTATTTGATCAAAAATGTACAGTAAAAACAGTAATATTGTGAAATATTTTTCAAATGTTTTCTATGTGAATGCTAAAATGTAATTTATTTCTGTGATCAAAGCTGAATTTTCAGCATCATTACTCCAGTCTTCAGTGTCACATGATCCTTCAGAAATCATTCTAATATGCGGATTTGAGCTCAAGAAAAAAATTCTGATTATCAATGTTGAAAACAGCTGCTTCATACTTTTATGAAACCGCAATACATTTTGTTCCAGGACGTTTTAACGAACAGAAAGCTCAAAAGAACAGCATTTATTTAAATTAGAAATCTTTTGTAACATTATAAATGTATTTTATGTTACTTCAGATCAATTTAATGCATTCTTTATTAATTAAAAAAAAAAAAAAAACTTTGACCCCTAAACTTTGAGATATTTTCTACATTGCTCTGTAAGGACAAATGCGCTACAACATGCTTAATTTTTGCTTATTTGTGAAGACAGTAACTTTACTTTTATTTTAAATATTTGCATTCAAACTGTGTATCCTGTTCTCCAGTTGCTAGCTGTCAAAGAACAATTATGACAAACATTACATCATGATTTGCATTGGAAATTCTCTTTTTATGAGGAGAAATGTAAGATATCACAGCATGTAAGCAGATTATTATGGTCTTGTTCAGAAGCTGTGTGAAAACACAGAAAGCGAGTTACATTTCCTCCGTTGAGTTTCCTCTGTGGTTAAGCACAGTTAGAGAAGCAGCAGCTTAAAAAGTGTCACTAACTTTCATCCAACAAGAGATGCTCACTAGCCTTTACCAGGATACTTCATCGCTCCCTCACAAGCTTCACTCCATCATTTTCGTGCTTAAAGAAAGACTCACCTTTGTCTGAACATTTGGAGCCACCAGATCCAAGGTTTTGTTGAATGTTGCGCTGCACTTCCTATCTGTGTCCACAGACCAATCAGAGTTTGCAGTGGTGCTGCAAAGAGTTTTCATGCAACAGAACGAGCTGATGATCACAGCATGCAAACGAATGTGACCACATGCATTTCCTCACACAATGTCTGTGTCAGAGTGAGATTAGCCAGGCGAGGGCTGTTATGAACTCCAACGACTGAGAACATTAACAGAAACAGGAACTATAAATGACTAATTTGGAGAAAATAGATCTGACTCTGGTCTCTGCGTGCTGCTGACACCGAGCTTGCAACAAATCGGCCCTCAGAGAACATTTTTGAGCAAATCTATAAAATTATGGATTTAGTAAAACCTCTGATATTAGGTAACCCTTGTGAGGTCTACAGAGTCTAGTAAACATGTGACTGAAATAAACTAGTTGTTGCCTTAAGTAAACAAACCACATAACAAACACATTTCAGCATAACTAAATTCTGGGTTAAGTTTATCACTGAAAAATAATTTATTTATTTATTTATTTTTTCAAATTTACAGAAAGTAATTGTATGCTTATATATTTGAATGTCATTTCACTGGATACCAAAATATCAAAGCAAACGTCTCTGTGCTCAAGTGCTGCAGGAGCTCTTCTCAGCACTAACTTCACTTTTCTGAGTCATTTTTGCTCAGTGACTTTTAATCAGCTGATGTCAAGATATGGAAAAGCATAGTGTAATACTATTTTTGCTATACCTGTATGCACTCATCGTCGTAATCATACATTAGATCTAATATTCACACATGGAATTGATGTTGAAATTCTGCAGCAATGCGATGACATCTCAGATCATTATCTACTCTTGTGTATACTCCATTTAGCCAAGGCTGCAAAACCAACTCCCTGTTACAAATATGGTAGAACTATCACTTCTTTTGCTTTATAAATAATCTTAGCTTAGAAGAACTCGATGTTGCAACTAGGGCTATTCGATTATGGCAAAAATCATAATCAGGATTATTTTGCCCAATATTGAAATCATTATTTAACACAATTATTGGAGGGTGATATGATCAAAGTCTTATTTCATGATATTTCATGATTTTAAATGTCAGTTAAAATTTCACAATTATCAATACTTTAGCAAAAACTAATTCTAGGTTAATAAATGTAAGTAAAAGTCCTCAAAACAAAAATAAACAGTAAGCAATACAATAAGAACAAAGAAACTAATTACAAACAAAACTGACAAAAAATACAACAGAACAAAAACACAAATTAAATACATACTGCTTTTTTAGGACGATGTATTAAAAGTTGTATTCAGATAAGTAATAGCCTACAATAGAAATTAAAACTGAAGTAATCAAATGTAAAATAACACTTCTGTACACATTAAATATAGACTAATCCGTATTAAATCTACAGTTTATTCATTCAAGAGCAGTGAGTGATTTTATCTTTGTCGTTTGTTGTTTGATTTACAATAATGACTGCAGCAGATTTATTAGGCTGCTGTCATTTTAAGAGCTAATGCGCTGATCCAATATACTGTTACACATGCATTCTTTCTCAGTGTTTACATTATATTCAAGACATAACCAACTGTGTTTACGAGGATACTTACCAAAACGGAATTTCGACATATTTGTGTGTTGGCTATTTGACCGCTTAGGCACGTATCTGTACCCCAGATCTGTAGCCCCCGTCTCGGAGTCAGAGTGCGTGCACAGGAGGCCACCTAGGGAATAGTATCTCTTTCGTAGCTTAATACTCTTTTAATGACACTGTTTAATATCAAGCACATCTCGCAGTTTAGCTACAGTAGACTGCATTTTATAACTCTCACTTATTTGGCTAAATTGGATGTCACTTTTTGGACTTTTAGGGAGGAATGAAAGCGCACCACTGTGAAGGAAAGGAAGGTGTGCGGGACGGAATGCAGCAGTGGCACAGTAATGGTTTAATTTCGGTCATCTTGCTTTTATAATCGTTGGAAGCCAAAATCAAAATCGAAAAATCTAATTCGATTAATCGCACAGCCCTAGTTGCAACAGAAACTATTGGCTCTCTCTTTTTCAGCACTTTAAACATGGTTGCTCCTTTGAAGATTATGGAAATAGTCCGACGCCATGGTATAACGAGCACCCTCGCGCCCTCAAGAGAGCAGCTTGAAAAATGGAGCGCAGCTGGAAGAAAACAAAACCAGAGGTATTTCACATTTCATGGAAGGACAGTGTTACTGCATACAGAAAGGCCTTAAAAACTTCTAGATCTGCTTACTTTTCAACTCTCTAAGAACAAACACAACCCTATGTATTTAATTAATATAGTGGATAAATTAAGGTGAAATAAAGCATCAACTTCAGAAGTTTTCAAACAGCACAGCAGTAATGACTTCATGAATTTCTTTACTTGCAAGATTGATACTGTTTCAGAGAAAATTACAATTTTGCAACCGTCTACTACAGTATCGTATCAGACATCATGCTATTGACCCCCTGAGGAACAATTCCAATCATTCTTTGAATTGAAAGAATTGGAACAATGAGACAATTCTTTGAAGAATCATCTAAACTTGTTAAATCATCAAAATCAACAATATATAAGTTAGACCCTATACTGACTAAGCTACTGAAAGAGATGCTTCCAAAAGTCATAGATTCTCTTCTTAATACTATTAATTCATCATTGTCATTAGGATACATACCAAAAACCTTTAAGCTGGGTGTTATTAAACCTCTTATTAAAAAACGCAACTTGATCTTTGTCACAAATACGGACTCTTATTTTGATGTTCTGTTTTGTTTCCCTTAGTTCCTGTTTCCCTGCTCTATTTAGTTTTGCTTTTACAGACCGATCTTGATTTTCTTTTTTCCTGTCATAAATAATAGCAAGGGCAGCATCCTCACAACTATGTTCCTTTTTAGAAAGAAATTGTATCTGTGAGGATTTCCAATCAGGATTTAGACAGTATCATAGTGAGACTGCTCTCATTAGAGTTACAAATGATTTGCTCTTATCATCCGATCGTGGTTGTATCTCTCTATTAGTGTTACTGGATCGACCACAACATTCTTATGAATAGACTCGAAAATTACATTGGCATAAGTGGAATTGCATTGACATGGTTCAAATCATACTTATCTGACAGGGTTAGTAGTAAATTAAGAGGTGTCACATTGATCACAAATTCAGTATAAAGTACCACAGAGCTCAGTACTAGGACCATTGCTTTTCACTCTGTATATGCTACCCTTGGGAGATATCATTAGGAAGCATGGCGTTAGTTTTCACTGTTACGCTGAAGATACTGAGCTCTATATTTCTTCGCGCCCTGACGAAACTTACCAATTCACAAAATTAACGGAATGCATAGTTGCTATAATAATTGGATGACTAGTAATTTCCTACCACTTAATTCTGAAAAAACAGAGATTCTAATTATTGGACCAAAAACCTCTGCATATAATAACCTAGATTACTGTCTAATACTTGATGGATGTTCTGTCAAGTCTTCATCATCAGTTAGGAACCTAGTGTGCTCTTTGATACCAATCTTTCATTAGAAAGCCACATTTCTAGCATCTGTAAAACTGCATTTTGCCATCTTAAAGGTGCCCTAGATTCAAAAATTGAATTTATCTTGGCATAGTTAAATAACAAGAGTTCAGTACATGGAAAAGACATACAGTGAGTCTCAAACTCCATTGTTTCCTCCTTCTTATATAAATCTCATTTGTTTAAAAGACCTCCGAAGAACAGGCGAATCTCAACATAACACCAACTGTTGCGTAACAGTCGGGGTGTACGCCCCCAATATTTGCATATGCCAGCCCATGTTCCCAACATTATGAAAGGCATTAGACAAGGGCAGAACGTCTGGATGTGCACAGCTGAATCAACAGACAAGGTAAGCAAGCAAGGACAATAGCAAAAAATGGCAGATGGAGCAATAATAACTGACATGATTCATGATAACATGATATTTTTAGTGATATTTGTAAAATGTCTTTCTAAATGTTTTGTTAGCATGTTGCTAATGTACTGTTAAATGTGGTTAAAGTTACCATCGTTTCTTACTGTATTCACGGAGACAAGAGCCGTCGCTATTTTCATTTTTAAACACTTGCAGTCTGTATAATGCATAAACAACTTCATTCTTTATAAATCTCTCCAACAGTGTAGCATTAGCCGTTAGCCACGGAGCACAGCCTCAAACTCATTCAGAATCAATGTATACATCAAAATAAACACTGTACTTACGCGATTAGACATGCTGCATGACGAACACTTTGTAAAGATCCATTTTGAGGGTTATATTAGCTGTTTGAACTTTTTTTATGTTGTTTAAGGCAAGCGCGAGCTCCGTGGGTGTGGAGCACGAGATTTAAAGGGCCACGCACCCTGAATCGGCTCATTTCTAATTATGCCCCCAAAAAAATCTATGGGGTATTTTGAGCTGAAACTTCACAGACACATTCAGGGGACACCTTAGGCTTATATTACATCTTTTTGAAAAAAAATCTAGGCACCTTTAAAAAATATATCTAAATTATGACATATGCTCTCAATAACATATTCAGAAAAGTTAGTTCATGCGTTCATGACATCAAGGCTAGATTACTGTAACGCTCTACTGGGTGGTTGCCCTGCACGCCTAATAAACAAACACCAGCTGGTCCAAAACGCAGCAGCTAGAGTTCTTACTAGAACCAGGAAGTATGATCATATTAGCCCGGTTCTGTCCACACTGCATTGGCTCCCTATTAAACACTGCATACATGCTGCTTACTTACAAAGCACTAAATGGCATTATAGTCCTTCACGTCTATTGCGATCTAAAAATTCTGGCTAGTTTATAATACCTATCAAAATCAACTGCAGGTGGTAGATTGTTTTCCTATTTAGCACCCAAACTGTGGAACAGTCTTTCTAGCCTTGTTCGGAAAGCAGACGCACTCTGTCAGTTTAAATCTAGACTAAAAACACATCTCTTTAACCTGGCATACACATAACACAATCACATTTCTATAATTCACATCTGTTAAAAGATATAACACCCGATGTACTTGTTGCATGCATCTATGCTAATATTAATCTCTCTGAATCATAATACACAGTGTTCACAACTGCCCCCCCCCATCCACACACACACACTTAATATTCAACAATATTATTGTTGATTATATTTTATCAGCTGTATATTATATCAGTTGCCTTTGTCAAGTCACCTTTATTTATACAGCGCTTTTTACAATGCAAATTGTTTCAAAGCAGCTTTACAGTGATAGAGGGAATATAATTTTGGCTGTACAGGAGCTCTAGAAGAATATAGTTCAGTATTGATTCATTCTGTTGTAAAAATCATTAGTAATGATTAGTAATACAGCAGCTCTGGGGAAAACATTGTCCAGCTCAGTTCAGTTCACATACAATGGTGTCAATGTACAAAAAAACATGGTTGAATATCAATGACATGAAACTTTAATTGTTGGGAATAATGTACTTCTTGTGTTTATGTTGTATTGTGAAACACTTGTGCTGCTATTGAGGTGGATATGGGTAAGGTTAGGACAGGTTTGTTGGGATGGGTAGGTTTGAGGGTGGGTTAATAGGTAAGAGAAGGTCAACAGTGTCATTATAGATGTAGTTACAGAAATAAATCACAGCTGTAATGTATGTACAAACATGTATGTACACATTAAATCCATTATATCAAATGATTTTAAAGTTAGTACTAGTTAAAGACACTTAGCTATCATAAAGGAGAGTGGACAGAAATGTTTACAGTAGTCATTATGTTTAATTGACAGTGTCACTTCTACACTTACAATCCTCCTGCAGTAATTTTGAGGTTAAGCGCTCATGGCACAATATGTTGTTTAAAGCAGCAACCTTCTGAATATAAATCCTTTGAGCTTTAGCTGCCACACCACAACACCCCAATGTTCAGTGTTCAAACTGCAGGTGGCAGCACCGAGGGAGATGTTAACACTGGGTCGGTGTTGTTGGCAACAAAACATGTTACTAAACATTGTTTAATTTAGCCTACTGTCCGCAGTATGCAAATCATCTCTGCATGTTATACTGTATCAACACAATGCAGTGCACTCGGTTTTACCTTCCATTTCTAGTGTGATGAATGAAAAGGAAGTAATATCTTATTATTATTGTTGTTGTAATTATTATATTGTTCTGAATACTTTTACACACTTTGTAAACTAAAATAAACTGTAGGTAGTGTACAGTGTGTGCAGTAGTCTAGCATTTTTGAACCTAGCATTTTCGATAAGAATAGAATAAGGAAGTGTATATAGGAGAATAGACAGGATGAAAAGGAGAATGGAGACAAACTGAGGAGGATGTAAACACACAGAGACAGTCTGCCAGGAGCCTGGCTTAACACCACCCTCACTGCAACCCATGCCAGCCAACCAGAGAGCCACCATCACAGGCCTCACACGCACAAGACCCGTCGCCAGGGAGAAAAAGACCTGAGAGTGTGTTTGTGTGTGCGCATTCTGATGGAAGGTCCTCAATTATCCTGAGGGGGTCTTCCAAGCCTATACACACCGAACAGAGCTGAACACTAATCAGCAGTGCCTGTTTATGAGACATCGGTCAAGATTATTTGGTATCTAATCTAGTTATACAGAACAAAATCAAGTCACCAAACACTCCTGCACACTCTGATCTTCTGGATCTGTCCACATCTTTTCGGTTCCACTGCAGGGATTCTCATCCTTCCGCTGCTGAAGGCGACAGCAAGGATCCTCTAATCATAGAAAAGAACAAACACTGTTTTGGACTCTGTATATATTATTTGCTTTGAGGATGTTTATAGGATTGCTAATAGGATTTCTGTTTTAAAGTATCCTAAGAAATTCATTTGAATTATTTTCAGATCTTTCAGAAGATTCTTTTTGATACTTTTAGAATCAGTTCTCATTAGAATTTCTACTAGAGATCATTTAGAATCTTTTGGGGTCACATTTTAGATTAGGGTCCAATTCTTACTATTAACTATGACTTTTGCCTCAATAAACTCTTAATTACTGCTTATTAATAGTTAGTAAGGTAGCTGTTAAATTTAGGTATTGGATAGGATTAAGGGATGTAGAATATGGTCATGGAGAATTGGACCCTAAACGATCAACAAATTTCCTTCAAAGCTGTGCCAGCTTCAGGTCTTTCATATCTTCATTTTTCATTTTCTCTGTCCAAGAATTTGGACACTTTTTTGTGCTATCTTTAAAAAAAAAATAACACAAGCACATTTTCAACTCAAATACATATTTCATGTCCATTTATTTATTAGCCGTTAAGTGCTTTGTGAGTACATTGCATTTGTTATGGCCTATATATAAATACTAGTAAACAGGAAATTTAGACAAGGTGAAAGCACTGTCAGGGAATGGTGACCTCTGGTGGTGGGGAGGTGGTATGACAGGCACAGAGTCACACTGATACACCTCAAATATCAGCTAAAATGAATGTCCATAGATAGATAGATAGATAGATAGATAGATAGATAGATAGATAGATAGATAGATAGATAGATAGATAGATAGATAGATAGATAGATAGATAGATAGATTGATTGATTGATTGATTGATACAGATGTTGCAGTAATTTTATGCCATCAGTTGGTAAAAAGATTTCTCACCTTTCCTCTTTTATTCTCAGGAGAAAGAAGAGGCAGAAAGATTAGCTTGTCCTCTCTTTCTCTTTCTTTGTCATTCCTTTAGTGGCTGATGTGAGAGCAGTGCTCTGTGGGCACAGTCTGTGCCTCTTTTTGATGCCAAACCCTTTGGCGCACGTGCCAGCTGCCACCAGTCACTGCAGATGAAACGGACACTGTGGCCATACCTCTATAATGTGCTTGCTCTCATTTATATTCATCTTCTGCCCTTTGTACAACATTCAGTATTCTTATATTTTACAACAGTTTATATTATACAATAGCATAGATTCAAATCTGAATCCTTGCCAGATTGTTAAGTCTCTTTTTGCAGCTGGTACCTGATTTGTCCCTATCTCTAAAGAGTCAGAATTCAGCAAAACATCTGTCCTCAAATCTGATTGACTGAGCAGCGTTCCAAGAGTGCTTTTCACTGCGTGATGCTGCTTGTGTTTGAGCGTTCCAGACAAACTGTGAGTCTGTGTATTAGTGATAGGGATTTTTCAGTGACTTTCTGCAGCTTACATCAATACAACAGTAAGTCATTGAATCATTCATTCAACTGATTCGTCCAAAACTGATGATCCATTTAGGAATAAAACAAGTGACTGGCTGTGACTGGATTCTTTTGAATAAGTAATTACTTTGTGACCATTAAAAATGTATGTTTTATATAGTTTGAATGTGTGTAGTATGAATGTAATCGTACATTCGCAATGTCATTACCTGTGTTTTTCACTGTTGGGCCAAAAGCGAGCATGCTATTGCATGGGCTAGTTGTGTATCCACTGTCACTTCTGTGGCTTGATTAAGCCTCATCAGCACTTCCTCTGGGCCAACAGCTAGGGTTTTTTGGCCCACCGAATACCTTGGTCCAAAGCGAGCCAACTAGGGCTTGAGTAGTGGTCATTAACAGAGGAGGAGTTTACCTGAGTCAGGAGATGCTCAACTCCGCTGCACATTTCCCATGTTATTATATCAGGCTATCAACTTCAACATTTAAGACATAAAAAAAAAAATCAGCTCAAAACTCACTTTCAGACACCACCGAGTGTTTAAAATAACGTCCTTGCAATCCGATGGGGATTATGATCATTGTATGAGGCAGAAATATATTTATATGCGTTGCTAAAGGCTACTTATGCTAACCATTGAGATAATAAATATATGTTTATAGAAAATACCAGAGACTTGAAGAACGTATAGACAAATCATATAATCGTGTATTTATTTGGTTTCCTTTTTTTTCTCTTCCCTTTGCCGATATCGGACTAATGCATCCGCATGTCATAAAACCATGCTAACTCATAACTCCAGTTTTCTTCTAATAAGCTCCCTCTGTATATTTTTCTAAATGTAAGTCTGTGGACTTAAAAAGTCTTAATGGAGTTGTTTTGTGCATTCTTCTGATCAGTTGTAAACAAATTAAGTATGTGTTCTCTTTTTATGTGAAATGGTAAATACCAGTTTGATTCAGCATGATTGATGTCCACTCCTGACACAAATTAATAAATTACCTACTGTCACTTTATCATTTTTATTGTAAAACATTGGTCAGATATCAATGCTGGAATATTAAGTCTATAAGTAAAGACCAAACATTCGCTTCTGTCATGCTCATTTTGCGATTTAGCTAGTTTTCAGTCAGCTGAAGGTGAATTGGTGAGGTTGTGGGACATCATTCAATGGAGGCGTGTTAAGGGCGGGTTTTAGGGCAGCACTGCGGGGCTACTGGCCCGACAGTGGAAATGCAATTTTATTTTGGCCTTGGTGCTTGAGGACCGAGGCTATTGGCCCCACCCAGCATATTGTTGGCCCTGGCTCATATTGACCAGACAGTGGAAAAGCGGCTATTGTCATGTGACCTATCAGTGTCAGTTGTGCTGCTTCACTTCCATTCACAAATCCTCCACCATGATCTCATGGAATAGTAAAGTCTCCATCGAATGTGCACTTCAGAAATTCATCAAAAGTAGTAAGTCATCCATTTGTGAATTCGGACATACTACAATTTCACATACCATTTTGTACCAACTATATAGCAGGAGTCGATTTTGGATACAGCCACTGTCATATTGAATGAGTTATCTTTGTAAGTGAGTCATTGAATTATTCACTCAACTGATTTGTTCAAAACTGCTGATCCATTTTGAAATGTCAAAATGGAAAAGTCACTGAATTATTCACTCAAATAATTTGTTAAACTGACAGCTGTTGGTATGAATATCAGACCTGTATACTTTGTATCTGCCCTGCTGATATTCAGAACAACTAGACTTTTTCTCATGATGTGATATAATGATGCTTTTTAAAAATATTTGCTTAAGTATTTTGTTGTTACTAGCATGTTGTGTTTGGGATGCTGATGTGCTGTTCTCACCAATAAAGCTGTTCCACCAGTTTAACTAGCAAGACTATGTTTAGTCAACTACTTAGACACCATAAACTAACCTGGAATATAATGAAAATGTAAAAAAAAAAAAAAAGCCTACTGATCTAGGCTTTTCAGCAGGAGTTACATATAAATACTATGGCATATGAATATGGTAACCATGATATACATTTATACCCCGTGACCATTACAGCACAATTTGTAAGGGTTTTGTCTTTGCCATTGAAAGGGTTCTTTGTGTGTGAATACATTTATTTGAATGGGTGTGTTTGGCATGGAAATGCGTGCACACACATATACACACACACACGGGTGGAAAATTGTATGTTCTATTCCATTACCTCACAAAGGTGATTGACTGGAGTGATTTAGATTTTCGTTTTCCAGATAGCCGAGTCTGACATCCATTTCACCGCTGCCCGCCTCCAAAAGATTCAACACAACATGCCCCCACCCGCAGACCCGCTGCCCAAAACCACAATATCACTGGCTGATGATCCCAATAAACGCACAGCCAACCACCAACAACTAAATCTATTGCTTTTTACCTGCCAAACCCCAAATCTCCACAATGAAAGAACTACCCCCACCCCTGCAGTGTCTGAAATCCTCCCCCATCCTGCTGAGCTGCTGATGGGGTAAGCTTTCCCCATTCCTCCCCTTCACAGGACACACTCAACACCATGCTTCATTCATCTTACTTAGACCCAGACTGTCACATTTGGCAACCTCTGAATTAAGAGAGATCAGTACTCCACCCGCCCTTCAGCACCCTGTGCCTCATGGATTCCAGCCCCCACACGTGTCCCCTGCAAATATTAAAGCCATTCGACCTTGACCGAGAGGAGAGGAGAACAGAGGAGTCAAACGCAGAGCTTTCTAAAGCACAGCACCAGAGCCCTGCGTCCCAGCAGGGGCACACAGCCAGCCCATTTCTTAATGTGCTTTTTACATTTGATTACCGGCCTTGTAAAAGCTCACTCTAAACATGCGGACCATGCTGAACATCTGTTAGCCATGCTGGGAGAGCCTGAACTCACCCCTGTGTCCTCTTCTGTCCCGCAAGCATCAGGCTCAGTCTGGATTATAGTTTACTCTATGGGCATTGGAGTGTAATTTTATATTTTTCATTATTGTTTGTTCTACTGTCAACAAAGACATGCATTGGACAGCCTGCCTGTCAACATCTACTATTAGGAACATTTTAAATACACGCATTAATGGTTAAAACCAAAGTATTTAATTGTGTACACCAGGATATAGATGCATTATGATGATATAACAGTCTGTGCATTATGTATGTAATGGGCAATTCTCAGAAACATTTGTGTTCCTATGGCTTACTGCTAATTTAAAACCCTTTAAAAATGGTATAAAATGAATAATGAAATTAAAAATATATACTATTATTAATTACAATTATTAAATTAATCAGAATATAAACTTATTTGCGTGCCTCCACATATTAATGGGTTATTTAGAATTTTAAAAAAAGAATTTTGTCTTAAATGTGGCTTTTATTCATATTAAAACATTGTGCTTTCATGTGTTTGTTTTTTTCTAAAATAATGAATTTTTTAAAAATTGGTTATAACTTAATTTTTTCTGACACTATATTTGAGGAAGTAGCATCATAAAAGTATTTTTTTTACCATGATATATCTCTAGCAAAGGAAATCTGTTTTTCATTTTTAATATTTTTAACATTTCAATGGAAAAATACATTCACATTTTCAATGTTTTATGGGAAAATACTTTACAATTAGGTTTAAATGCTTTAAAAGATATTGTCACATGTCTGATCTGTGTTTCCATCCTGCATTGTGTTTTTGGTTGTCATGTGACCTAATTTTCCTAGTGTGTCTAATTAGTAATTATGTTCACCTGTGTCTTGTTCATTATCTTGTTAAGTTCCCTTTGTTTGCACACGCACATCGGTTCTCGTTCGTTTGATTGTAATGTGCTTTTCTCCTGTGTTTCTCTTGGTTCCTGAGTATTTTATTATTAAAGACTGCCTTCTAGTATTATTCCTCATCGTGAGAGTTTCTACACACCAGGTTAAGTAACACATATATTGCTCATTGTCAGTTCAAGTTAGCTGATGCATTAACTACTGTTGACAAATTAAACCTTATTATAAAGTGTTACCGCAAAAACAAGTACGAAAGATATTGATTGTGAATAAAGTGGAGTGGTCTAATGATACAGTATTTGCTAGGCAGGAACATAATGATCTATTAGCCACACTGACCCATGCCTTTCAACTCAAACATTTTGAACAGGATTGGCAACAGAGTTGTTTTGAAAGATGTCATAATATGTGATTTAGAAGGTAGGCGGAAACGGAGTGATATTACAAGACTTTACTCAGGCCTATATATTTGATTTCAAAATATATTATGAACATATGTAAATTTGTTGCCCTTGTGCATCGATGAGTCTTGGGAGCCCAACACCCTGTCGCCAGTTTGTGTTCGTCCCTCCTCCGACACTGTTGGTAAATTCTCACCTCTGACTGGGAGCAACACACAAGCCTTGCCGTTTCAGAGATACTCTGACCCAGTCACCTTGCCGTAACAATTTGACCCTTGTCAAAGTCACTCAGATCTTTATTTCTGCCCATTTCTGCTGAATTCAACACATTGATTACGAGAACTGATTGTTTGCATCTAATCTACCCGGACCTTAATATGTGGCCTCATTAGGAGATGATCAATGATATTTGCTTAATTGATTCACCTGTGCCTGATCATAATGATTTGGCTCACCAGTGTAATTTACCACTGTAAGGTTAGTAACAATAAATAGCTTATGGCACTTTGCAAGGCTGTTACTATATGTTTATAGGATTGGAGGTAATAAAGAATTAGCCATTGAAAAATATATATTTGTTGGTCACTAATCTTATTAGGGGGTAAATAGCTC
Organism: Anabarilius grahami; assembly: GCA_003731715.1. Lineage (NCBI taxonomy): Eukaryota > Metazoa > Chordata > Actinopteri > Cypriniformes > Xenocyprididae > Anabarilius > Anabarilius grahami. Next base: position 105,645 of record RJVU01058148.1, on the reverse strand, counting down.
ATGTACTGTATGTCCAAGAGTCACAGGACATCATGGCATTTGAGGTCACTACAACACCTCAGGTTATTTCAATATTCATTGTTAGCATTTTCCTATTTCAGCGCGCACACCATGTGTGGAAAGTCTGAATTAACGTCAATCAGCCCACAGAGAAAGGTCACTTATTTTGTGGGTCACACACAAACACAAATACCTATTCCTTCAAATTGTAATTTATGATTGTGTTGCAGCCGTGGCACATGTCATGTGACGCGTGTGGAGTGTAATTCAAGCATTATGACATTACCTTCACAGCAGCCAGGCAGAAACCGCCTTTTTATTCAGTAGACTGACTCTTTACTAATGGAGATGGATTACTAATTTAGACAATAATTCTCGCCATAAATTATACTTTTTGGGTCCATTTGATATAAAGTCAGTGGTGTGAATCAGAACGGTGAAAATAATGTATTCAAACCGTAGATGGAAAATGATGTGGTCAGTCTGTTAAAAAGAGGGACAGTCTGTTAAAAAGAGGGACAGTCTGACTGCAAGATATTTCAAGATAGGAGTGTGTGGTTGCGTAGAAACCATCCTAAATTTGATATAAGACAGGGGTGTCCAAACTCTGTCCTGGAGGGCCACTGTCCTGCAGAGTTTAGCTCCAGCTTGCCTGGAATTTCTAGTATGCCTAGTAAGACCTTGATTAGCTGGTTCAGGAGCAAAGACTATAGAATATCACAAGATGCGTCACTGTTTTGAATGGGACAAAGTGCAATGCGCAAAATGGCGGAATAAGTCCCGCCTTCTAAATAAGAGCAATCACCGATTGGTAAAGTCACCGCGTCACTGCAGCGGCCGTTAGAAGCTCCGGTTCCTATAGAAACAGTCAGACACGCACTTCATATAGAGACGCACACTTAGGACTGCGCATGCGCATTAGCTTGATCCAGCCTGAAAAATAGTTTTTTGTCATGATTTGAGCGTTTAGAAACAAAACGCTTGAGACAGTTTTTATCAGATTTCATTGGTGATTTCAAATATGAAATTTAATCGAAAGCTTGGCAAACAGCTTTGGAGAATTTGATGTTTCCCCTTTCAAAGAGATAAGAGCTGCACTTGCATGACCAAGAGGCTTTTTTTAAAAGATGGCCGCCCAGTGAAATGACTTGAAATAAAATGAAGTGAAATGAAATGACAAAGTCTTAAAGGGGCTTTGTTCAGGAGTGTTTAATAGAGGGTATGCACATGATGTCACAGTAGGCGGAGTCACTGCGGTTACATCCAATGAGTAGCAAAAAGTCAGAGTGGCAGTGTTGGTGTACAGCTTAAATGCTGCGAAAAACATGAAACACATCTAAAATGGGAAAGATCTGGGCAATTTACTGTTGAAATAAATTCAACAAGAAATCAGAGCTATCTTTTCACAGACTGCCGAAAGCTCCAGAAAAAAAGATATGGATGGCTTCAATTTGAAGAAACAACTAGAATCCAGGCAGCAAAACGTGGATTTGCAGTTACCATTTTGTGTCAGATCTGTTGAATTTTGGAGTAAAATCATACCCTAGGTCATATATTGTATCGAAAACTCGTCAATTAAATATTTACCATCTTTTATCTGTAAAGTTTTGTTAGTGTTTATTAAAAAACTAAATATCCATTATGATGAGCGTTGTGTTCTGCAATGGGGGATGGTTAGATAATGTTAGACAAACCCAGTTTTCCTTACAAAGCAAGTGTAGCCCCTCTAGTTCGCACCTGCCTGCTCCAAGCGGGACGCAAACCCGGGCCCGTCCGCATGGGAGGTGGGCGCTCTAACAAGGAGGCTAAAGACTGCAGTCTCTAGAGCACCTTTTGAGTTCAGGGGAGTGAGGTTTACATGCACTAGCCTATGTCTGTTACACTCACCCCCCTAAACCTCACTCCCATCCGGGTCACGGCACCAACGCAACCCCTCTACCCAGGTCCTACTCGCCCCGCTCTGTGTGGGCCTCGAACCTGGGTCTCTGGCATGGGAGTCGGACGCTCTAACAAGGAGGCTAAAGGCTGCAACCTCTAGCATCATGGCTGACAGTTATCCAGACTTTATATATTTCTACAAAATATATTGAAACAACCAGAATATCCATTGATGTCTTGGTCACTTTTATCCCATCTTGAAGTACGTCCAAGCGTCAAGTCAAACTTATTCACAACAGGCCTACACATCGTTTCCAAGCAGCATTACAGAAAGCCATAATGTTGTCTATAATGCATTAATGCTATAACAAATTTTAGAGATGAACGATATGACGATATATAACGATGATATAAGTGATCATCCAGATAAAGCGTTCATCCGGATAAAGCGTTCACAGGCTTTGCTTTTTCTATTTTTATTTCAGATCTCCGCCTTGTAAACGCCCCCTAATTAATGTCATTAGCATATAAAAGAGCACAAGTCAACACCCAAATATTTTACATGGGAACGGCGAGCGGCAAGAATTGCTTAGATTTACAAATACCTGCAGTACTCCGACTCTCTGCAAGGAAAAGTGCATACGTAAGCAATTTTCCACGTCAAAGACGTTTACATGTTTATGTTTTTATAAATATTAAAGTTAGCATGGAGTACACACAATCTAAGATCAAATCTGTGCGTACACACATTTTTGTCAACTGATTCTGGAGTGATTTGGTTATAATACATTTGTTTTATTACAAAAATTTGAGGTTGGTAAGATTTTTTAAATGTTTTTGAAAGAAGTCTCTTATGCATTTATTTGATTAAAATAGAGTAAAAATTTTAATATTGTGAAATATTATTACAATTAAAAATAAGTCTTTTCTATGTCAATATAAGCTATGTTAAAATATAATTTATTCATATGATCAAATCTGAATTTTCAGCATCATTACTCCAGTCTTCAGTGTCACATGATCCTTCAGAAATCATTCTAATATGATGATTTGATGCTGATGAAACATTTCTGATTATTATTGATCAATGTTGAAAACAGTTGTGCTGCTTAATAATTTTATGGAAACCGAGATACATTTTTATCAGGATTCTTTGATGAATATTAAGTTCAAAAGGACGGCATATTGAAATATTTATTTTGTAATAATGCAAAAAGTCTTTAATGTTGCTTTTTCCAGTTTAATGCATCCTTAAGTATAAAGTATGAAAGTATTATAATTATTTTTTTAAAGTACTGACCCCCAAACCTTTGAACGGTATACAAGTTGTCTGCAGAATTAGTATTTTTACATTCACATATGACAACTCTTAGTTTACAATGAGGAATGACATTCAAATAATCAACAAAAGGTCACACAATCTAAAAGAATGGCTCATCAAGCTTCATGGATTTTTATGAGTGCACCTCTAGTGGCCATTCCATGGTTACCAGCGAAAAGAATGGGAGATAATTTAATGGGATTTCATGGAAAATGAAGGCTCTGCAGCTGACAGAAGGGTCGTGACTGAGGGAGAGCTGACTGACCTGAAACACAGAGCTCTGGGAGAACGGCGAAGAAACACACAACCTGCTCTGATGCTAATGAATGAGGACGTGATCTAAAGGCTGTTACTGCGGGACGAGCCATACAGTGCTATGTAAATCTCCTCTGAAGCTTTATACATGTACATCTAGCAATTAAAACATGGATGTAAATGGGAAGAGGGGCCGCCGCAGGACTTCCTCTCTAAACACATCAGCATGATTGAGACAGACCTGGAGGGCAGTGGGTCTTCAAATCAACTGTCACACTAGATATTAAACACAGAAGCCCTGCTTTATCAAGGTCATCTGCTATGATTAAAAAAAACACAATGCAGGCACAATGCAAACTGAGAAAGTCAAAGTGACATTATTTACTTAGTTGCATCCCAAATGACGCACTATACACTATGCACTTATGCACTATGTACTCATCCATGTAATGCGTGAATTGTATAAGGTTATTTTGTCATTTAACATCGGAGTCTGATACCCCCTCCGCTACGTAATTAAAGCTGTGACAGTAGAGTGCATGAAGTGTCCAACATTCCACACTTCGTTTTTTTCCGTTAATTTAGTGCATCATCTGGGTATTCAAAGTGTACTTTTTCTTTTTGGAATTTTCAGTGTGAACGCACTACTCGCACTATTTATACTTCAAAACGTCATAGAATAGTGCGTAAGTACGCGAATCGGGACGCACTTCTTGTCTTCCCATCATGCTGCAGAAAGGGTCCATGATGATGTCACAATATTATGGAATGTTCCATATTTTAAACAATTTTTTATAAATATTATTTAACAAACAAGGACTGACATTATTTCGAGCAAAAAAAAATAAAAAATTAGGGATGCACCAATGTATCAGCCAATAATCAGTATTGGCCATTAAAAGCAATTATTGACTGTCAGCCATCGGTTGATTGTTTAAAAACTGCCAATGATCAGGGTCGATTATATCAAATGCGGGCGGAAAAACATGTCAGACTGCAACTCATACCGTTTGTGAAGAAAATGACCCTTGTGTCAAAGTTAACGTGACAATAACGCATCAACAGTTAAAAAAAACAGCAGTTAAAGCAGGCTGTATTTGACCCTATGAATCACCCGTAGTTCAAGCCAGGGTTGCCAGGTCCACAGTTTTTCCCATACCAAACATTATTTGTAGCGCGCCTCCCATCCAATAGTCACAAAGACCTTTGTTCTTTGTTACTTCTGATAAGAAACAGTCTCCGCTTTCAAACTCTGTCCATTTTATCATGAAATTCAAACAGTAAATGGCATTTTGACGCTTTTAAATGTGACGTGACAGATCGCTGTAGCGCCTCAGTTCAAGCAGCAGTGGTTTTATATTTTAATAGCAGTTTTACACTTTAATACTTTTAAGTTATAGCACGAACAAGCATGCATGAACATAATAAATGTTGAAAGATACAGTACAACTTGACGTCTCATGTAATAACTCAATTATTGACTGTTAATTACGTGTATGTTTGAATAAACACTTGCCTTCATGACAAATTTATGAAAACTACCTTATGTGCAGCTGAGTTGTATTATATCTGAAAAAAATAGCAGTTGAATGTTGTACCAAACGAGAAGGTTCCCTGTATAGTTTACAGCATTAGTTTGGGAGAGATTTGTTTTTCAATATCGTTAGGTATCATTCTGAATAATAAGCTATCGGTATCGGCGGAGAAACTTAGTATCGGTGCATCTCTAATTTTAAGAGATATCATTCTGAATCTTTTTTTTTTTATGAATTAAATGACTCAGAACTCCATACTAAAAGTACATTTTAATAAATTAATGTATTCATGCTCAAATCAAATACAAAATCACAGAACCAAAAACATCAACCAGTAATGTTGAGAGTGTAAGAAGGTTTTCTAAAGTCAAGTCTAGATCAAGGATTGTGAAATGTACATGGACTGTAAATATACCTCCTGAATGTGGGTCTACAGTAGAAGTAATTCTTTCGACTCTCATATAGAGGTCTGGCATGTGAAGGCAGAACAGAGTCAGATCAACCTGACAGAAGGAATAAAAAACAACCAAAAAAATAAAAAACAAATCACAGATTTTGAAAAATCACTGGTGACGCTTTACCTGCAGAGCCAAAAACGTGTCACAGAAGATAAACCTTCACAGCGTACACATACGTGAATAACAAACCTCTCATAGTCGAGCAGAATGAGCAGTATGAATGATGACTGAGGATTGTCTAAAGAGTTTATGTCTCATATGAAGAGATTATCAAGTCTGCACAATGTCACCATCTTTATTTACGGCTCTTCAGATAAAGCGTCTCCAAAACTGACAATATCAAATTCACAATGTTTTACAAAAACAAAACAAAAACGGCCATTTGTAACAGAAGCACGATCTGTCGGACTCAAGCGGCAGACGACCATCCCATAATAATGCTGAAGTATGTCCCGCCCACTGTGCTGAGCTCCACACTTCAGTTTCAGCAACCCCCGACAAAAATGGGGAGGAAGACATGCAAGATATAGGAGCATAACCCATCAGACAGGGAAAAAAGGGTAAGTACTGCTCCAAAAAATACTATAATACAAGAGTCCTTCATATTCAAGTCCAGACAAAAAACAAGAGCGCAGTTCTGAGCGGCGGTAAACAGTATCGTGGTTCATTCACGCAACGGCAGAATGACAGTGATGCTAAAAGAGGATGTCTTCATTCTTGATGAGTAACTCCACCACCTGTCTCTGGTAGCGGATGTCGTTTAGAGCCGTCATGGCGTCCAGATCAGGCGCCCGCATCAAAGTTGGGCCAAACACGATCCCGAGATTCTCAGAGTTCATCAGGTTATCCTTCTCGTTCTGAGTTACCCTGCAGACACACACACATGTATATCAATATGTGACATACAACTACTGTTAATTTCGTTAATGAAATCTATGATGAAAAATGTTCGTTGATGACCTTTTTTTCCATGACTAAGATGAGACGATGATGAGACGACACCGACACCATTAAACGATAACTGTGACTAAATCAACATGCAATATCACTGATGAAAAAAAAAACGAAAAATCACTCTGTTTTTGTTGAAAAAAAAAGACGAGACAAAATATTTCAGGCTGTTTTTAAAGGATTAGTTAACTTCAGAATTAAAATTTCCTCATAATTTACTCACCCCAATGTCATCCAAGATGTTTATGTCTGTCTTTCTTCAGTTGAAAAGAAATTAAGATTTTTGAGGAAAACATTCCAGGATTTTTCTCCATATAGTGGACTTCACTGGGGTTCAACGGGTTGAAGGTCCAAATGTCAGTTTCAGTGCAGCTTCAAAGAGCTCTACATGATCCCAGACGAGCAATAAGTCTTATCTAGAGAAACAATAGGTCATGCCACGCATTACGTAATCATGTTGGAAAGGTGAGAAGGCGGAAGTACCGTGGTAGGGCGAAAAACTCCATCTCATTTTCTCCTCCAACTTCAAAATCGTCCGTTATCGTTGTTTTACCTTTTTTTGTAAAGGCCGTTTGACTTAGTCTTTGCACGTCGCTTTGTAAACACTGGATCGGTACTTCCGCCTACATCACGCGTGACCTTTCCAACATGATTACGTAATGCGCGGCGCATCACAGAGCAGTGCAAGACCAGCATTTGTGGATAAAAAGTATATACGTTTTTATTGTTTTCGCTAGATAAGACCCTTATCCCTCGTCTGGGATCATGTAGAGCCCTTTGAAGCAGCAATGAAACTGACATTTGGACCTTCAACCCACTTTTATGGAGAAAAATCCTAGAATCTTTTCCACAAAAACCTTAATTTCTTTTCGACTGAAGAAAGACATGATCATCTTGGATGACATGGGGATGAGTAAATTATCAGGAAATTGTAATTCCGAAGTGAACTAATCCTTTTACGAGCTTTCATGGTTGCGGTTGCCAGATGTCAAGATTTGAAATCCCTCAATCAGAGCTTTTTCTTTTAAAAGGATACATTTTTCTGCCTGGTGTTTTAGTTAAGACAAACAAGCAAGCTGGAGTTCAGCGATCTACATTTAAGATATTCTGCTTAAATGTAAGTGTCATTCAGCCAGTCTGTTCCTTCACGAGCCGCTTGCTCTGTTTTGATGAATGATGACAGATTTTCATTTGACTTTATCAAGTTTCTCACCTTTTTAAATGTGCCATTAGATAGCGCAGTGTTTCGCAGTGAGCAGGAGGCAGCAGCTTCAGCGCTTCATGAAGAGCTTCCAGACGCTCATCGGGGTCTGTCACCTCTGACACAAACAAGCAAACAAGTCAAAAACTGTGATCTCTCTCCCCTCATCTGCAGTGTGATTGTCAAAACGATCTGTAGACTAGGGGTTGCACAGACTAGTCGACTAGTTGACTTTAATGCTCTGCCATGACGCTTTGAGCTGGACATCGACTATGGCTATAGAGGGTGCAACAGGATAAGAAATCTTTGAAGTCCACTTTTACGCGCCGCTTTCAACAGTTAAAATGACAAATAAATGCATACCCCGAGAGAGAGTTTGATTATACCATCTGGTTGCTCAATATTAATCGGGTGAATGCACGTTTTAAAAAGCTTATCGCACACGCAAGTTAATCGCCGTTCTAAACTAATGCGCTGCTGCATTGTAGCGCACACATACAAACAGCGCGCACATCACGTTCAGATTGCGCACGCACAGAAAAATTCAGTCGATTGTTATTTATCAATAAAATAGCTTAGAAACTGAAAGATTCTAGCATATATTTCTTAGTAACTAAAACCCTTAGTAGAGAGAGACTTAATTCACATGCAATCTCTCTCTCACTAATGCATTCATATAAATGTAATCTTTATCTGTAAATGCTACTTTATCGGTATCTGATTTAGAACAAGCAGAAATCTGTGAGAAAAAGAATGACCCAAATACAAAAGAACTGATAAAAATAAGCTGTTATGTACAATAGCCTTGTGGGCAGCGCTGTGTCAAATGCCATAGCTGTGCACAAGGAGTCTCAGTTTAAGGTTTTAGACTTAAAAACCTTAAACTGAAACCATTTGTTCAATAAAATATGAAACCATTTGTTCAATAATGACGTCATCAGCGACTAGTCGACATCGACTTATTCACAAATGTTGAAGGCGTTCAACCCCTACTGTAGACATCACAACAAGACTTAGCAGGCAGCAAGACTTCAGGATATCACATTAAATATTATATGAGCTGCTTTATTTTCTATTTATTGTATTTGTGGTCTGCAATTTTTTCAATCCTGTTACCAAAATTTGGAACCATTTTAAAGTTTAAAACCTTGATGTCTGCAATTATTTTCAAGGAATAAACATTAAATAAACATGATGATAGATAGATAGATAGATAGATAGATAGATAGATAGATAGATAGATAGATAGATAGATAGATAGATAGAGAGATAGAGAGATAGAGAGATAGAGAGATAGATAGATAGATAGATAGATAGATAGATAGATAGATAGATAGAGAGATAGATAGATAGATAGATAGATAGATAGATAGATAGATAGATAGATAGATAGATAGACATGAAAACTGCATTAAAAATAGTCAGAATGGGTAACAGGGTTGCAGATTTTAAATACGTAGGAAAGAGCCAGAATTCAGTGTCAGGCACATAATAGAGAAATCTAAGGTGTGACTCACTGGCAGCCTCGATGAAGCGTGGATATGCGTCATACGTGATGACGGGGATAGGCAGGTCCCTGAAGTAGAGTTTAAGAGCACCTGTGATGACGTTGATGTCTTCATAGAAGTTCACGGAGATGTCTGCTTTCTCTCCGTCTGAACACATTGGAACACAAACACATTTCACCCACGGTTGCGGGGAGAGCGAGTTTCTCTGCCACTGAAGTCATGTGATGTGATGGGAACTGCAGTGATCAGCGCTCTTGTTTGGCTCTAGGGATTGAGCACGGAGACATTGGGCTAACTTTATCTTATTGTGGGGTTGTGAGGTGTATTGTGATGCTGCCTTGGTGCCAGTATTTTAGTGTTATGATAAGTGTTTTCTATTTTAATATATGTTAAAGTGTAATTTATTCCTGTGATCAAAGCTGAATTTTCAGCATCATTACTCCAGTCTTCAGTGTCACATGATCCTTCAGAAATCATTGTAATATGATGATTTGATGCTCAAGAAACATTTCTGATTATTATCAACCATCCTACTGTAATTCAGCTTTTTCATCACATGAATAAATGACATTATAAAATATATTCAAATAGAAAACAATTTGTAATCAAATTTCACAATTTTACAGTTTTACTGTATTTTTGATCAAGTAAATGCAGCCTTGGTGAGCAGAAGAGACTTTTTCCAAAAACATAAAAAAAAGTATTCCAAACTTTTGACCAGTAGTGATTTATGTTAATTTTAAGTTAAGTTTTTGTCATTTTGTTCTATGATTTTTTTAATTGTTTTTTTAAGTTTTGTAAATATATCTATTTAGCTTTAATTTATTTTTCATCTGTTTTTGAAGTACTAAAAGTACGATAATGGATAATTCTTACATTTTATGGAATGTTGCAGTATTTATTATAAATGATTTATCCATCTGCATCTTTTTTTTTTCCAATTCATGTGTCCTCGTAATCGAACTAACTTCCCCTCCTCTTGCAGCAACATCTCTTCTCTTCTCTGATGACGAGGGTGGGCATATTTTTAAAATATTTTTAGTTTTAGTTAAAACTGACAACCCTGATGGGTTCTAAATAAACAAAATAACAAACAAACAAACAAACATGCATGCAACAGGAATTACTGTACAGGGAATCACTAGAAGAATCCAAAAAGATCCTACTGGATAAACGGAAATTCCTACAGGGTCTTTTTTGATTCATACTGTATTTGTTAGAGTTCTACTGGATATTGTGTAATCTTCATCAGAACTCTACTTGCTGCAGCCATCACACCAGCCAGCAGAGACCTGTCGAGATCATATTATTTCTTTCTCTCTAGCTTGATCATATTTTCTCTCACTGTCTCTGATACTGTCCTCGTGTCATCTGAGAGTTATTATGAAACAGTAATGCATCTGAATATGAACAGATGGACGAAAATCCTCCCACAAATGTGCCACTTTAACATTTAAGCAGCTCAGAATATTTCATATTACATAAACCCACAGCTCTATATGCAAAACAAAGAGTGACCTAAAAAAAAAAGCAGTGGTGAGCATGTGTATATGATTCATCAGGATTATACACACAGATATGTGTGTAGGCATGCGTGTGTGTAGAAATGTGGGGGTTGTGACGGATCAGTACTGTACACAATCACACAAAACGCCACTCACCTCTGTCGAACGATAACTTCACATCTTCGATTAAGTCACTGAATCCAGAGATTCGATAGAGACCCTCTGACTTCAAACCTGAGAGACAAGACAGTTCAGATAAACAAACATGAAAATTGCATTAAAAATAGTCAGAATGGGTAAACAGTATAAACAGTATAATCTACATAAAAAGGGCCAAGGTAATAATGTATAGTGCTGTCAAGAGTTTGACATTTTGCCTGTCAAAAAATACTAAGATTCCTTAGTATTAGAGAAAAACAATATATCATTGAAAATGTTGTGAAAACAAAAAACACCTCAAAACACAACATAAAACAACAAAACACAACAAAACAAAACAACAAAACACCACAAAACACAACATAAAACAAAACACAACAAAACAAAACAAAACAACAAAACACCACAAAACACAACATAAAACAACAAAACAAAACAACATTAAAGCTGCAAGCAGCGATGAAAGGGCCCTCGCACCCGGGCTCACCGCCACCCGTAGGCCTCAGGAAAACAGCGAGCAGCGGGCGACATGCATGTAAGCGAGTGAATACAGGAGAATTATGCCAAAGTCATTTCGAAATGCCACACTTCCTGCGGCCAACAGGTGGCGCTTTGACCGTAACTGAATTTTGCCGTGTTGATGTCTTCAGGCCAGGACTATTATCGAACATGTGAAGTTTGGAGCAGATCGGACAT
>RJVU01058148.1:32262-56047 GCA_003731715.1 Anabarilius grahami | reverse complement strand
TAGCATTAGTATGATGTGGGGTTACCTGTTGACATGCAAGCATTATGTCTATAAATCATTAGAAAGGTCTAAGGATTTATTATCAAATATTATATTATGATAAAAATCTCTTTTTTTTTTCTTTTGGTATGCAAAATCAAAAATGGAGTCCATGTATTTAATATGAACTACGTACCTCTTATGCATCCACTTTGGAAAAAAACCCTGTACACTTATGTATGCTGGAAAAAAACATATTGATTATATGTTTCCCTCAAAGTTTTTTAGAGAGAGGAATTATTTTTCCTATTTTTACCCTGAATAGGATTGAGTGAGCTTTACTTGGCGCTAAACATGTCTGTTTCATACTGGACGCCGGAGGGCGCCCTTGAGCAGATACTCTAAATACTCCAAATATACGTAAACAAACGCTGTTCCAGGAAATCCCCAATGCGCATCGTGCTATCGCTGTGACTGAATAAAAAGAAGGTAGAAACGCTTCGATAGATTAAACATGAATAAAATAAACAGACGACTACAACAATACATGGTTTATATGTTTTCTTCAAGCCTTCTCGGGTATTTCCGTAATAATAAAGTATATTTATAATCCAATGCTAATCAAAATGCTATTTCAAACACTCAACTGACATTATTAAAGGACTAGTTCACTTTTAAATAAACGTTTCCTGATAATGTACTCACCCCCATGTCATCCAAGATGTCCATGTCTTTCTTTCTTCAGTTGAAAAGAAATTAAAGTTTTTGATGAAAACATTCCAGGATTTTTTTCCATATAGTAGACTTGAATGGGCACCAAACAGTTGAAGGTCAAAATTAGTTTCACTGCAGCTTCAAATTGTTCTACACTATCCCAGATGAGAAATAAGGGTCTTATCTAGTGAAATCATTGCTCATTTTCTGAATTTTTTTTTTAAATTATATAAGTTTTAACCATAAATGCTCATCTTGAACTAGCTCTCTTCTTCTTCTTTATTAGAATTCCGGCAGTGTAGACGCTGCTAAGTGTATTACTGCCCTCCACAGGTCAAAGTTTGAACTAACTGTTATATACTAGCATATTGCATATACAAATTAGTTCAAAACTTTGACCTGTGGAGGGCAGTAATACACTTAGCAGTGTCTACACTGCCGGAATTTTCTAATCTTTTGTTAGAAAAGAAGTTCATAAAGGCTGTGTGTTGCATTTCTAATGCAGTGCTCTCAGATGGAGCATCATTTACTGAGCAGCTCTTCACTAACACGCTGTGTACATATTTATATATATTTGCGATGTCGTAATCGCACTAAGCCAAATCGCGATTTCGATTCGATAACGATTAATCGTGCAGCCCTATTCGGCTTTGTTGATTTCTTTTGTGAAACAACGTTCCGGGCAAGTGGTGCCACCTTGTGGACAAACTAACTGCTGCACAAATGTTCAAAGCACATATACGAGCTGAGTACGCATAAGGTTCGCATAAAAACTTCAGGCTTACTTTGTGCTGAAGGGTCAGATAGAGTGTGAAAAGGGCATAAAAACATGTATGCTATGACTGCTTTAAACATTGAGTTTAAAATTCAGCCTAACCCTCTACTAAAACTGAAAACAGACCAGACTTGCAAAGACAGCAACATTGCTTAATATGAAATTGCATCCAACAGAATAACCGCATCTTACATAAGTGTCCATGAAACAAGCTCATAATGTCCTACAGCAACCAAGACACAGCGTCTCCCTTTACTGCCGCGGGTAACCATGAGAAACCAGGCCATGTTACACAACACTCACTACAAACATCAGCTGATTTAGAAATACTTTGATAACTGTTTCAGCCTATGATGATTCTTAAGATTCAGTAAAGACAATAGTTGAACTTCGCACTGAAAAGTGTATAAGCGATTAGAAATAATGGTTCAACGGATCACAAAAGTACCGGTTCGGATCACATTATGGTTTTTGAGTCATGGATCGGAATCCGGATAATTTTTCGGATCAGCAAGAAAATAAATAATTGAATTAATTGGATTAGTTGCTTTCCATTTATTGCTTAAAGAACACTTTAAGTATTTCAATACCACAGCAAAAACTACTATCCTAACTATAATAAAGTTCAATCATTATTAAAGACAAGTGAAAAGTCAGTAAAAAATATATATATAGTATTCTGTAGTATTCAGGTAGGCTACAGAAATGTAAAACACTATAGTGTTGTTCACTGTATAAATTAAATATAGATTCATCTTTGTTAAAGATGTGTTTTGTTGTTTGATTATCATTAATGATTTAGACAACAGCATGCATTTATACAGTTGCAAGAAAAAGTATGTGAACCACTTGCAGAATCTGTGAAAATGTTAATAATTTTAACAAAATAAGAGAGATCTATTTATTAAAATAACCCCATTCTTAAGTATGTGAACCATTGATTCTTAGGCAAGGCAAGGCAATTTTATTTGTATAGCACATTTCATACACAACGGTAATTCAAAGTGCTTTACATAAAGAATAAGAATAAAAATAGAGCATAAGGAATAGAAATAACAGTCATTAAAAGTCAGATACAGATACTTAAAAGTCTTAATACTGTGTGTGGTCACCTGGATGATCTATGACTGTTTGTGTGTTTTGTGAAGGTTGTTCATGAGTCTCTTGTTTGTTCTGAGCAGTTAAACTGAACTCTGTTCTTCAGAAAAATCCTCCAGGTCTTGCAGATTCTTCAGTTTTCCAGCATTTTTTGCATATTTGAACCCTTTCCAGCAGTAACTGTATGATTTTGAGATCCATCTTTTCACACTGAGGACAACTGAGGGACTCAAACACAACTTTTTAAAAAGGTTAAAACATTCACTGATGCTCCAGAAAAGAAACATGATGCATTAATAGATTGGGGGGGGGATTTGAAGATCAAGGTAAATTGTATTTAATTTGTCTTCCGGGAAACATGCAAGTATCTTCTGTTGCTTCCGAAGGGCAGTACTAAATGAAAAACAATGATATTCAAGCGAAATAAGAAAAATTTGGACCTCTTCATCCTGTTCAAAAGTTTTCACCCCCCGACTCTTAATGCATCGTGTTTCCCTCTGAAGCATCAGTGAATGTTTGAACCTTTATTAATAGTTGTGTTTGAGTCCCTCAGTTGTCCTCAGTGTGAAAAGATGGATCTCAAAATCATACAGTCACTGCTGGAAAGGGTTCAAATATGCAAAAGATGCTGGAAAACTGAAGAATTTTAGGGACTTGGAGATTTTTTCTGAAGAACAGAGTTCAGTTTAACTACTCAGAATAAACAAGGGACTCATGAACAACCATCACACAACAAAAAAACAGTTGTGGATCATCCAGGTAACCACACACAGTATTGAGAATCAAGGGTTCACAAACTTTTGAACTGGGTCATTTTAATAAAATTCAGCTATTTTTTTTGTCTTATTATATGTAAACATCTTTTATGTAAAATATCTTACTCAGGACAGTACTAAATAAAAAATAACATGCATTTTGTATGATCTCTCTTATTTTGTTAAAATTTTGCACATTTTCACAGATTCTGCAAATGGTTCACATACTTTTTCTTGCAACTGTAGGTCAATGTCACTTTAAGAGCGAATGCACAGATCCAATATAATGATACACATCTGATTTCTTTCTCAACTGTTTAATGTTCACTTAAGACACAACCAATTGTGTTTACAAGAATACTTGCCGAGACGGGTTTTTTGACAATTTTGTGTGTACGTGTCCGTTCAAGCTCAAGGAGATGCGAAAGATGAGTCAATTATGTGTTCTGAAAAGCGCCTCTGTGTGCGCGGCTGTGCGCTCAGATAAGAGCACGAGTATCGAATTGAGTTCTCTTTTGCCTCTTCTTGTGCTGAAATGGTTTAAAAATCACTTGAATGTGTAAATTGGCAAGACAAAACATGTCCAAATGATAAACTCTCATGATGAAACGGTGGGGCCTAGTCCGTACAGATCACGGATTTAACTACAATCAGTTTGGATCCGTTTAATTGGAAGAAATGCATAACATTGAAATTCTGGCTGATGTGGATAAGCTGTATTTGTCCCAAAGTCAATTAGCTAATAAAACTTCTCATTTGAGGACTGATATTAAAGGTCAAGGGTCAAAACCCAGAACTGGACACTGGAATGTTGGCAGAGGGTTTTGTTTTTCCAATATCTGTGCTCGTATTACCAAAGACAGTGTGTTGCTGATCTACTGCTGACCTGCTTTGACCACAACAGGATCTCACTGTGTCACTGCAACACACTATTGATATTAGATACAGTTACACTGAACAGACAGTCCCACAAAACAGACTGCGCAGGGAAATTCAGATCTGCCCAACACGGACCTGAGATCAACAGAACATCACATATCAGATTAATATACAAATACAGTCATCATAATATTTATATCCTTGAAAATGCCTTTTCCACCCATTGTTTGTGAACAGACTGAGCATCGACGAGGACTCTGGCAGAGGAGACCTGTGAGGAGCCGCTGTGAGTAATTACTGGATGTTTAAATCATCACTGATTAACTGATTACATGCATGAATTAATGTGGAGATAAATTCACTGTGTGCATCTGTCAGCTGCTCATTAACTCAACATCAATCACATCTGTACAGCAGGACAAATCACCTACACACCTGCAGGGTGACATTTCTGAAAATTAATGATTGTTTTCAAACTGCTAGCTCAAACTCTTCTTTTGGCCACATCACCTTTAAGTACAAATTTATTTTTACAAGCGCTGCACCGATCGGCCGGCCAGGGACCGGAATCAGCCGATTTTCCACATGACCGGCCCGGATCGGTGACCGGCCACCGTCTCACGTCTTTCCGATTCCGAGCCTGTATCTGTAACAGTACTTTTACTCATACTGACTGTAGGCTCAAATATGCACTAGTCCTCAACACCTGAGAGACATGCCGATAAAAATAAAAAAACAATTGATTTGTAAGATGAGAAATCATGTTTATTTTCTAAAATCAAAATAAAACACCTCAATATTGCAATAAATCAAGGTCAACACAACAGCCTCTTAAACTTCTAAGCTCTCTCAGTTATGGTCTTTTTGTGCACTTGACCTTAAGTAAACCGATATCTTTCAAAAAGGTCTTGTCAATATAGCGGATAAATAAAATAATGTTAAGTAAAATGAACTAATCAAAGTTTCGGCCTCATCACCTGCTGCAGTCATGACCTCATCTCCTAAATCAGACACCTTACGATTCAGCAACTACCTGCTAGTGCACTCGCATTCATGTAAAGTAGCCTTGTTGACAAGTTTGTACTGTCTGTACTTTAACATCATCCTGCCTAGGGACTGCAGATGCAAATTACCTTTATAGCCAACTCTGGTAAAAAACAAACCAACTAAACATTCTGAAAACAGCAAAAACAAGTTAACTAAGAATTACACGCGGAGTCAGTGTGGTGCACAAGACCATGATGGCAATGAGGATCATATTCCACAGTAGGATTCATATGAACTCTTCACCCCAGTAGCACATATGGTTGAGACAGAGGTCATCTAAGGGCAAAACTCATGAAATCTCATCAAAGTTGACTCTAATTACAGGCTGCAGTCTGAAGAAGAGCAGACAAACACACAGAGGCATGCTGGGTAATTGCATTCCTGTATCTCACCCTCTCCTCCAGGCCAGTCTCTTCTCCGGGTGTCTCTTTACCGTCAGGCAGGTCTCTGCAGACGGGCAGCGCTTTCTTCAGCGCCGGCTCTCGGTTCAGGGTGGTGTAGCCCACATGCTCGTAGATGGGGTTGATGGTCATCTTAGATATGTATTCTGCTGCTTTGGTCTCAATGTACAGCGTGATCAGACCGTCCGTCACCAGGTCGTGGATCGACTCGAAGCGTTTCTCCCCCACAAAATGCTTCCCATCGTAAAATAGACGGAAGTTTCGGGTCTGATTCCCAAAGCTGAAAAAGAGAAAGAGGAAATGAGTGTGTGTTGGACTCGAGCGCTGTAACACACAGCTGTGAGAAGATCCAGAGAGAAATGATGAGTGAACATGGACACACACACATACTGAACATCTCTGGTTGTATCATCTTCCTGTACTTGGGCTTGTAGTAGTTATGAGGGCGAAGAGCTCATATGTTGATCAATATGAAGACCGGATACTCTTCTTCCACACACACACACACACACACACACACACACACATCATAGCCCAGTTTACTTTACACCGACACACAAATTTAAACGTCTATTATTGTATTTTTAACCTAAACTTTAATTATAGGCTTTTGCAACAAACACTGATAATTCCACCCATTGATATTTATTGCATCTCCATCCTCTCACTGACCTGTGGAATAGAACAGGCTGATGTTGAGATGTCTATTTGTACGTGTTTTATTGTTTTTTTGTTTAATTTTTCACTAACATCTTAGTCTAATCTTCCGCCGGAACTAGACTCACATACGGCCAAATAAATATGGATATTTTTCTTACACAAACGCATCGCTTCGCTTCAAAAGGCCTTTATTAACCCCCTGCAGTCGTATGGATTATTTTTATGATGGATGGATGTGCTTTTTTGGGCTTCAAAATCTTGAGCCCTATTCAGTACCATTATAAATATTTTTTTAATACAACTCCGATTGTGTTTGGCTGAAAGAAGAAAGTCATATACACCTAGGACGGATTGAGGGTGAGTAAATCATAGGATCATTTTCATTTTTGGGACCCTTTAAGGCCCCAGTATACTCACAGTTGGGGTGCAACGATACATCTTTATATCTTGATAGAGTTAGTTTTATACAAGGCTCAGCTTAGTGTATTTATAAAGTATAATTCACCCAAAAATGTAAATTCTGTTATCATGTACTAACCCTCATGTCGTTTCCAACCTATAAGATTTTTGTTCATCTTCTAAACACAAATGAAGATTTTATGAAAGATTTTATGAGAGTTTTCTATGGAAGTAAAATAATGCCATATGTTTTTGAAAAAAAAAAGCATGTTGAATTGCACTACTTGAAAAAAAAAAATTATGCATTGCATTAACCGTGCTTGTATTTTAATGCATTGTATTTTTAAGGCTTGCACTGTTATGGGCTGAAATTCAACATGGTTGTATATTTAAGCTGTGAATATTTTAATTCAAAACAGTTCACACACATTTTCATTGTTAAAAATTAAATAATTCATATTCACCTTTCAGATTTCACTTCCAAAATATTCATTCTGTTTAAAAATACAACCTATAATATTCAGCAGGCAATTTTCGGTCCATTTTATTTCGCGTCCACAAATTCAGTGGTTCAAATTTCAACATTTCATATCCGGGAACTGCAGGACAAGCAGTAGAGTACAGAGCATAATCTCCATCTGCTGTTAGTCGACCTAAGGGACTATTGAGGGAAACCCCAGTACTGCATCACAGCGCCGCAATATAATATATGTCTACCTCATATTTAACATTTGAATTGTACATCAGCATCGGGGAATAACGTTAATCTCGTTCACTGTAGAGAAAGCTGCATACATGTAGGCTACACAGGGAAAGTAACAGTGAAGACATTGAATGTACAACTTTTGTGTCTTTATCAGCTTTTCTGCATATATTCTGGCCCTGATAATCATCACACATGCACTTACCGTTTGCTCTGTTAATGTAAATCTGTTTTAATGAATGAAATGAATGAGTTGCTCTAACTGTTGCTCTGCTCTTCGTCAACACGCGCTTGCACCACCTGCTGGTGAGGCCGACTAACAGCAGATGGAGATTATGCTCGGTACTCTACTGCTATTCCTGCAGTTCCCGGATGTGAAATGTTGAAATTTGTGGACGCGAATTTGAGGACGTGAAATAAAATGGACCGAAAATTGCCTGCTGAATATTATAGGTTGTATTTTTAAACAGAATTAATATTTTGGAAGTGAAATCTGAAAGGTGAATATGGATTATTGAATTTTTAACAATGAAAATGTGTGTGAACCGTTTTGAATTGAAATATTCACAGCTTAAATATACAACCATGTTGAATTTCAGCCCATAAAAAAATGCAAGCCCTAAAAATACAATGCATTCAAATACAAGCACGGTTACATTTACATTTACATTTATGCACTTGGCTGACGCTTTTATCCAAAGCGACTTACATTGCAATCCCTGGGATCGAACCCATGACCTTGGCATTGCTAGTGCCACGCTCTAACCACTGAGCTACAGGAAAGCTAATGCAATGCGGTTAATGCAATGCATTTTTTTTTCAAGTAGTGCAATTCAACAAGCTTTTTTTTTCAAAAACATATGGCATTATTTTACTTCCATAGATTTCTGTCCCTCCATTTAAAGTGCATTCCTTTAAAACTTAAAAGATCCAAAAAATGTCAAAGGCACAGTAAAAAAAAAAAAATATCGAGCAGTCTAATCCAAGTTTTCTGAGGAGACACGATGGCTTTATATGACGAACAGTAAAACAAACATACTGCAGTAAACAGGGGTGTTCAAATGTACGTGTGTGCGAGACACGCGAAAACGGCATAAGGGTGAGTAAATAAAGATAGAATTTAAATTTTTGGTTGAACTAATAAAGTTTGGGAATAGTCATTTTGACGACAACTTTGATTACAACTGTCATTGATCATCTGAAGTGGCTCTTCTTAAAGTGAAAGAGCAAACATTATTTAATGCAGCACTCCTCAAAGTGAAAGCATAATTTAACTCACCATATCGAGTTTTTAGTTTGGGTAGTATGATGATTCAAAGCATTTTAGATGGTATATTCTTATGTAATTGTATAATCTGCGTGGGGGGCTTGTCTGTGTGAAAGAGACTCAATGAATGCCTGAATTGAAAGAGTGTACTGCATTAGAAAAAAAAAAAAGAAAGTTTACAGAGTTTCAGTAACAGTACTAGATTAAACTACTATATTTAATGTTGAATATAAAGTATAATAATGCACTGGGGCAATATTTTTTGGGGTCCTGATAATGCCAAATGTCTGATTTTACCAGTAAAAAAGGGTTTACATTATTTATATATATATAGTATAATTATTTATTTTCAGGTTCAGAATCATGAATATTTATTCTGGTGTCACCACTGTTTTACTGCTTTAAGAAGTTGTCTCTTAGGTTTCAGCTACCCTAAATCTAATTTCATGTTAAAATTCACTTTTATTGTTAAGTGACACACCTATTAAAATCTTGAAATATTGTAAATTCTTTATTAAGTTGTATGTATAACAAAGTTATTAAAAATTGTTAATGTTTTGGAAATAAATCTGTTATTTGAATTTCAAGTTTTTCATTTTGTTTAAAATATTGCGATACCTATAGTAGAAGCACGGCACTATGCTCATTTACACATGTGCAGCTCATGAAAGTATTGCAGAGCAGCTTGGTTTATTTAAAATGCCAATCAAGGAATTAACATGAAAAACACATGCGTCATTTATAATGTCAACAGTACAAGAACACACCAATTCAAGTGCAAAATAGCCAAGTATAAGTGATTGGAATAAACTACTCTTTTGGGTTTGCAGTGACACACACATGCATTTCAAATATGTTTATGCACACACCATAACAGCCAAAAATGTCATTCATTGATACTTACTGTATGACAATCAGACAACACAAAAAACAACATTAAGACTGTCAATATTTATGTGTTCATATGAGTTTAAATATTTGTATCAAACAGTATTAGAAAACTGCAGGTTGACAATCTATTGTAACATGATCAGAGATGGTAATGCTGTTATGAGCCACTGGACAGGACAGCTGAGCTGCTGAGGTTTTATAATGCCTGTGTTTCCTGTTTGAGATCCCACAGAGACACACACACACCCAAAATCAGATGCACACAGACGAATCTGAAAACAGTTACAGATACTCACAACAAGGAGTTTATATCAGAAACACACACAGTTAGAGATTGTATGGCTTCTTGACTCACATATGGAAACAGATGCACCACGCTCACAGATACACACACAAACATATGCACAAAGGCTAATGTCATTAAAGCCTGATGGCAATAGAGCTCTTTGATGGTAAAGCTTTTGCGCACAGGACACAACAGATGCTTTCTCTGAGGAATCACATGCCTGAGGAAGAGCACATGAGAGAGACAGAGAGCGAGAGAAAGAAAGAGAGAGAGTTTGGACCAGAAACCAGCCGCGTGCAGCGTGTAGCAGTGTGTGTCCGTCTGCTCAAGTGAGCAGATTAAAGGGATTATCTCTAGACTTTTTGTGTCTAGGGCACGCACACACACACACACTTGTATATATGGTTTATGGGGACTCTCCATAGGCGTAATGTTTTTTAATGGTTTTTATACTGTACAAACCGTATATTCTATCCCACTACACTACCCCTACACCTAAACCTACCCATCACAGGAAACTGTCTGCATTTTATGAATTTCAAAAAAACACTGTTTAGTAGGTTTTTTAAGCCATTTGGTTTACGAGGACACAGGAAGTGTTGTATTACGTTGTAATACCCATGTTATTATACACATTTGTGTCCTCATAAACCATATATACAAGAACACACACTTTTTTTCACTATATTAGTGAGGACATTGCATAGACTTCCATTAATTTTATATAAGTTAAAGATATTTTCTATGGCTTAATCAAACTAAAGTACCCATCACAGAGACATGTGAGATTTATAAGCCTTTTGAACTAATGAGGACCAGTAATATGTCCTCACTAGTTGAAGATGTCATGATATTAGAGCTGTGGAATATGGGTCTAATTGTTTTTACGAAGAATCACGATGCTGGTGTGAAAGATTCTGCATCAATGCATAAAAACTAAATAATTAATAAAAAATAAAAAATAAAAAAAATGTAAATTGGCCTATCACACATATTAATGCAGTTTTATTACAGGCTAAGTAAAGAACGCTTTTATATATTATTATAAAACTTGTGTATGTCCTTCGGAAGCAAAATACTTTGTTTGAGAAAGATCCACACCTCTAAGATTGAACATGCTGAATCGGTGCTTGTCGTGTCGTGGAATGTCTGAGAATTGATGTACTGTAATCAGGTGCATTTATACCCAATTTGGTGTTAGAGACTTTTACTAATATTACACAAAAGTGTAAAATAATCTAATCCTTTTATGACTCTGAATAGCAAACAGCAGCCAAAGTAAACACACATCATGCTAATCCGATTAAGAGACATTAATCTCTTCAAGGACAGACTTCCGTACACAAAATAATGTTGAACGGATTTGCGAGAAACACACAGCGCAATTCAGGCTGATTGGAGCAGAACAGAAACATTTCTTAAACCCATATTCCCTTCAAAAATGTCCGCTGGGCCGCTCTACATCCAAACAAATCTATGCGTGTGTGTGTGTGCGTGTGTTCTGCTAATACACATTAAGACTGAGGATTCAACTACACTGACTGATCACACGTCAGCCAGAGCTAAAATAAGACAAACACCCATGGGCCAAGACTAGGTCAAGACACAGAAGCTAGACAGGAGAAAGAGTGAAGATCTGGGTTAAAGACGGATGGGTTGGTCAAAGGTCAAAGTTGAAGGTTGATGTACCGTAGAGCTAAAGTGTATGTGCCCGGCTGTCTCTGGCTCTCTCGGATCAGATAACTTCCTTCAGCCACACTGAGCAGTTGGTCGGCTTCCTCTCTGGAGATCATCCCATGATACCTTTACCGCAAACCAATCAGACAGAGAATATTAATAAAATAGCGCATTAGAGCTCAAATCAAATTTGCTTTTAAATAAGAGAAATACACCACTGTTTAAAAGTAAGGGGTCAGTACATTTTTTTAATAAATTAATATTTTATTCAGTAACGATGCATTAAATGGATCATAAATGCATTTATAATGTTACAAAGACTTATACTTCAAATAAATGCTGTTCTTTTGAACTTTCTATTCATCAAAGAATCCTGAAAAAAAAAACATGCATCAGTTCAACACTGATAATATTAATAATGTTTCTTGAACAACAAATCAGCATATTAGAATGATTTCTGAAGGATCATGTGACACTGAAGACTGGATTAATGATGCTTTGCCATTGCAGGAATAAATTACAGTCTAAAATATATTCAAATAGAAATACTGTTTTTACTATATTTTTAATCAAATAAACTCCGTTTTGGTGAGCATGTGACTTTTTTTTCAAAAACATTAAAATCACACCAACCCCAAACTTATTAACAGCAATGTATGTACTGGCATACTTTCAGATCAGTCCTCTTTCACAGAGAAAAGGACTGTGGCCACATTAAAAAAACCAACAAAAAAACAATGGCATGTACACATGAATGCATACTTCAAAAATCTATTCTAAATACTAACAGTATACCACCAAAAACACTTTTGACAAACTATTTTCAACATACTATGATTTGCAAATATGTACTATTAAAGGTGCCATAAGCGATTTCTGAGAAACAAACACGCCCCTTCCTTCATTGCTCCGCCCCCAAAATGCACGAACACGCAATGCAAGAGTGGATGTTGATTTATCACAGCTGATGTGAAGCAAAATAATGCTTCACAAAAAATAAAGTGAAGATGACGAACGAATGACAAGGAAGAACAAAAACGAAGAAGAGTATATACAAGCGAGAGTTGGTTCTAAGTCACCAGCAGCACTGCAGCTCCAGACGAACAATGACACTCAAAACTGTACTGTTACTACAGCTAACATTACAACAACAGCATATCTTAGTTCTGTGAAACAGCAACACCAATGTTACTCACATCTGGAGCAGAAACAACACAAACTCTGTGTCTATTTTCAGGCCTTCCTGCTTAGGTCTCTCCAGCTCTGGAAAGCTTTTCTAATATTACGAGATTTTCTCTTTTGTAATGTCTCTCAGCCATCTCTCTTTCTACAGTCTTTCTTCAAATCTCCCTCTTGCTCACTCTCTCTCCTCCCTCATCATGAGTGGACACGCCCCCTACTGCTGATTGGCTACAAGTGCGTTGCGCTGCTCAGTCCGATCCACTTTCAACAGCGTTTCTCAGAAATCGCATACTGCACCTTTAAATAGGATATGAATAGCATATACATTCAAGTATGCCACTGTAGATTCATGTACAGTAGAATGTGAACTGGTTCAGTAATGCGTGTAAAGAAACTCACTCTCGTCCGTAGTACTTGGGCCGATTCTCCACCTGCAAAGACAGAGATATTATTATTAAAAGTTATCCATTTTATCAAAATACTTCATTATTACCCAGGAAAACACATAGACTTGGAGAACAGTATTATGAGAGACTTGATAAAGAGATTTCCATCATTTGAAATATTGTGGTATATAGGGAAGATGCCTCTCTTAGGAACAGTGTGCATAAAAAGGGGCCATCTTGCTCCACTACTGGGGTAAGTTGACCCCCTTACTGGGGCAAAAGCCCTCTAGGGTAAGCTTATCCCAGCCGCTTTTGCAGAATATGTAAAATACAGCTGATATCATTTTTAATAATTTATGTCTATGGAAAAGGTGCCATGAATGTAAAATACTAAATCCAATATTCTATGTAAATTTATGCATTGAGACAATTTAATTGAAAAATTCACAGGCAAATTAAATAAAGAAACTGCAGTCAAAACTTAAACTTATTCTATGAATTATACTTATTTAATGTATTTAATTTGTATTTAATGGGATCTCATAATAGCAATAGAGTACGAATTCTGCTCAGATGGCCTGTGGGTTAATTATGAGATTTTTGAAATTTGTGTATAACTCAAGTAACCATTAAAGGGTTAGTTCACCCAAAAATGAAAATACTGTCATTAATTACTCACCCTCATGTCATTCTACACCCATAAGACCTTCATTCATCTTCAGAACACAAATTAAGATATTTTTGATATTTTCCCCTTTAAATTAATTTCCGGGGCATTTTTATCATTATAAGAGCATTTTTTTCCTAAACATGTTAAATGTATGCATAATATTTTGTCAATTTCTTAGATTAAAATAGAAAATTTGTTTTTAGATGTTAAACAATAAATTCAGTTAGAACAATAACACCCAATCAGACTGTTACCAATCAAAAGAAATCATCAAAAAATCCATCTTTGCACTGCAGAAGTGACACAGAAGCTCCATCTGAAGTATTATTTATGTATTATTTAGTATTATTTGGTATTATTTAGACATTTACATAGACTGCTTCATGTAGCTCATTGGTAAATATAATCTTTTAAAATTTAGAAATATGTAAAAAAAAAAATGAAACTTTAAAAGTTGGATATTTAAGTAAAAACAGTCCATGTAAAGTGTAAATATGAAAATAAAAACCACCAGTAGGTGGCAGTAAACCTTAATGTGTGAGTCATTCATTCAGTAGTTCAAAACAGATTCGTTCAAAATCACCGTTGCAACAGTTCTGGTGTGGCTTTGTTTGAAACTATTTTCACGAAATAGAGCTAAAACAGACAGTATTGTGGCTAAAATGTTAAGTCACTTAATATCAACTTATTTATTGGACTTAAATAAGATCAGTAAGTATCACATTTGCAATCATGCCAATACTCGGAGAAACAGCTGCGATAGACGGTAGCAACACCGGTTATATCACTTGCCCACTGTGACCGCGGCACCGCCCCCAACGTTGTTTTGATTTTTTTTATAGTAATAATAATCATTTAGTTCAGTTAGAGAATAGACACTACAGTTAAAACGGAACGCGTCTGCTCAATTCAGTGTGAGCCGAATGAGAGTCGCAGCACAGATCAGCAGCAGGAGTCAGATTTCACCTCACTTCACCCATTTCGCCTCACTTGACAAGACGATGGATGAAGATTTGATTGCAAAGCGAAATGTGAATGCACATATATAAGCGAGTTTGTCATCGTACTGTTTTGTTGTTGTGTTTTTCATTAAGAATAATAACGAACCCACCCACCATTCAAGCAATTGCCGCTACTTCAAAAGTGAAAGTGTGCGCACAGGCATTCATAACAGTGTGTTTTTTGTTTTGTTTTTTATTAATTTTGAGGCATTTTTGCCCCAAGCCCCCGTTAATTTCCGACCTTGCTTATGATAATCCAAATTTTAAATATATATTGAAATGGTCGCGCACTGTAGAGCCCTGCAAAAAACTAAATAGCAACTTTATTCAACAAAATCTAGAGATGGGTGATTTCAAAACGCTGCTTCATGAAGCTTTACGAATCTTTTGTTTCGAATCAGTTGTCCGGAGCGCGTATCAAACTGCCAAAGTCATGTGAACTATTGAAGTTTCGAAACACTTATGACGTAACGAAGCCTCGTTTACTGAAATCACGCGATTTTGGCGCTCTGAACCACTGATTCGAAACAAAAGATTCGTAAAGCTTCGAAGCTTCATGAAGCAGTGTTCTGAAATCGACCATCACTAGATATTGTTGAATAAAGTTGCTATTTTTGTTTTGTTGGGTTTTTTTGGCGCACAAAAAGTGTTCTCGTCGCTTTATAATATTAAAGTTGAACCGCTGCTGCCACATGAACTGATTTAAATATGTTTTTAGTAGCTTTCTGGGCAGTGAAAAAGGAAATGATCTTGCTGTGAATGGAGGCCTCGCTGAGCCATCAGATTAAAAAAAATATATCTTAATTTGTGTTTTGAAGATGAACAAAGGTCTTACGGGTGTGGAACGACATGAGGGTGAACAATAAATGACTGAATTTTCATTTTTGGGTGAACTAACCCTTTAAATGAATGAAAACATCAGCAACATCACACCACTGAAGACCTTCTGTCCCAATTCTGAGGTAGACGGGGTCATTTTAGTTTAGTAATTTTTAGACCAAGGTTCTCCGAATTACTGTGAACCATGAATCCCTCATTAACAAACAGACATAATTTTAATATCCAACATAAAAAAAATATACAAAAATAATTGACAGAATGCCACGACTGGCCAATTAAAATCAATTACTATAGACAGCTGTGTAATAAACGCTGCTAATCTGGATTTTAAGTTTTTTTAGTAATAAATAAATACACAATTAAGATTTATTTATTTTTAACCAATATAAGTTCTTTCAAATATATACGTATGCATTTTACGCTCATTACTATGAAATCTGTCAGGACATACTGCTTTACTCATGATTGTAATTTTAATGGTAAAAGACTGTAAAAATGCATTTTGCAGTAAAATTGAATGTAGTTTTTGGAAGTAAAAATAACAACATCTTGTTTGCAGTGAAAAGCTGTAAACTGACATTACATCTCATGTTGTTAAACTAATGTTTATTGCAGTATTTTAGAGTTGTGTATTTTCAATAAATGTCCGTTGATGACATTTAACCCTTGATCCAACAACTGCATCTAAAATCAGCAAAGTGAAGCCAAAACACAAATAAATTACCATAACACCCTCCCTACTGATTAACCTTGAGCTTCCAGAGACAGAGAGAATCGAAAGCACACAGCATCCACATCGTCCCTTCCCCCAGTCTCTCTCTGACTCTCTCTTACAGGAAACACAAACGCAGGGCAGAAGAACAGTGTTGTGTGTGTGTGTGTGTGTGTGTGTGTGTGAGGAGGTTCACAAGGCTGCCTCCTGTCTAAGTAAAATATATATATATGAACTTTTAACAATGACATGAGAAAAACAAAAGGTCCTACACAATGCGAAAGTCAGAATACAAGGAACATAACACCCCTGAAATATATACAACCAATTCAGCTTTAAAATGTAATGAAACAACACGCAGACAATGAGAAGTGTCAGTCAGTGAATGACTGAATGATTCTGGTTAAATGGGACGTGGGATGGAATAACATCGTTTCCTGATGAGAATAAAGGCCGAAAAGTGTTTTGTAAAGCAAGGTTGTGTGTTTATGTGTGTGTGAAGCAGGTTGTAGGTGAGATGACCGACGGGGTAATAAAACCAGCTAATGATGGGAATCAGCAACACTATAGAGCTAATCAATCACTGAAAGCCAGAGTTTAACAGTCAAAGGGCCTGTGTTTGTGTGCGTGCTGAGTGTGCAGTATTTTCTGCGTGAAGAATGAGAGCGTCTGATTTCGGTCTGGGTTTCTCCATCAGCATCCTTAAATGCTAATATCAGCAATGACCAGGTGACATTGGAAAAATAAGACAATTGTTTCACACATTTTCACCCCATTTCTCACATCATTTATAATGTTAATTTCATTACATTTGTGTCTTTCCCATTTTAGAAATCAGGTGGGGGATGGGGCATCAAAATTGGCCCCATTTACTTGAATAAATGTTCCCGCTCTTAAAGGTGCTAAATAGGATGTTTTGTTTTATACATTTTTGCAATATTACTTGAAACTGTCTTTACTAACTGATAAAAGACTATTTATTAGGTGCACTGAAAGGAATATTATTAATATACATCATCTGTGCACGAGGTAGGGCCTTAAAAACATCAGCCAATCGCGTAAACGATTGGTCCTCTGGCTTGTCAATCACTGCCATGATGTTCCTTGTGAGAGACGCGCGACTGCGCGGCTGCGCGCTCCAGTAACTTTCCACACTCCACAGGCGCCGCATGCAATGTTTTTGTCAGGAGACAGGAGTAACAACTGCAGATTATGAGTTACCTGCGGTGAGTCCAACATAATGAATCACTTAACGATTGTAAGGCCGATTATGAATGTAAATTGATACTTATGACTGATCGCGCTCAAACGCGTCCAGTCAGAGCCAATTGCGTTCAGTCTGCGATTACAGTCGGTGTTCAAATTCTATGTGAAAGTATATAAATCTGCTTCAGGAGCAGGAAACAATCGCTGTATGTTGAGCACAGTCTTAGAATGTTTTAGCTAGTCGTTAAATGTGTGCCCGGCTTAATAACACAGCGAATGCACTCGTGTTCCAGTACTCCTGCACGAGTTTTGGGAGGCGTTCCCTCGAAAAGAGCCGTGAAGGAGGGGGGTTGTTCTTACGCATGCGCTCATTTAAAAAAATCAGTCGATGAAAAGATCCTCTGTACCACCTTTAATGTGCACAATTCAGCAGTTCATAGATATTTTTTTTTTCATAATCCTTTTTTGAAAATAAGTACAATAAGTACATTTATATTTGCAGTTATTTTAAAGCTACAGCTGTTTTTTTCACATAGTCGAGCTTTACGGACACTTTTGATCAATTCAAAGCATTAAAAAAAAAAAAAAAAAAAAAAAAAAAAAAAACATACTGACATTAAACTTTTAAAAAATTATTGTAGGTCACAAAGGAAAACCATGTTTGCATGTACATGATATTTGCTTCTTTTTGCTAAATCGCTGGAATATCTAAATCGCTGGAATCACTGACTGCACATAAAGGTGGGGTAGAGCTAGAAGAAAGGGTTTTACCAACGAAAAATTACACACATTAGCTTTTAAACACATTACAAATGTTCTGGGGTTTAAGTGTGCAAATATTTTTTTGTGCAAAAGTTAGAAAAGGAATGCCTTCACTTTATGCCTTGACTGTATAGGTAAGGTTACACACATTGCAATGAATCTCCTCTAAGAGAGAATTACCCAAGACCCTCTCACAGGGAATGAAGGCTGGGTTCTTCCATCACACATGAATTCATGTTCTTGATAACTCCAAAGTAAACCCCTCATATCAGATCTAACTGCTTTGATATCGTGTGCTGTGGGAGACGAGTTGGTCGTTGGTCTGTAGGACAGACAGGTCGAGGCTTCGGTCCTAATGAACAGAAATCTCTGCAGGAACACAGATCAGCACTGAGACGACACACTGAGCTCCTGAAGCACAACACAATTCATTTATAGAGCTACACACAGCTGAGGTCATCCTCATAGCCTTTTCAATCTCTACATCAGAGCTAACTGAATGCCTTAAAAATTAATGGAGTATGTTGAGAGCAGAAAAAACGTGACTGATGCTCCATACAGATTTTCAAGGTTGCAAATTATTTTACAGTAAAAATTGCTCTCAGAATTCCTCAGAACAACCGAGGGTTAAAACATTTCTTCTATCTAGCATACTAATTACTGTATGAATTAGACAACGCGTTTATTCAAGCAATCAGGCCAGTGGGATAATTAAAAGAAAGAAAAAAATAAACACTAATATTAGTAACAGTAAGGTCACTGATTAATCATGATAAATCTATGAAGCCTCAATGAGGATTGAGCTGAAGCTTACAGCAATATATAATTCAATTACAGCAAGAAAAGGACAAACATGCTCTGTGGTGCTAATGAAATCTGATAATGCGGTGAAATCAAACCCTTCACACTCTTACATGGAGGGGAGTCTGTGGATCTGATTCGCATATCAAGGAAATTTCATGTAAACATTTTCTTCATTAATAAACCACCAGAGATAAAACTAAAAGCAAAACTGGTTTCTTTTTTGGGATTTATTTTACTTTTTACATGCACTCAGTTGCCACTTTATTATGTACACCTTGCTAGTACCGGGTTGGACCCCGTTTTGCCTTCAGAACTGACTTCATGGCATTGATTCAACAATGTGCTGGAAACATTCCTCAGAGATTTTGCTCCATATTGACATGATAGCATCACACAGATTTGTCAGCTGCACATCCATGATGCAAATCTCCCGTTCCACCACTTCCCAAAGCCAATGTTCCCTCTAAGCTGTGCGCTTGCGCGGCCGCGCACTTCTGATACCGAGGCCGCGCAGAAAGAATAAATGCCGCGCAGGGGACAGACGCAGACGTGAAATGTGTGGGGAAATCCATTTAATTGTAGTTTAAATGAGAAATAAGTGCATTGCTCTGGTCAACCGCTATAGAGTTATTATCGCTATAGAGTTAGAACCGGTAAGTGCGGTTTACAGGTTTCATAGAAAGAGAATGATGTGAGCGCGTGTGAGCGGGCCTGAGCCAAATCAGTCGCGGTAAGAATACTGTCATGTTTGCGGACTAAATAGCTCAATACGAGAGGCAACGCGAAACGCAAAAGACATGTGAAATAAAAAGTCACCTTTATTTTATTTATATAGCGCTTTTTACAATGCAGATTGTGTCAAAGCAGCTTTACAGTGATAACTGGTATATAATGTTGGCTGCACAGCAGCTCTTAAAGAATAGTGTCAATGCAGGCAGATCAGAAGCACTGTTGATTAAATGTCAAGAATACTGTTGAATATCAAATGTCAAGTCAAATGTCAAGTGTCCCCAACTAAGCAAGCCAAAGGTGACAGCGGCAAGGAACCCAAACTCCAACAGGTGACATCAGGTGGCAAACAGGTGGCAAATAGGTGTTAAAATGGAGAAAAAAAAACCTTGGGAGAAACCAGGCTTAGTCAGGGGGCCAGTTCTCCTCTGGCGAACAGTGCTTTGTTACGATTCAGGTTGCTATCATAAGTCTGATAGGATCGCAACAATCAAAGTATTTATTCCAGTTCCATCCAGTTGAGGATCATATTTATCATGCCGGTATGGACGGTTTGTTGAGGAGCTGTGCCACTGGCTGTCGTGTCGATGAGGTCTTCACAATGGATGATCTAGTTGACTCGATCTCTGCTGATGCTTCAGGGCTGCGTTGTGGTCGTGTCAGGGCACCGGTCCTCGGTCATCACAGGTGTTGCGTGCAAACTCAAAATATCTCAATTTATATAGATTTATGTGTGTGGTGTTGGTTTCAGGGATGTTTAGATAACTATTAAAGAGTTCACATGTTCACTTTTCTTGAATTTTTTTTAGCTATTATCTTTTAAATGCTTCAGTTTGTTTTCATATTATAATAATATAATAGTAAAACAAATTGAAGCAAACTGATATAATATATCAGTTTAAATAGAGTTATAACCGATATATCAGTTTTAATAGGCCTACTTCAATTATTTTGTTTATTATATTTTTAATATTATTAATATTTCATTATATTATATTGTAAGCCTAATAAAGCCTTGCCATTAAAAAGTTTGAAACCCCCTGATATAGAAAATCTTGGAAATTCAACAAACATTTAATTTTGATGGTTTAATGCTGTCTATTGCTAATAATTGACTATACAAAAACACATTCAGGTTGTCCCAAACCATCTCAGTGTAATTGCTCATATTATTATTCTAAAGAATTAAACTGTCCTGCAGGAGATTTTTTTTAAATAAAATTTCTTGGTAAAGACTAGTTAAAAAAAGAAAGAAAAAAAAGTCACCTAATGTGCTTAATTTAGTGACTGAACTGCTTGTTTTCAAAAATGATTTAATATATCACTAAGTTACATCAAGAGTCAAATAAAATAGAAATGGCACATTATTTAAAAGTTACAATGGATGAAACCATTTTTTGTGTGTTTATGTACACTGTACAGGTTGGGTATAAAGAATATTTTTGCTCAGGTGGCCAAAAATGTCCGGTCAATAGAGAAAAGTTTTGCTCGGCAAGAAAAAAAAGCTGCTCTATTGGATTGAGATCTGGAGGCTGTGGAGGTCATTTGAGTACAGTGAACTCAGTGACTACGTTTACATGGACAGCAGTAATCTAATTATTGACCTTATTCGGATTAAGACAATATTCTAATTAAGGTGTTTACATGAGTTGCTTTTAGAATGTTCCTTTCGTGTTCTCGTTTTACATGTTATAGAACATAGATCGATTAATGGCAAACGTCATTACGTCCCCACGGCACGCCGTCAGACGTCCTCTACAGAATTTCACGTATCACCACACAGTTCGTGCCATATACAGTTTTGGGTGTTTTCATTTTTAATCTTACGAAAGCTTCAATTGCAGTTAATTATTTGACATGCAATACGTGCAAATAGATACGGAGCCACGCACATGACATGCAAGAAAAAAATAAATAAATTGTGCGCACGATTTACTAACTCGTTCCCTCGATTTATAAATGATGCGCATGATTTATAAATTCGTAAATCGTTCGTAAATCGATTTAGCCTAGGCTACTATTTATTTGTGTGGGGCTCTGTAAATAGACAACGGTGGATACAAATTCTCCAGCAACAGGCCTCCTTCGGCAACTTTCATTCATGCCACCGCGACAAACTCAGAGGTAGCCTACTGGATGAGAGATGAGGTGAGAGGAATTTGATTTGTGGCTTCTTGCTTGAAGCTTGCCCTCTTGTTTGCCGTCAAACGGTTGACCACTGCCGTGTGTGTATTATGTGTCGAAAACTCCCACATGACGTTAATAGTGTGATTAAGGTGTGTACATGTCTATAATGCTCTCCAATAATTCAACTAAAATAGGAATACTCCACCTGTCTTAATTCGATTTGTGTTTACTTCGAGTATGACTTTAGTCGGATTAAGGTAATAAAAGAGTATTGTCTTAATCGTATTAATATCGGATTACTGCTGTCCATGTAAACGTAGTCATTGACTACATTCACATGGACAGCAGTAATCTAATTACTGACCTTATTCTGAATAAGACAATATTCTGATTAAGGTGTTAACATGAGTTGCTTTTAGAATATTCCTCTCATGTTCCCATTTTACATGTTATAGAACATAGATCGATTAATGGCAGACGTGATTACGTCCCCATGCCACACCGTCCGATGTTCCCTCCAGATGTTCATGTATCAACATACAGTTATTCTTCGTTATGGTACCATATACAGTTTTGGTTGTTTCATTTTTAATTTTACGAAAGCTTCAAGTGCACTTAATTATTTGTCATGCTATACG
This sequence comes from Anabarilius grahami, assembly GCA_003731715.1. NCBI lineage: Eukaryota > Metazoa > Chordata > Actinopteri > Cypriniformes > Xenocyprididae > Anabarilius > Anabarilius grahami. The sequence continues at coordinate 33,459 of RJVU01058148.1, read as the reverse complement.
TGCAAATTGATGACGGCGGATACAAATTCTCCAGCAACAGGCCTCATCTGTACTTTCGTTCGGCAACATTTCGTTCATGCCACCGCGACAAACACCGAGGTACTGGATGAGAGATGAGAATGGGTGAGAGGAATTTGATTTGTGCCTTCTTGCTTGAAGCCGTGTGTGCATGTGTCCTGTCGCAAAATGCGGCGAAAACTCCCACATGGTGTTAATAGTGTGATTAAGGTGTGTACGTCTTCGATAATGCAACTAAAATAGGAATACTCCACGTCTTAATTCGATTTGTGTTTACTTCGAGTGTGACTTTAGCCGGATTAAGGTAATCAGAAATCGCTGTTTACACGGTAGTTTCTTAATCAGAGTATTGTCTTAATCAAATTAATATTGGAATATTGTTGTCCAAACATACTGAGTGTCATGTTCAAGAAACCAGTTTGAGATCATTTGAGCTCGGTGACATGGTGTGTTATCCTGCTGGAAGTATTCATCAGAGGATGGTACACTGTGGTCATAAAGGGATGGATATGGTCAGCAACAATACTCAGGTAGACTGAGGTGTTTAAACAATGCTCAGTTGGTACTCAGAGGCCAAAAGTGTGTTAAGAAAATATATAACACACCATTACACCAGCAGTCTGAACCGTTGATGCAAGGCAGGATGGATCCATGCTTTCATGTTGTTTACGACTAATTCTGACCCTACCATCTGAATGACGTAGCAGAAATCGAGACTCATCAGACCAGGCAACGTTTCTCCAGTCTTCTATTGTCCAGTTTTAGTGACCCGTGTGAATTGTAGCATCAGTTTGTGGTTCTCAGCTGACAGAAGTGTCACCGGTGTGTCTTCTGCTGCTGTAGATCATCTGCTTCAAGGTTGGACGTGTTCAGAGATGCTCTTCTGCAGACCTCGGTTGAGACGAGTGTTTATTTGAGTTACTGTTGCCTTTCTATCAGCTGAACCAGTCTGGTCATTCTCCTCTGACCTCTGACATCAACAAGGCATTTTCATCCACAGAACTGCCGCTCACTGGATATTTTCTCTTTTTCAAACCATTCTCTGTAAACCCTAGAGATGGTTGTGTGTGAAAATCCCAGTAGATCAGCAGTTTCTGAAATACTCAGACCAGCCCGTCTGGCACCAACAACCACGTTCAAAGTCTCTTAAATCACCTTTCTTCCCCATTCTGATGCTCA
>RJVU01058148.1:7510-31370 GCA_003731715.1 Anabarilius grahami | reverse complement strand
GTCAGGTCGGCAGTCTTACCCATGATTGCGGTTTTGAGTAATGAACCAGGCTGGGAGTTTTTAAAAGCCTCAGGAATCTTTTGCAGGTGTTTAGAGTTAATTAGTTGATTCAGATGATTAGGTTAATAGCTCGTTTAGAGAACCTTTTCATGATATGCTAATTTTTTGAGAAGGACCTGTACAGTTTTGGTTGTTTCATTTTTAATTTTACGAAAGCTTCAAGCGCAGTTAATTATTTGTCATGCTATACGTGCAAATTGATGACGGCGGATACAAATTCTCCAGCAACAGGCCTCCTCTGTACTTTCATTCGGCAACATTTCGTTCATGCCACCGCGACAAACACCAAGGTACTGGATGAGAGATGAGAATGGGTGAGAGGAATTTGATTTGTGCCTTCTTGCTTGAAGCCGTGTGTGCATGTGTCCTGTCGCAAAATGTGGCGAAAACTCCCACATGCCGTTAATAGTGTGATTAAGGTGTGTACGTCTTCGATAATGCAACCAAAATAGGAATACTCCACATGTCTTAATTCGATTTGTGTTTACTTCGAGTGTGACTTTAGCCGGATTAAGGTAATCAGAAATCGCTGTTTACATGGTGGAGTATTGTCTTAATCAAATTAATATTGGAATATTGTTGTCCATGTAAACATTCATGTTGTTTACGACTAATTCTGAACCTACCATCTGAATGACGTAGCAGAAATCGAGACTCATCAGATCAGGCAACGTTTCTCCAGTCTTCTATTGTCCAGTTTTAGTGACCCGTGTGAATTGTAGCCTCAGTTTGCGGTTCTCAGCTGACAGGAGTGTCACCGGTGTGTCTTCTGCTGCTGTAGATCATCTGCTTCAAGGTTGGACGTGTTCAGAGATGCTCTTCTGCAGACCTCGGTTGAGATGAGTGTTTATTTGAGTTACTGTTGCCTTTCTATCAGCTGAACCAGTCTGGTCATTCTCCTCTGACCTCTGACATCAACAAGGCATTTTCATCCACAGAACTGCCGCTCACTGGATATTTTCTCTTTTTCAAACCATTCTCTGTAAACCCTAGAGATGGTTGTGTGTGAAAATCCCAGTAGATCAGCAGTTTCTGAAATACTCAGACCAGCCCGTCTGGCACCAACAACCACGTTCAAAGTCTCTTAAATCACCTTTCTTCCCCATTCTGATGCTCACTTTGAACTTCAGCAGATCATCTTGACTAATGCATTGGGTTGCTACCATGTGATTAGCTGATTAATATATATAATTTTTAAAATCCTGGTAACTATGAACTCCTGGGTCACAAATAATTATCTTGTTCCTATAATTTTAGGAGAAAACATTCACAATTTCACCAATTTGTGTTGGTTGAACACATAAAATGGAAAAACTACAAACAAAAGTGGGCAAAGTAAAATATATTATGACCTAGATTACAATGAGTACAAGTTATGGGTTTAAAATTAGGTAGGCCACTGAGGTCACCACTTATGTCTAAAGTAAAATCAGAGTCCTGAAGCAAAAGCACTATCTGTCTTCAAGACTCTTGATAAAAGCAAAGCCGAATGCTTTTGAAGTGTCCAGTGAGTTGTGTGCTGTGCTCTGGACAGTGTTGCGTGTGTGTGTGTGTGTGTTTGAGGACTCTGATCACTGATTTGCATGTTCTGAATGCACAAAAAAAAAAAATGTGTGGGGCCTTTTGAAGGGGATTAAACAGGGTTAAACCTCTTGCCACAATAACCCTCCTCCCTGCAAAGGACTGATGCGCTTTACAGGAGCAGATAATGGCCAGCAGCCCAAAGCAAGGACCGGTCCAGAACGAATCCTTAAGAAGCCCTTGAGATAAACATGAAGAGCAGTGTGCATCTGTTTAATGTTAATCCACCATTAATTAAGACGACGTCCAGTCAGCTGAGGCGGGCCGAGGAGGGGGGGATGGGTGTAAAATACCTGCTGAATCGTGCTAACAGCAGGAGACACCGTCCCACCGTCAGCAGATCAACATCTTATTAAAACTCCTTCCAAACACATGCGCGCGTCTGCGGCTTTAAGAGTCACTACAGCATATGGCTTTCTGGCAGGAGCATGTTCTTTATGATCAACAAGAACATCAAAATATATACAAATTCATATAATACTAATGTTACAGCACTCATAAAGAATTGTTGCCTTTTTTTAAAGCAAACACCAAAAAATCTCCGACTAAGAATTAAGAAAAAAAAAGTCACGTCAGTAGAAGAGCAGAAAATATAAGGGTGAATCTTATGAAACCTGTCAAGAAATATCCAGGTCCTTTTTCGTCGCATAATTAAAAGGAAGAAATAAGAAATTGCATTGTGCTTCAAGAAAATTAAGCCTATTTTATGTTTGTATGTTTTGTTTTTGTTTGTTTTATACAATTTATCCATGCAATAAATAAATAAGAAAAATAAAATGTTAAACCTTTGTGGTATTTGTTATGCTGCCAATAATTTATGATTTAAATAATAATAATAAAAAAATCATTGTACTACAGTATTTTTTACTGGGGTTTAATGTGTTTAATTTGAAAATGTCAAAAAGCAAAAAAGGCCTAATCAACCTGAATTCTGAATTCTAAATGAACGAATAAATAGTATTTAAACTATCACTGCATTTGTTATTCTATAAATGTAAAACTAAATCATTGTACTACTGTATTTTTACTGGGGATGAATGTGTTTTATGTGTCATAAAAATAAGCAAAAAAACAAAAAACAAAAAAAAAACACTTAGGCTTCAATTTCTTTAGGCAAAAAATAAGAAAAAATAAGTACAAATTATTGTTCTTTTCATTTTAGAGTGAAATGTAACTCTTTTTTAACTTAATTCAGAATTCTGAAATAATAAATAAATACAGAAATAAAATTTAACCATCACAGTATTTGTTGTGCTGATTATAATTTCTGCTGATTTAAATAATTAAAAGACAAAATAATTGTACCACATTAATTGTTACTGGGGATAAATGTGTTTAATTTTCATGAAAATACTGTCACAAAAAAAAAAACATTTTCACATAACTACGGAAGAGGATTAGGGCCAAGCAATAATAAAAAAATAAAACCATCTCGAGATTAAACTCGTTAAATTACGAGAAAAAAGTCGAGATAAAATGTTGAGAATAAACTCGTTAAATTACGAGAAAAAAGTCGTTAAATTTCGAGAAAAAAGTCGAGATAAAATGGTGAGAATAAACTCGTTAAATTACGAGAATAAAGTCATTAAATTACGAGAATAAAGTCATTAAATTATGAGAAAAATGTCGTTAAATTTCGAGAAAAAAGTCGAGATAAAATGTTGAGAATAAACTCATTAAATTAACAAATTTATTCTGGTAATTTAACGACTTTTTTCTCGTAATTTAATGACTTTATTCTCGTAATTTAATGACTTTATTCTCGTAATTTAATGACTTTATTCTCGTAATTTAATTACTTTATTCTCGTAATTTAATTACTTTATTCTCAACATTTTATCTCGACTTTTTTCTCGAAATTTAACGAGTTTTTTCTCGAAATTTAACAACTTTAATCTCGAGATGGTTTTATTTTTTTTATTATTGCTTGACCCTAATCCTCTTCCATACATAACTTCTTGTTTTTTCATTTTAGGAATAAAAACATGGTCATGTTTTTCTAAGTTACATTGACAAAGATAGAATTGATTAGATTATTCTCTGTTTTTGATTAGATTATTGTCTGTTTTCAGTATAGGCCTAATTAAGATCAATTCTTAATTAAAATATTAAGATAAAATTAAAATTAAAATTAAAAGGAGGTAAATAAAATAACCCTCATATTATTATGAATACCAATATGATTACGAACATATTATAAATTCCTAATATTCTCATTAAAGAATCTTCCTAACAGCAGCTAATAGTGACCATCAGATTTGATAATTAATGTTCATCTGTTAGGAAGCTGTTCATAAAACCCTGCAGACTGAGATGGGGCAGGGTGGGCAATGAGTTTAAATGTTTCGCCCCATCTCTAAACGCAGCACTGGACCGCAGGCAAACACAAGATTATCATGATACAGATGAATAATTCAACAGCATATCTCGCTCCTTAATTACTGCCACTAATATCTGCCTGACTAATGGAGCAGCGCTGCTTCTTCTCTTCTGTGTTTATATTGCATCTCGCCTCTGGAGGTTACTAGAAGTCTAGACCATCGTGCAATTAAGACATGCATTTGTAATTCAAAGAAGATGGGTGACCTAAATAATACTCCGGCTGATCCCAAAACATTTACTATACACAGAAATACCAACAAACTATATGAACTGAGGATTGTTACTTAACAAACAGCACAGGACATGGGTCAACAGAAGCATACTGATTAGAGTAGCCAATCCTGAAATACTAAGCTAGTTACAGTTTTGTAGAAGTGATGAATGTGTCTTCCTCCAGGGGGCGCTTGGAAGCTCACAAACCCGAATTCAAAATCTCAAGGTTTTTTTTTTGTTGTTGAACATTTTGTATGCTTAAAAGTCATTTTTAGAGATCGTATTTATGTTACATTGCAATTCTATCCGCTTATTCGCTTATATCTACTCACCTCAGATGTGCACGTGACTCTGCGTGGATGCGGCGCCTCCTGCTGGAGCTGGTACACTATTACAAGAAAACAGATCAAACATTTCAGAAGGGAAATATAGGTATACTGAACATGCATAAAAATATATGAATTATGGAATGCAAGTATTTAGAAAATCATCATGTCTATATAAATGCATATTTCTATGTTATATGGCTTCTTTTTCTTGCGAGATTCAGTTGAAATTACTTTTCATTAGCTGTACTCTCCAGATAAAACTGGCTGATTCTACTAGAATGTTCACTTTTGAAATGTTACTGCTAAGAAATCGTTACAGTTTTGCACTTTTATATGTCGCTGTATTAAAAAGTGTACACTTACAATAGGATTTCCACACCGGAGGTCTGTACTCATCATTATCTGAGAGAAATAAGAGACATGATTATTCAATTAAACAAATGCAAATGCATTAAATTGACAAATTTAAAAGAAATGCAAGTAGAATTTATGTTTACATCGTTATTCAAGGAATTAAAAGTAATTATGAGTGCTAGTCTTATGAAAAACATTGCACATGTACTGTAACAAGAATGAAACAGCAGAATTCTCCAACAGAGTCATTTCAGCAACTCAACAGCAGTGATTTATTAGTGATCGGGCACAGGAGATGAGCATGTGTAAGCCAAAGCAAACATCACTAGGACATTTCACACGAGCCTCACATGTCTGTGTGTTGATGGTGTGAGACTGCCGTCTGCTGGACAACAGTTGGATTTGCAGGTTTTAAAATTATTTTTGTTAAAGATCTTTTTTTTTTTAACTAAAAAAAATTAGTTTAGTATACTATTAAATAGTAATCGTAATACTAATAAAAAGTTTATTACTATTCTATTCCTTTTATCTGATAATGCAAGACAGAGGAATTTTATATTATATTATATTGGTCAAAAGTTCGGGATAAATATGATTTTTTTAAATGTTTTTAAAAGAAGAAGCCTCTTATGCTCACTAAGCCCGCATTTATTTGATACATGTTAAATATTGTTACATTAAATAATATTACAATTTTAAAATAAATTTTTTCTATTTGAATAGATTTATTTCTAATGTAATTTATTCCTGATGAAAATTGAATTTGCAGCATCATTACTCCAGTCTTCAGTGTCACATGATCCTTCAGAAATCATTCTAATATGCTGATTTGATGCATAAGAAACATTTATGATTATTATAAATGTTGAAAACCGCTCAATATTTGTGGAAATCATGATACACCATCATTCAAATGTTTAGGGGAAAAAAAGATTTTAAAAAAATAATATTAATACTTTTATTCAGCAAGGACATTAAATTGATCAAAAGTGACAGTAAAAACATTTATAATGTTACAAACAATTTATATTTTAAATAAATGCTGTTCTCTTGAACTTTCTCTTCATCAAAGAATCCTGAAACAAAAATGTATCACTGTTTCCACACAAATATTTAGCAACTCAACTGTTTTCAACATTGATAATAATCAGAAATGTTTCTGGATCATCAAATCAGAATGATTTCTGAAGGATCATGTGACATTGAAGACTGGAGTAATGATGCTGAAAATTCAGCTTTGATCACAGGAATGAATTACATTTTACAAAATATCCACACAGAAAACAGCTATATTAAATTGTAATAATATTTCACAATATTACAGTTTTACTGTATTTTTCATCAAATAAATGCAGCCTTGATAAGCAGAAGTGACTTCTTTATACTTCTTCTGACTAAAACTATTGGACATGTGATAGGCTAGCCTATAATACAGTGCTCAGCGTAAAAGAGTGTGTACTTTGAAAAGTAACATTTTAAACAATATCTCAATGAACAAAAACAATTTCCAAAATGTTGACACGACTAAGTTTATTATAAATCTGTTTAACTTATAACATGAAAGTAAGGTTAATAATGTAACTTAGATTACACATTTTTCAGTTTTACTCAAATTAGGGTGATGCAAAAATGAGTACACCCCACAACAAAAACTACTACATCTAGTACTTTGTGTGGCCTCCATGATTTATAATGACAGCACCAAGTCTTCTAGGCATGGAATGAACAAGTTGGCGACATTTAGCAACATCTATCTTTTTCCATTCTTCAAGAATGACCTCTTTTAGAGACAGGATGCTGGATGGAGAGTGATGCTCAACTTGTCTCTTCAGAATTCCCCATAAGTGTTCGATTGGGTTCAGATCAGGAGCCACTGAATCACTTTCACCCTGTTCTTTGTAAAACAAGCAAAATAATCTGCCAGTGGGGTAAGCAAAATAATCTTATATCAAACCAAAAATAAGATATATAATCTTGTTGTCAGTTTGGATTAAGATTATTTTGCTTACCCCACTGGCAGATTATTTTGCTTGCTTTAAGGAAAAACTCACTTAATTTTGACTTTGAAAATGCTTCTTGATCTAAGAATTTTTAGATATTTGGACTGGAAACAAGACAAAAATTCTAAGTAAGAACAGCATTTTTTGCAGTGAAGACGCTCATCTCTGTGAGATGGTTGCAGTTCCATCTTTTTTCAATTTTTGTACCACTTTTGCTACAGTATTCTGACTGATAAGTAAAGCTTTGCTGATCTTCTTGTAGCCTTCACCTTTCTGGTGTAAAGAAATTATTTTCTTTCTCAGGTCTTGTAACATTTCTCTTCCATGTGGTGCCATTGCTGACAGCATGAAATGGGAAGGGGTTTTAACACCCTTTTACAGTCAACTGTCTGCTGGACACAAGTGTAATGAATAATTAGACTCACCTGTGGTTGAATTCTTGTTAAATTAGACATTTGTAGTCTAATTTAGCTTTACTCCAGAGACTTTCAGTGGGGTGTACTCATTTTTGCATCACCCTAATTAAACTGAAAACTTTGTTCTCTAAGTTATATTATTAACCTTACTTTCATGTTATAAGTTAAACAGATGTTATATTAAAGGGTTAGTTCACCCAAAAATGAAAATAATGTCATTTATTACTTACCCTCATGCCATTCCACACCCGTAAGACCTTCGTTCATCTTCAGAACACAAATTAAGATATTTTTGTTGAAATCCGATGGCTCCGAGAGGCCTCCATAGCCAGCAATGACATTTCCTCTCTCAAAATCCATTAATATACTAAAAACATATTTAAATCAGTTCATGTGAGTACAGTGGTTCAATATTATTATTATAAAGCGACAAGAATATTTTTGGTGCGCCAAAAAAACAAAATAATGACTTATATAGTGATGGCCGATTTCAAAACACTGCTTCAGGAAGCATCGGAGAATAATGAATCAGCGTATCGAATCATGATTCAGATCGCATGTCAAACCGCCAAACTGCTGAAATCACGTGACTTTGGCGCTCCGAACCACGTATTCGACACGCTGATTCATAACGCTCCGAAGCTTCCTGAAGCAGTGTTTTGAAATCGGCTATCACTATATAAGTCGTTATTTTGGCACACAAAAAATATTATCGTCGCTTTATAATATTAATATTGAACCACTGTACTCACATGAACTGATTTAAATATGTTTTTAGTACCTTTACGGATCTTGAGAGAGGAAATGTCATTGCTCCCTATGCAGGCCTCACGGAGCCATCGGATTTTATCAAAAATATCTTAATTTGTGTTCCGAAGATTAACGAAGGTCTTACGGGTGTGGAACGGCATGAGGGTGAGTAATAAATGACAGAAATTTCATTTTTTGGGTGAACTAACCCTTTAAACTTAGTCTTGTTAACATTTTGGAAATTGTTTTTGTGTTCATTGAGATATTGTTTAAAATGTTAATTTTCAAAGGGGGTGTACTCATTTACGCTGAGCACTGTATATAACAATAAACATAATAATTAAACATCTTTTTTATTATTATTACAACAAAATTATTTTGCACAGGATACAATTTTATTGCCGCTTCTGAATGAATTTGCTGTTAAGCTGACAGCAAGACGTTGATGCTTCTTCCAAGTGTTCATTATAGGATTAATGAATACTAGCAGGAAAACCCTGTCGAAATACCCTGCAGTAAGCACTTCATGAACAATAGAGCACAGGAGAGGGAGAGGCCCTTCACATCACTACTGACTGACTTAAAAAAAAAAAAAAACCTGGCCCCGCTCCACAATACTGCGGTCCTGCTCATTACACGAAGCCACTCTCACTCTCTCGAAGGAAAGACCCTCTGACAGTTTCCTCTTCCTTTCACAGAAACATCCAAAATAGAAAAGAAACCTTTCTATTATGTTATTCACAAAGGGTACTTCCAAGTTTGAAGCATTTGAATACATTCAAAGCATCCAGACAAAAAGAGCAGTAGAAATCCTGAGTGTTTAACACAGTGATGGAGAAGAGTTTATATATCTCCTTCTAACAGCCACACACTAGACATCCCTTACTACTGATAATCTGTGTGTATGATTCAGCATTACATATTAATAGAAAATGGATGTTTCCTCATCCAAAGATAAGAACATACATATTTATTCTCCATGTCGTCAACAAGTGTTTGAGGCTATATGCTGAGAGGCTATATATTTGATATGCCCATGAGCTTGTTTTGAATCAACTCCAGGTTTAAAGGCGCCCTAGAATCAAAAATTGAATTCACCTCGGCATAGTTGAATAGCAAGAGTTCAGTACATGGAAAAGACATACAGTGAGTCTCAAACTCCAGTGTTTCCTCCTTCTTATATTAATCTCATTTGTTTAAAAGACCTCCGAAGAACAGGCGAATCTCAACATAACACTGACTGTTACGTAACAGTTGGGATCATTAATATGTACCCCCCAAATATTTGCATACGCCAGCTCATGTTCAAGGCATTAGACAAGGCAGTATTAACGTCTGGATCTGTGCACAGCTGAATCATCAGACTAGGTAAGCAAGCAAGGACAAAAGCGAAAAATGGCAGATGGAGCAATAATAACTGACATGATCCATGATATCATGATATTTTTTGTGATATTTGTAAATTGTCTTTCTAAATGTTCTAAAGAGCTCAGTGGTTAGAGCGTGGCACTAGCAATGCCAAGGTCATGGGTTCGATCCCAGGGATTGCATATACTCAGATACAAATGTATAGTATAATGCAATGTAAGTCGCTTTGGATAAAAGCGTCTGCCAAATGCATACGTGTAAATGTTTCGTTAGCATGTTGCTAATGTACTGTTAAATGTGGTTAAAGTTACCATCATTTCTTACTGTATTCACGGAGACAAGAACCATCGCTATTTTCATTTTTAAACACTTGCAGTCTGTATAATGCAAACACAACTTCATTCTTTATAAATCTCTCCAACAGTGTGTAATGTTAGCTTTAGCCACGGAGCACCATCAAACTCATTCAGAATCAAATGTAAACATCCAAATAAATACTATACTTACACGATTAGACATGCTGCATGACGAACACTTTGTAAAGATCCATTTTGAGGGTTATATTAGCTGTGTGAACTTTGTTTATGCTGTTTAAGGCGAGCGTGAGCTCCAGGGTCTGGGAGCGTGAGAATTTAAAGGGGCCGCAGCCTGAATCGGCGCATATTTAATGATGCCCCAAAATAGGCAGTTAAAAAAATGAATTAAAAAAAAATCTATGGGGTATTTTGAGCTGAAACTTCACAGACACATTCAGGGGACACCTCAGACTTATATTACATCTTTTGAAAACACGTTCTACGGCACCTTTAAGGTAAAACTGATATCAAGTGTGCAGTTTCATTCATTTGAATCACCTTTCACAAGTTCATTTGAAATGGTCCTACTGAGTGACATTATTTTTGATAAAATGTATAAACAGCCTATTCCATAGTGCCATAATGATGAGCATCGTGCATATTAATTATAGATGAATACTCAAAATACAGTTAAAAATATTTAAGATGGAGTCTCAGAACATGTCAGCATGTGTGTCACAGTTCGGGTTCAATCATTTTTACCTGTTGCCATATGAAGAACGACTGCTTCAACAAAGCAAATACTCACGATGAAGACAAACAAAAGAGAAGAGTAACCTGAGCTGCTTGAATAACATCAGAACAATGACAGACTGCAGGATGAAGTCAAACTTATTTTAACCACATGATCTCATTGTGTTCATCTACACGCAATAATGCAAACACTGATGGTCAGAGTGGCTATTGTTACTTTCCACTGCTGAAATGATACAATATATCATGTTATGAAGCGCAGTGTTAATATCACACGCCCATGCTCTCTGTCAAATCTGTTTGTCTTCACACACATTACACACAGCGATCTGTCGTCATACAAACTTACAATAAAATCAATCAAATGTGATCGACTCACCGAACACATGGATGGCCATTGCAGTCAGTGATCCAGATGGACAAAGGTTTAAACGACACACACAAATTGCCTTATATCTTCACATCCACAATTATTCCATAAGGAATAAGACTGATTATATGACTTATATTCTGAAGGCGGAGGGTTTTGATGAATTACCCAATGTAGGAATCCTGCATAAGCGATGTTACAAGCTGTTGCCGAGCTAAACTTTGATTCCCACCGAGTCCAACAGCAGCGACTGAACACCGAGCACTGGAAAGTGCACGTGCGGTGTGACGAGAGATGATCGGGAACGAGCAGTAGATCCTGACCGGCAGCTGTAAAGAGCGCTGTGTGTTTGATGTAGCTCTGATTCACTCCTCACATCCCAACGCTGAAGTCGCCATCTTGTGAGACCACATGACCTGATCCACAGACGCGCGCGCTCTTCCTCAGGGAGTGCAGCCTCCTCATGGCGCGTTACCATGGAGACCCCCTCTATGTGACGACATGATGCTGTGCATGTGGTGATAAGAGCGCGTTATAATATTACACTTCTATGCATCTAAATCTTTGGTTGTAAAGAATTCATGTTCACACGATGTCTTTTACATAAAGAGATCTCATATAATGTCTTCGAACAGTGTACAAAAAAGGATAAATGTATTATTTTAAGATATTATAAAGATTGTCATTAACGATTTTCCCATTATCAAATCACTTTGTCACAGACTACCTGCAATGATATGCGAAAATAGCCTATTGTTGTGGTCTGCAAAATTGCACTAGTTCTATAGAGAGAAAATTCGCAATATTAGCCTACAGTATGCAAAACTATAGTTTTAAATAACTGTTGAAGTGTCTTTTCAAAGAAGATTATTTACATTTTCTACTTCTCTGTTTGAATCCAGTTCACAAACACATGATTGGATTCGATTCTAAGGGCACGTTTACGCAATAATGACGTACTAAAAGCTGAAGAGTTTTCTCCACACATCCGCGAAATCGATAAAACTTATTCTGCTACCAAGCCAGTAGTTGGCGATGTCAATTTGTAAAGAAACAGTGCCTATAGACTGAACATGTAATAGAGTACCTCAGAGATGACGTGTTTTTGTAGGCCACGGCGCACGGGTTCCCTCGATCGAAAGCCTATGCATTTTTCCCATAGACTTTTGGAAAATCGCAAAAAATAAGCTGTGTTTAACAAAGGGTTATGACACTATCATGTTTTGTCTATCAAGATCATCTTTACAAGTTAACATTTATACATTTTGAAGCCTAGATAAAGTCGTCAGATATAAAAAGCTAACAGACTACAGCACACCATGGTCGCGGATCAACGTCACCACCACCAAGCTTCCTAAAACTTCATTTAAAAACATGCTCGCTGATTATGATCTGCGCTGTGTATGAATACTTATCCACTTTTTTATGAGAAATGCTGTCCAAATGTCCTGTTTGTCATGATGACGTCTAAAGTCTCCGCCAAAGGAAGTTAGTCCCTTTTAGCAACTTGTTAGCAACCGCCGTTTTTAAGACACAATAAAGGTTTAAAAAAAAAAATCACAAGCGGGTTATAACTGGTGTGTTTTATGTCATAGATCAAAACGTGAAAATATTTAGAGGCTTTGTTAACCACAGACCTTATTTCAGGCGATTTAGCAAAAATTCATTCAAAAAACCCATAGACTTTAGGGCGATGGAACCGGAAGTCCTTAAACGCTAACTCGCTTCCGGGTTTTGCATACAAAAACACATCATCTCTGAGATACTCTATACGCATGCGCATGATGTCACCGTTTTCACAAATTCATGTTTTTTATAGTTAACACAGTGGGTAATATACATTTTCTTCTTAGTTGTAATTATAATATTGATAAAATACCAGTAAAACTATCTGCATTTCAGCGCCAGGCCTTTTTATCGTGGTCATTGATTTTCAAACATAACTTTTCACCACATAAATATTATATATGGAATAATAAACGCAAATCACTTTTTCTGAAACATTGGTTTGATAATAACATTATATTAGTTGATCAGTTATTTAATTCAAATGGTTTTCTTTTCACTTATAATGAGTTTTTGCCATATTACAAGATTCCTGTAACACCAGGGGACTATGCAAAAGTTTTTATCTTTAGTCTCAGTTTTAAAGAAATATTTTCTCAAGTCTGCATGCTGTTCAGATTTCAGAAAAGAATTAACATTCAACAATGGTCCCCATCTATAATTAATTCTTATGTAGGTAATATTTGTTTTTCTCTTAATTCAAAAAACCCAGATCTATAAGAACGTTATTTCAAATAAATATTGTATGTTTGCCTTATATTTACTCATATTGGAATCAGTTGACAGACAATATTTCTTGGAAAAAGGTCTGGCTTATACCTAATCAATATTTAATTACAAACAAAGTCAAAGAGGTATTATTCAAAATTATACATATGATTTACCCAGTGAAGCATTACCTTGTAAAATTTTAAAGTGATATTAATGTTAAATGCACTTTCTGTGACAATTGCCCTGAAACTGTGATTCATCTGTTCTGGCACTGCCCATTGGTAAGCAAACCATTTTGGTAAAATATTTGTGATTTTATGGCAAAAAATATCGATGACCAATCTGTGCTGTTATGGAAAGATGTAATAGTTGGTCATATGGAGGACTGTAGAATCAAGCTCAGCCAGATTTATATAAAAAACTTTAAACTCTTAATGGCAAAATTTCATATTCATAAATGCAAGTTTTCTTGCAAAAAATCCCTGTTTTATATCTTTTAAGAGAGAATTTGAACATTGTATTGACTCTATACGATATTCTTTGAAGCAAAAAGAAATTAAGACTAAAAATTTGTAAACTTTTCAATATTTTTACGTAGATTTAATTTTTGTTTTAAATTAATTATATATATATATATATAGTTTACACAGAGACGATAATGGTATCGTTTTTAAAAATAACAGCACTTTAAAACCTGTTTTCGAAAGTTAGCTTTTTTTTCAGGCCCACAAAATGCCAGTGTCGTGTAAATGAACGGCCAAAATGCATTAAAAAAATATTCATTTGGGCATATTTTGGCCATTTTGCATACATATAAAGAAATTCTTTCTCAGCTAATACTGTTAAATCAAAATAAAATAGCCTACGGTGTGGAAAAAAATAAAAAAATACAAATACAGTATTTTGTATCTTGAAAATACACAAAATACATTTAAAATCGGCCATTCAGTGAAATATCACTATAGGTTGAATGCAAAGGACATTTTACAACTGCTTAGAAAGGTTTGTTTTTATTTCACCTAACAGGAAATTACAAAAAAAAAAATTCCTCATGCACTGTTGATTTGCATTCTATTGACTGGCGAGAAGTGTCCTAGCTAACATAACATATTAATGAAAAATTAAATAACAGATAAAAGCAATTATCATATTTTTGGCACCAAGTAGAATCACCCATCACATCCTCACCTTACTTCCAGAAATTATGGAATCGACACTATTCCATGTTAAATCGAATCCAAACTAATTTGACCATCAGTGCTGACCAGTAGCCTATAGTGTCACTACAAATACCGAAAATTGAACTAACAATGGAAAGTTGAAATGTGAAAATTACATGACAAATTGCATACCATCTATGCTTGACAAAAAAAAAAAATCATAAGAAATACACATTTTAGTCATGTCCCCAGGTTTTCACTCAGTCCTGTTACCCTCACACATTTCCCCCTCTAAAAAACTTGGAACATGCCACAAGACACATTTTCAACAGGAAGTTGCATCATCTGGATCTTCTAAAGGCCAAAAGTAAGTCCTCTCATTTTAATTTCTGTATATTTGATGAAATTGTAACTGAGAAGACTGAGAAGGTCAATCTCAACGTACTGTCCTGTTACCTAAATTATTTCTTAGATGTTATTTGTTTATTTAGCCTATTTGATAATTTTTTGCTTAAAAACTCCATTCTGTTCATTTCAGTCCTGTTAATCATATGAAAAGTAACAGGAGGTAGTAGAGTCCTCTGTTTTGTTGATTTAACAGTGTGAATATTAGTTTTACAGTTGAAATTACTTGAATTGTAGACATTTAGGATTAGTTTTACAATTTAAATACCATACTTAAAGGGAGCCAGTCCACCACGAAGTGACTTTTTGCCTTTGTCTTTCTTATCTTTTGTAGAAGATGGAGAGAACCCATACTATGCAGGTGCCAGAAACTCTCACCCAAGGCATGCTGCAAGGGAAGGAGTGAAACACACCTGCAACCCTCTCTTTCCCCCCTTTTTGACTCTCCTTCACTCTTTCTCCTTCCCTCTCTCTCCTTCTTTCTCTTTCCACCTCCTTTGCTGTGAAGTACTACTAGCACATACATCCCTTCAACACAGAAATCTCATGCACACACATGCACACACGGCCATGTAGCCTATAACCTCTCTCTCTCACACACACACACACACACATATGGACACTCATTCCTGTTACCCAGTGTTCATTGCTGTTACAAAGTTTTATTTTATTTTCTGAAAAAAAAAAAATAAATTCACTGTTTTTTTATCAGTTTTGTTTGGCCCATCATTTATACAATTGTTTAATAAATTAAATTATATTAAAAAAAAATTATAAACTTGAAGCTTCGGTCTTCTTTAAAATGAAAAAAAGTTGGCTTTGTGTTTTTTATTAAAATACACCTTTCCTTAATATATAATGATTTTTTAGTCACAAATATCAGTTATTTGAACAAATAACCAATCATTTCTTTAAAATAAACAATTTCTTGAGGGGAAAACAAAGTAATTAATTTACATGCTTTAAAATTTGCTTTTTAAATGGCACAAGTTTTGGTAACAGGACTTAGAAAACATGCATACATCTTCTGCTTAGAAACCTTGTAAAAAATGAAGAAAAAAAAGTTATCTGACATTGACCAATACACATTTTGAATAGTTAAATATGTGTATAGTATTCGATTCAGTGTTGAAAAAGGTAAAGATAAAAAAAAAAATAAAGTTTAATTTTGAAAAGTATTACAACAAGCAAATGTCACACATTCAGTGGAATAGCCCAAAAATGCCAGCACTGAATGTTTCAAAGAGCATGCTCATTTTACATGCTCGTGCTTTTTGCAAGAGCAGTTTGCAATCACCAAATAGCCCACATTTATGTCAAGTGATTATTTTGATCTACTGCTAATGAAAAATACTTTTTTTTTG
This sequence comes from Anabarilius grahami, assembly GCA_003731715.1. Classification (NCBI taxonomy): domain Eukaryota; kingdom Metazoa; phylum Chordata; class Actinopteri; order Cypriniformes; family Xenocyprididae; genus Anabarilius; species Anabarilius grahami. The sequence continues at coordinate 15,292 of RJVU01058148.1, read as the reverse complement.
TATCATTTATGTTATTTATATCTTGGAGCTGTAGCTACCTGTAAACTCGCATTTTGGCCAGAAATTATGGTGTGATGGCAACAATTATGGTGTGGTTAACCATATAGGCCTACAGTGCAGTCCACAAGACATTTTCTTTTACACTAGTGTGCCATGGAAAATTATCAAATTTCAAACAATTATGTAAAAATAAGTGCTATAAATTAGAGTATATAATCGCTGTCGGGCAAAACCCTGTGTCCCTATATTTCGTCATTTTTGTTTTTATAAAATTAATGCTATTGGTCATCCTTTACGTATGTATGTGGGTTTTTACCATGGGGTTTTTACAAATATTTAACCAATAAAAAGCATTTTTGTGACTAAACCTCGTAAATCTATTGGCTCCTCAAACTGTCAGTCAAACCTCATAACTCCTCCTCTGCCCGCCTCCATTTAGAACGTGCCGCGTGCAGTTTGAAGATCTGCTTGTTTGCGTGCAAGGTTAAATAAACAACTGATGTTTGCGTAAGTTCAGCGTTTTCTTAACTTAAGAAACACTGTCCATCGAGGCTAACGGTTGTTGTATTTGGAGAGCATAGAATAGTCTTAGTCTGCTATTTGCCGTCTAGTTGAAACAAGTTTTAAATATGTGCATAGCGCTTCATCTTTTGTATCATAGCTTATCAAAACTGTGCCGTGGCAAAATAAGGGTTGGGAAACACTGATGTAGTGTTTATATGCATTTATTAAGCGTTTGTTATCTGCTATAATTCTGCTGTTTCACACTCGCCACCTACAGGCAAAGAGTGAATTTGAATATTCACCTTTATTTGACCCATATTTTTATGCTGCATACATACAGTGTTGTAAACGTTAAATGTTATCGACAATATAAATTTCTACATAAATGATTGACCGGAAGCTAAACAATTTTTTATCTGGGGTAGGGGGGCCTACAGTAATGCTGTAGCCCTGGGGCCTTTGGTTACCTTACAGTATTTCACAATTGCTAAAACACATTTCTTGAAACCATCACTCATTTTCTCAAAACATTAAACACAAATCCAATCTTCAAACTAATTTCACAAAACCTCTGACTCTTATGGCAAAATCAAACAAAGCTTTCAGGTCATACACACATTAAACAATATATAAACACATACAGATCATTCATTAGACACTACATTAAAAAATGGAAAACACAACATCCAGAACATGAGGTTACAGAAAAAAAAGTATATTGTAACACAGTAAACACATTTTGCCATTACATAAAATGTATAGAAATCACAAGTAATGTGAATTTAAAGTATACTGTATGTACTGCAAATACAGTATTATATTCAATATTATATAGTATTGAATGTCTGTATATACAGCACTTACATACTGCAAACATACAGCAGTCTAAATGCAAATGACTAAAAGGTCAAAGAAAACTCTAAATCAAATTTAGACACACAAAAAAAATCAAAGTACACACACACACACACACACAAAAACAAAGTTCAGAGACAGTGAGAGATTAATTCTGCTTCAGCATCACGTCTTCATGTTGGGTCCGGCCTAAATCAAGTCAAGTCACCTTTATTTCAATTGCAATTTATACTACACAGATACTAGTCTACTATAGTATAGTCTAGTCTAGTATAGTATAGTCAAAGCAGCTTTACAGTGATAACAGGTACATGATGATCAGTAATGCAAAGAGGGTTCATTTTGGCTGTACAGCTCTAAAAGAAAATAGTGTCATTGTTCAGCTGAAGTCAGTTCAGTGTTGATTACAGTTTTTCTCGATTGCTAAGACACATTTCTTGAAAGCTGCTCTCCTTTTCTCTAAACTGTGAACACAAAACCCAATTTTCAAGCTACATTCACAAAACTTCAGACTCTTCTTGCAAAACCAAACTTTCACCTCAAAACAGTTCAATCTGTGCTCAAAACTGAACTATGTTGTCAAATCGTGCCCCGAGTCAATCAAAATTAAAAACACTACTGAACAATCACTAAACACTACGTAGAAAAATAGAAAACACAATGCTCAGGACATGAAGCTGGAGAAATAAATGTTTATTGTTCACTATAGGCTAAATGCATGTTGCAAAACAAAACAAACCTGTGCATTTAGCACTTGTACAAAAAGACAAAATAGAAATCGTATGCATTTGCCACTTGTGTACAGTAAGCCCATGTAAAAATAAAGTACAAAAATATACAAATAAGTGCATTACTCAGCCACAGCATCATGTCTCCGTACTGGGTCAGGCCACAGGACTTCATCCACATCACAGGCCACATTATGTCTGGCCAGGCAACGGGGGAAAAAACCCCTGGCATGCCGTATCCAGGCTTGGCATGCCTCCACACCTATGTCACCACAGGCAAGTCCCATGGCTTGCAGGAGATTAACCCTGGTGTAAGGTTGGCGTCCATATACCTTCCACCGCCATGAGGAGAAGAATTCCTCAATGGGGTTTAGGAAAGGGGAGTACGGTGGAAGGCAAAGATTAATAAAACCTTGGTTCATATTGAACCACTCTCTAACCTGGAGGGCTCTGTGAAAACTCACATTGTCCCAAACAACAACATAGATGGGATGCTCATCCTGCTGCCCTAACAGAGCATCTCGCATGTGATTGAGGAAAATGAGGAGCTGGTGAGTGTTGTAGGGCCCCAGGTTGGCATGATGGTGGACAACCCCATGATTGCTGATGGCAGCACATAATGTGACATTGCCACCACGCTGCCCAGGAACACCAACAATGGCCCGATGGCCAATCACATTACGGCCTCTCCTTCTCCTTTTGGTGAGATTAAACCCAGCTTCATCCATGTAGATGTATTCATGGGGTCTTTCCATTGCATCCAGCTGAAAAACCCTCTGTAGAAATAGATATAGTTTTGTAAGTGATAAAGAAAAGGGATTTAGGCCACTACAGTAAATCACTACTTAGAGTAATCAACATTGAATGTGTCTGGATATATGCCAACCTGTACATACTGGAATCTTTGCTCTTTGACTCTGTCTGAGTTGCGATCAAAGGGCACTCTGTATAGCTGTTTCATGCGCAGTCTGTTGCGCTTGAGGACACGATCAACAGTAGAGAGGCTGACACTGTTGATACCCTCAAAATGTACATGGTCCTCAATGATCTTCTGCTGAATTTCACTAAGTTTAATGGCATTGTTCTCACGGACAATATCAACAATTAGGGTCTCTTGGTATGGGGAGAACATACCTGTCCTCCCACCCCCATGTGGCAGTCTTTCAATTCTACAAAAAGAGAACATGGAGTTACAAAAAATATACATGGAATACTAGGCCTACAAACAAACAGTTAGACCAGCCCTCCATTACAATACTACAGTATATTGGTACAATGATGTACTGAAACATACATTTACTTACAGTATACTGTGGTACAGTATATAGTATGTCATACAGTAATTGCTGTCAACATTTACATACTGTACTATAATGTCAAAAAAAGGTAATTACCTGTTCTCTTCTCTAAATCTTCGGATTATGGTGGACACAGTGAATCTACTGATGTTTGGTTGCACCCTTTGTCCAGCCTCCCTCATGCTCATACCATGGACAAGAACATGGTCAATCACAGTAGCTCTGATTTCATCAGATATTACTGTTCTTGGTCTTCGCTGACCACCTTGACCTCCTCTCACACAAACTCTTCCTCTCAGATTTCTTTCCATTGTAGGGCCTCACAAACCAGTGCTCTCTGAACTGGCTTACTTTATATGTTCCCTCACATCATTAGCCACAAGTGTGATCAATTTTGAGTTGTTGTGTTCAAGTGATGACATCTGTGCTTTAATTGTGTTTGACTTTTGTCACCTGTGCTCACCATTATGCAGCACGGGTGCATCACAATGAAAACGTGTTGGCAAGTTGTGTCTAAACAGGTGAAAAGTGCTTATGGTTTTGCCAAAAGAGTGATTGATTCAATCAGTGGGTTCAGGCAACTGAGCATTTGGTTCAGACAATAGGGTTTAGTGTTTTAGCAATTGAGAAAAACTGTAACTTACATTGTAAAGACCATCAATTATTATGTAAATTACTGTAATTATTTTCCTCTATAAAGTGATGTCATCATCTAGGCTAGCTTAGTTCAGTTCTCATCCTATAATGTCAGTACTGTCAGATCAATAATATTGTTGAATATTATTGAATATTGTTGAGGACATTTTCCACATCACAGGCAATGTCATCTCTTGCCAGGCAAAGGGAAAAGGATGACAACTGTGTTGTAGTTGTGTTTAACTTTTGCCACATGTATTTACCATTTTGCAACACAGTGCAAAATGTGTTTTAGTGAGTAAGAATGTGTTTAGAGTTTTGCAAAAAGAGTGGATGAGATTTGCAAACAGTGTCTTAACTACCTGAACTTGTTTAAGGTTTTGCCTACAAAGTGACTGATTCGACAAATGGGTTTAGGCCACTGAGCATTGGGTTCAGAGAATGGGGTTTAGTGTTTTAGCAATTGTGAAATACTGTAATGCGCATGTTAGCATGGGTTTCTAGGTGCTGTTTCTTCCAATCCAAACACATGCAGGATAAGTGAACTGGAGACACTAAATTGGCCTATGTGTGTGTGTGTGAGCCCTGTGATGGACTTGCCACGGTGTTTAGATACTGGGACAGGCTCAAGCATCCCCCGCAACCCTACATAGGACAAGCGGTTTGAAAAAAGGATGGATGGTTCTTTTCTCAAGTCAAAATTTCATTCCATTGTGCTAAATTTAGGACAAAAAAGAACAAATGATGTCTGGATTAGCTTTTTCTGAAATTGTTGAATTAAAGGATTAGTCCACTTTTAAATAAACTTTTCCAGATAATTTACTCACCCCCATGTCATCCAAGATGTTCATGTCTTTCTTTCGTCAGTCGAAAAGAAATTAAGGTTTTTTCCTCCACGGCAAGAGCTGCTAAGTGCTCTGTTAGACTCCTGAACCAGAAGCCTGCTCGTTATGAATTTCCAGTGAGACTANAACATTCCAGGATTATTCTCCTTATAGTGGACTTCAATGGCCTCCAAATGGTTGAAGGTCAAAATTACAGTTTCAGTGCAGCTTCAAAGGGCTTTAAACGATACCAGACGAGGAACAAGCGATCATTTGCGTTTATAAAGCATATACAGTTGTATTTTTTTCGAAAATGACCGACCGTTTCGCTAGANGGATTGGTGGCTGAAGCTCTCCTGTGTTCTGTGCCGCCCACATCCAGCCAACAGAACGTGTGGCCCGATGGCAGACGTAGTCGTGGCCGAGAGGTTAAGGCGATGGACTTGAAATCCATTGGGGTCTCCCCGCGCAGGTTCGAACCGGGCCGGCTTGCCCCTTTTGCTTTAGCTTTCTGTGATGAGATTTGTGCCTTCCAAGGCCTTTGGCCATCCCTTTGGTAGCCCCCGATGAAGCATATACAGTTGTATTTTTTTCGAAAATGACCGACCGTTTCGCTAGATAAGACCCTTATTCCTCATCTGGTATCATTTAAAGCCCTTTGAAGATGCACTGAAACTGTAATTTTGACCTTCAACCGTTTGGGCTCCATTTAAGATATTATGTTAAAAAAAACTAGATAAGAACATTTGGGGTGTGGGTGAGTGCAGTTTACATTGTCGAGCAGAAATTTCAAGTATTGTCAAGTTATCTTTTCTTTTAAACAGGTATCTTTTAAAAACCTGTTTAAAAGAGTACATTGTTTGTGATGCGGACATTGGTAATCAATTATTTATTTCTATTTTTTGTGATACGCTGTCTTTTTCTTGCCATTTTTTTGCCGTACCCTGTCTTACATTATCTTATCGCATTCAGTGACAAAAAATATGACTTCTTTATCGTTTTGTACTTTCAGAAGATATGAGCTTTATTTCAGTTGAAGTAGATGTTGTTGTACAAAATGGTTAAAACATTGCCAAAGTAGAATACTAATAAATTCGTATATTTATTTGGTTTATATTTTGCACAATTATGCCAGTACACTTGTATAAAATATGTACTCTTAGTACTTTTCCCCAAATAATACAACTAAATAATACCACTACATTGCAAATCCTTTGAAGCTCTGCTAAGGCTTGTACCTTGCATTGGTTTAAAGTAAAACAAACTCCCCAATATGTTTCCCAGATGGTGGTGTCGCCCTGAACTGACAGAAGTTTAAGTGAGTACACACATTAACAGGAAGTTCAGACAATAGCCACCCAGTGGTTATGCTCAGAGGACTTGAGTCCCTGACACTACATTTATTGTTCAGCTCTCATTTCCTGCCGTTAAATAAAAGTAAATATACTAAAGAGTCTGTTGAATACAACAAGACTAAAAAGAGGTGCAAGGCATGTTATGTGTAGGTTGAAGTAATGGTTATTTTTGACCAAAGAATTTTATGGATCTTCTTTTGGAAATTGCTTGGTTATATGTTAAGATCCCTTGTGATAATGCTAGATTTAATTTACCTGTTGTTAAATAATTATGCAATCAACAAAAGACATCACGTCCTGAAGGTTGAGAAAATATTTCTCATTACTGCCATTACAATAAACAATGCCATTTTAACAGGTGTATTGATAGTTTATGTCCTTAAATTATTCAAAGTTTAAAATGAGTCTGAAGCAATAATATGGTAACTCACATTGGTGCTGTTGACTCAGCTAAAATGATTTGGTTTGTTATGTATTACAGTGACTGGGCGCTGGCAGTCTCAACAAACTGAAAATGCACTCGCCCAGAAACACTGAAAAGGTCAGTAAAGCCACACTCTGTTTAGTCCCTCTCAGTCTAGTCAGGCTAAAGCTCATGGTTGAGAAAACAACATGATAAGTGAGCAATAGTTAACGCACTCATTGAGGTGATCCAACCACAGCCCATTATTGGATTTCTAGCTGAAGCGGTCAGGTTTTGATTTTTATCTGTTGGTATTTGATAGAATCCATGATACCATGTATCTGAACAAGATGTCCAGGACCTCCAGCAGAAAAATAGGCCCACAACATAAAAGATCCAACAGCATATTTAACCGTGGACATGGGGTACTTTTTATCCCTGTTTGCACCAAACCCATCTGGTGGGTTTGCTGCCAAAAAGCTCTGTTTTTTTAGTTTCATCTGACCATAGAAGCCAGTCCCGTTTGAAGATTCAGTCGTGTCTGACAACTGAATATGCTGGAGATCGTTTATGGATGAGCGAGGAGGATTTTTTCTTGAAACCCTCCCAAACAACTTTTGGTGATGTTGGTGCTGTTTGGTAAATTTTTTTTTTGGTTTTCTGACCCCAAGACTCAACTAATCTCTGCAATTCTCCAGCTGTGATCCTTGGAGAGTCTTTGTCCACTCAAACTCTCCTCCTCACTGTGCATTAGGACAATTTAGACACACGTCCTCTTCCAGGCAGATTTGTAACATTTTAGTTGATTGGAACTTCTTAATTATTGCCCTGATAGTGGAAATGGGGATTTTCAATGCTTTAGCTATTTTCTTACAGCCACTTTCTATTTTGTGAAGCTCAACAATCTTTTGCTGCACATCAGAACTATATTCTTTGGTTTTTCTCATTGTGATGAATGATTAAGGGAATTTGGCCTTTGTGTTTCCTCATGTTTACACTCCTGTGGAACAGGAAGTCATGGCTGGACAATTTCATGCTCATGATCACCCTGATGTGCTAAAAAAAATGAAAAAATGAATGGGAATATACTTCAGAGATATTTTACTCATAAGAATTTCTAGGGGTGCCAATAATTGTGGCCAACATGTATTGGAGAAAAACATTTATTTCATAATGTAT
>RJVU01058068.1:151675-161871 GCA_003731715.1 Anabarilius grahami | reverse complement strand
CACTGAGGTAGCGAGTTATCCAAGCAACCATTCAAAAGGTCCATTAAGGCAGCATCATTATATCCCAGCCCTACCGCCAGGGTCCAAAACATTTGTGCTACGCCACCCACCTCATTGCCCTGTTGCCTCAGGGTGATTAAGTTCTCCAGGCGAGCCATTCGTTCCTTCACAGTAGTCGGAGGTGTGATACGGATCCCCATCCTGCTGGATCTTTAAGTTGATGGAGTTTTCTGTCACGGGCTCACACACGGAGACGAGAGACAGATCCAAGTGCAGGTGATTTTAATACAGGGTAATCCAAAATCGTAGTCCACAAACAAGCATGGGTCCAAAGCCAGGTAAACAGTCCATAAAACAACAAGAACAAAACACGGGAACAGGAAACAACACAGACCGGGCAAAGTGAACTGAAAACTCCAGGATGTGAACAGAAACAGACAGGGTATAAATAGACAGACACTGATAACATAATACGTAACAGCTGGTTGTAATGATGTGATGATGAGTCCAGGCAGTGTGTTATGGGATATGTAGTGTATGTAACAAGTGGGAATAAGAGTCCGGGATGGAGTGCCCTCTAGTGGCTGATAGGGCACTCTCACTGGTGATCATGACAGTGATAGGAGAAACCATGATCTTGAATGACAGATCCTAGTGATGACATGTAGATGGAGAAGAGAAGTGGTCCAAGCACAGAGCCCTGAGGTACCCCAGTAGCAAGATGATGTGATTTGGACACCTCACCACTCCAAGACACCCTGAAGGACCTACCTGAGAGGTAAGACTCAAACCAGTGGAGTGCGTTTCCCGAGATGCCCTTCGACATGAGTGTCGACAGGAGAATCTGGTGGTTAACTGTGTCAAAAGCAGCAGACAGATCCAGCAAGATGAGTACTGATGATTTTGAAGTTGCTCGTGCCAGTCTCAGGGCTTCAGTGACTGAGAGCAGGGCAGTCTCAGTTGAGTGGCCACTCTTGAAACCGGACTGGTGGTTGTCAAGGAGGTTGTTCTGTGTGAGATAAGTAGACAGTTGGTTGAATACAACTCTCTCCAGTGTCTTAGCAATAAAAGGAAGAAGGGATACTGGTCTGTAGTTTTCCAGAAGTGCTGGATTCAGAGTTGTTTTTTTAAGCAGTGGGGTGATCCTAGCCTGCTTAAAAGCTGTGGGAAATGTTCCAGTTTGAAGGGAAGAATTGATAATGTGAGTGAGTGCAGGTAGAATTGAGGAGGAGATGGCCTGGAGAAGATGAGTGGGGATAGGGTCTAGCGGACAGGTAGTAGGGTGATTGGAGAGGATGAGTTTTGAAACCTCTGCCTCAGATAGCATGGAGAAGGAAGGGAGGGTTTGTGTGTTTTCCGTTAAGATGTTATTGTCAGTGTGTGGTGTGGAGAATTGGCCGCTGATGGTTGTTATTTTATGTGTGAAGAATGTGGCAAAGTCATCGGCTGTAAGAGCTGATGTGGAAGGAAGGGGAGGAGGGCTAAGAAGAGATGAGAAGGTTTTGAAAAGTGTGCGGGAGTCAGTTGAATTGTTAATTTTAGTGAGATAGTATGAGGTTTTAGCATGGGAGACATCAGTAGAGAAAGAAGAAAGTACGTGCAATACTAATACGTGCAAGCGTGTTTAATATATGGACCAAATTTTCAGACTTTTTTCAAGGGGGCGCTGTCGAGCCCCCCTGCCACGCCCGGGTACCAGCTTCTACCCGGCCCTGTTGGCCGCGGATTCCAATGTGTGTGCCAATTTTCAAGAGTTTTTGAGCATGTTAAAGCCCCCAAAAAGCCCCGGAAGACGGAGAAAAAAATAAAATAAAAAAATAATAATAATAATCCTTAGAAGAACAAGAGGGCCCTCGCGCTAACTCGCTTGGGCCCTAATAATAATCCTTAGAAGAACAAGAGGGCCCTCGCGCTAATTCGCTTGGGCCCTAATAATAATCCTTAGAAGAACAAGAGGGCCCTCGCGCTAACTCGCTTGGGCCCTAATAATAATTCTTAGAAGAACAAGAGGGCCCTCGCGCTAACTCGCTTGGGCCCTAATAAACAGAGCAATTCCAATAGGGTCCTCACACCATTGGTTTTCGGGCCCTAATAAACTGAGCAATTCCAATAGGGTCTTCACACCATGGGTGTTCGGGCCTTAAATATAGCTGCGAGCAGCGATGGCGGGCCCAAGCCCGGTGGCACCGCCTCCCCGGTGGCTTCAGGGCAACTGTGCACAGCTGGCAATAGGCATTTGAAATGGTTAAACATCAAAGGACTATGTCAAATTCACTCCACATTTACTGCACTACAAGGTGGCGCTATAGAGCCCCTCCTCCCTGCCCATTTTCAAAGGACTGCATGTGCCATGTTTTAACAATATTTTGATGAAGTTTGAAGCAAATCGGGTAAAAATAAGAGGATAATCTTAAAGCATGCTGAAAGTGACACACTTTCTACTGCCAGTTGGTGGCGCTATAACTTTGAATCACAATAGTCACATCCATGTGATCAGCCTTTTACAACAAACACACAGCCAAAGATTCATCAAAATCAATTAATGTATGCAGAGGTTATAACACTTTGTTTCCCTTTTCTTGACATAAATTTGCTGCCTCGTTACAGCCAAACCGTTTGAGATATCCAACATCCGTTTGCAATTAAACAACTTCAATGTGTTAGCACCAAGTTAAAAAAGTTTAGTGTAAATTGTATAAACCCTGTAGGAGTAGTAGTATAAAATTCATAGTCTGTTTTTTCAAAAAATTAACATTTAAACCAAAATAGCTGACTTCCTGTTGGTCGGAGCTAATGAGTGTAAATTAGAAAATTGTCCGGCTTGATGAGATCAATAAGTGTACCGAGTTTGGTGACTGTAGGAAAAACTAACCCCCCCCCACTTTTGTCAAAAGGTGGCGCTACTGAGCCCCTCCACCACGTCCATTTCTATAGCTTTGTCCATGTCTACTGGTTGACAATATTGATGTGTGTGTCGAGTTTCATGCAATTTGAAGCATGTTAAGAGTCTCAAAAGCCACTGTAAAAATTCTAGACCAAATTATATACTGTTATTTGTGCAAACTCCACAGTGCTCTGAAAAAAATAATCCAACCATAATGTGAATGTCTGCGATTGCTGATGTTGTATAATCCTCACACTTCTCTCTTCATGTTTTTTTTGACATCCCTGAGCTGTTGTTTGTGCACCAATCTTATGCACCAAAAGCATGCTTTCATTTAATTTTAATATGTGTGATATAAGATAAGAAATAAAATGAAAAAAAATAAATAAATAGAGCCAAATCACAGAACCTGCAAAGACAATTTTAATGTCAGTCTCGGGTAATAATAAGGTTCGTCTCGATTTTTCTGCTCACTTATGCAAGTTTATTTTAAACAGCCACTTTTATAATCATGTGAAATTTTACTGAAACATGGGTTTTTAATAAATTTGAATTATATCAATAAATAATTAATTAAAAAATTCTAACTGTACTGGTAAAAAATAACTGTAACTCAAACAATATTTAGAAAAAATTAGGATTGTAATGCACACATAAACATACACAGAGAGAGATAGATATATACACAGACACCCCCCAAACACCTCCCACTCACACACACACACACACGCCCGAATGAACCTGAGGTAGTATGGGGGAGGAGAGAGGGAGAGAGAGAGAGAGAGAGACTGAGACAGACTGAGAAGATCATTTTAAACAAACAAACAAAAAAACATCTTAATTGTGACATAAAGTAGTCTGATAATTTTTTTCCGCTGGCAATTTTTCATCATCAGTGTCTTGGCTTCATGCTGACCGAGTTTGGTGGTGATTGGAATAATCGCCTTGGAGGCGTATATCAAATTCCAGAGCATGCGTTTTTCAAACAACCCGTAATAGCTGACTTCCTGTCAGGGGCGGATCTAGAAAATTTTATATAGGGTGGCAAAGGGGTGGCATGAGGTCTATGAGGGGTGGCAACACCAAAGCAAGCGCCCATGCATAGTTTTTGGAGATTTATAGCCTCACATACACAATTGTGTTCACAAATATTGCATTACCAGAAAGTATTCATCTATTCGGTTTAAAATTAAAAATAAATAACAAGATTTCAATATCCATCATGGCACCAAGTTAAGACACTATGAAAAACTTCAACAGATTCTAAATGAGTCTGATCTTGTATCACAAAAGGAGATGAGCAGTTTTATTCATATTACATCACAGGCTACTTATATGGTATAAATCATGTTTTAGTACAAGTTAAAGAGCAACAAAAACTTTTGAATTTCCACAGTTTTGCAAACAATTTTTGAGTTTCTGTTATTAACAGAATGTCTGTGTGTGTTCACCCAGAACAACCACATGCTCCTCACAGATACACACCCTATCAACAAAATACTCACACATACAGTATATCAACCACATACGTACTCTAGCAGCACCCCAGCAACTACCTAGCAAACACCTAGCAACACTTTGGAAAACACCCAGAACATCTAAATATTCTGGCCTAACACACCAAACTATTTACCTTTTTAAACAAGACTTTAAGTTGGCTTTATGTCAATTAGCCAGCATAAATTTGTCTTTCAAACTTTTCAATCTAGTTATTGTTTTTCTTGATTGCTAAAGAACAATTCATGAAACAATTCTCATTTTCTCACAACTATAAACACAATCTCAAAATACACCAACTTGCACAAACCTCAAACTTCCAGGTCAAAATAAAATGTTTAGTCAAAAACCTATTCTCTTCTGACAAAATCAAACTTTGGCATCAGATGACACACAAAACGTAACAAATAAACATACTACTGCACTGCCCAGTGAACACTAGTGAGATCAGTTCACACTGTAACAAAAATACCTCTTACTGGGATTCAGGAATTATTTTGCAGCTCAATGTCTACTATACAAAAATATAGTAATGAAACAATGAACTTTTGGGGAAAAAAAAATTCATTTTACTATTGTAAAGGGATCTGGCAGTAGATGAAAAGCATGAGAAAAGTATATGTATATGAACTTGGTATGCACCACAATACAGTATACTGTCAATTACAGTACAGTAAAAAAAGTACATTCCCTCATCTAAAGTAGTAGTACTGTGTACTGTAATTATACTGTATGTGTAACTTAACTTTGAACCCCCCTTAAATTATTCTTTCAGATTTCCACTAGTGTGCCATAAATTTAGCTGATGTTGTCATTGTTAAACGTTTTGAGAAATGTGTCTTTGTTTTGAGAACTGATGGTTTGGGAAACTGGGCCAACTGAATCACTTGTGTTAGCAATCGAGAGAAAATAAAATACATTTATATTCTTACCTAACTCTGCTATTAGTTTCTGTGATCGGGATCTTCTTATTGATTTCATGTTATTGTTTCGTCGGGTGGCAAAAGGACCTTTATCCATGATGAAAGTTAAGCGGGCGGTCGGTGAATCAGCTCGCCAAACAATCATGAAATTAATCTCAGACATATTCGGATGGGATTACATTTCTCAGATGACTTCTGAGTTAGCCGGAAAGCAGTAATTTTCTGATTCACGAACAAATGGAAAAACAATTCGTAAGTGAACTTGGCTGCGCTGTGTGTGTTTTTTGATTCACAAAGAACCGGTTCATAAGAGTCATTTGTTAATGAAGTAGTCACACTAGGCGTGCTACGTGCGCGTGCAGCCAACGATCATGCACAGTTTACAATTTGCCACCCCGTGCCACCCCGGTAGATCCGCCCCTGCTTCCTGTTGAGGTGGCGTAGAACTTAGAGCATGAAAGTTGTACGGCCCGATGAGGTCTATTTGTGTACAGAAGTTCATACTAATACGTGCAAGTGTGTTTAATATATGGATGGCCCTGATGGCCGCAGATTCCAATGTGTGTGCAAATGTTCAAGAGTTTTTGAGCACGTTAAGGCCCCCAAAAAGCCCCGGAAGACGGGAAAAAATAAAATAAAATCCTTAGGGGATCAAGAGGGCCCTGCGCCAATTATTGGCTTGGGCCCTAATAATAATAATAATCCTAAAGAAAACAATAGGGCCTTCAGCCATTTGGCTTTGGCCCTAATAATCCTAAAGAAAACAATAGGGCCTTCAGCCATTCGGCTTTGGCCCTAATAATAATCCTAAAGAAAACAATAGGGCCTTCAGCCATTCGGCTTTGGCCCTAATAATCCTAAAGAAAACAATAGGGCCTTCAGCCTTTGGCTTTGGCCCTAATAATCCTAAAGAAAACAATAGGGCCTTCAGCCTTTGGCTTTGGCCCTAATAATAATAATAATCCTTAGGGGATCAAGAGGGCCCTGCGCCATTAGTGGCTTGGGCCCTAATAATAATCCTTAGGGGATTAAGAGGGCCTTGCGCCAATTATTGGCTTGGGCCCAAATAATAATCCTTAGGGGATCAATAGGGCCCTGCGCCATATTGGCTTGGGCCCTAATAAATATATATGCATATATGTAACCCAAATTCAAGTTACTACATTATGACCCTGGTTGAGTATACTTTTCTATATATTCTTTTAATAAAATACAGTACATAAAAAGTTTTTTTGTTGTTGTTGTTGTTTTTTTCTGACTGTACCTGAATGTGAACCCCTTTTATGTGTTCGACTTTGGCTGCCGCTGGATTTATCCAATCTGCAAGATGTGCAGCTTGGAGACAGTGGAGGAGTTGAAAACTGTTTCCTGGCTAGTCTCCTGATGCAGTCCCTGAACTGGGCTGCACCACAGATTTAGCCCTCTGAGCTACCAAGCAAACAGCTGCTGCCTTTGATTGCTTGATGGCACTGATGGTAGTAACTGAGAGGCACCTGTGGCTGAACATGGCGGACATCAGAGAGCCCCGGTCAGAGAGCCCTGGTCTCGCCCTCTGAACTTTTCAGCACGTCTGTTGAAACGATGTTTGGGAGGTTTAGAGAGGCGAGGGCGCAGTCGGTGGATTTCCTGTGCCTATCCAGGTCTCCACATAAAGCCTCTGAGGGTCTTGGTCTGTCACACTCTGAGGACTGGAGGCAGGGCCAGAGGAAGAGTTTGGCCACTTGTGGTCCTAATCCTTCGAGGAGTAGAACACAGTGCAACCAGGAGGAAAAGACAAGACCTGAGGGAGCTAATTAATAGGAAGCAGTTTGGTAAAGATCGAATTGCCGAGAAGTAACATACTTCCTCCACCCTTCCCATATGGTGGTTCATGAATATGAGAAAACAATAACCATGAACGACCTTCTGACAGGTGTGGCACATTGTTTGATGGTTAAGCATATTTAATTTCCTTCCCCAGATAATTTGGGTACTTAACAAGACAAATGGTTTAGGAGATGGCACATCTTGAATCTCACAAGGAAAATCATGAGATCCGCAAAAGGGGGGTTGATTTCCAAGACAGAGATCTAAAACAGACCTTCTTTTTAAGACCCCTGGGTGACCTCTGGAATGCAGGAATGAAATCCTTTCTAAAATCTACAAATACTGCCTTTTCATATTGAAATGCATCAGATCATTCCAAAACAATGCTAGATGGACTTATAATCAAATGTCATTTCAATGCATAAGTCTACATAATGTCTGCAACCCACACTTTTGAATATCATGCTGTAATCAGTCATTGTTTATGTCCTTAATAATAATAACTATTTAATAGTTCATGGAAGCATGGAGTGCTTCTGTGTAAAATGTTATAAATCTGTGTAAAATGTGTCTTGTTCATATTATAGAAATCTTGTCTTAATTAACCCCTGCTAAGAGCGGGAAAGTTGGAGACCATGTGACTGAGAAGACAACTGTGATTTATGCAAAGGGAGGAGAAATAAGGCTTGTTCGACTTGATGTAGCGCTACACAGACCGATCGGCTGCTGACTTGAAGCAATGCATGCTGGTAAGGAATTTTGTCCGACTTGAGACAGCGCCAACGCCATGTGACTGTGATGTATGGCATCAAAGTACTGCAAGAGCGATTCAAGAGCAGTCGTATGAGTCAGCCAGCATAGCATCTCAAGAGCGGCTGCACAAGCTCTGATGATGACACAGCTATTTCACGATTGGCCGGATTCACCGCATGACAACAATCACGTGTGTTCCCTTTCAAAGGCTACACTCCAAGCTGCGCTTGATCAGCGCTATGGGAACGTCTTTAGTCGTGACCAGCTGTGAATATATGTGTAAAACAACGTCAATTAAATTGACTATATTTATAGCCTTGCGTGATGTCATTGGAATGCGTCATAGCGAGGCTATAATTAGATGTGTCACCTGTGCATCAGCAGGTCTTTTGTCTTCAGAGACCATACTGTGAAGTGTGTGTGTGAAGCAGCTCTGCTCAAACTCTTTCCTTCCTTCTTTACTTTGTTAGGAGTTAGATTTGACAGGCAGTGTGCAGAACTTTCTCTCCCTTTGTTCCTTTTTCAACTCTGTCTGACAAGTGAAAGTGAACACACATATATTATATATATTTGAGAGAAATTCATGGCTGAACAAAGCAAACGGTGTGTGTCTCCGTGTTCGCGTTCCATCTCCGAATCGGACACACACCAGTATTGTTTTGTTTGTTTGTTTGGGGAAGAGCACGCTGCCCTTGCGTTGTAACAGGGCGAGTGCGAGCATTGTGAATGTTCACAGTTGAAGTGCTTCGCGTTCGCTTTGCTTATTTCAAAGGGGTAGCACCCACAATGTGATCGTGGGGCTCGCGTGGCGATCTGGCTGGGGATTGAGAGACGGGTTCACTCTCTCTCCGGATCGCGATGTCCTTTACCGAGACCGAAGCGTGCCTCGGCACTTCTTCGGCTCGGGCAGAGGACAATGAAGTGTTTTCCGTTGGAATGGAATATGAGTTTGTCCGTCTCTGAGCATTCCTCCTGTGATGATAAAGCGAAAGGGAACTGCTCTGGGCAGTCATTCATGCAGTGAAACACAAGCAGACCCCAAACATTTATAATATAAATTTATTTTGTACCAGTGACGTCGACCCGCTCGACTATCGGGGGTGCGAAGGCATGCGGTTATACGATGCTGCCTCAGATCGGAGAGACGCTCGCATGCCATCTCTCCCCTGGGGGCGCATCATCAGAGGCGTTTCACAGCGAGTCGGGCTGGTACTGTGCTGTACACAATGGCTGTGTTACAGGCATATCAGACTGATCTATGAAAGATTTAAGCACAGCCTTTTATTCAGACCGTGTTTACTTGTCTAGTAATTGGCTGATATATGAGATATATATAAACGAAATAAAAAGGTCCTCCATGACGTTAACTCGTTCATGGGGAGAACCTTATTTTTCGTGTGCCTTGTGCCCTCTATGTCAACTTATTCGACTATCGTGGGTGCAAGGGCGTGTGATTTATACAATGATGCTCCAGTTCGAAGAGACGCTTGCAAGCTATCTCTTCTCTGGAGCTCATAGTCACTTAACCCTCAGGGGTCTGAGGATTTTTGGGGCCCTGGAGAAGTTTTGACATGCCCTGACATTTGAGCTTTTTTCAGTTGTTCATAAACATATTAATGGAAAAAGTGTCATTACACTGTATTCAGCATAAACTAGGCTACAATAATATGTGAGGAACATGTATGTACATGTTTGTGTTTTTGAAGGAATAGCGTTTATGCGTGGTTATTGAAAAAACAAAAAACTTAAGTCACTGAATTAAGGCCAAAAAATATATATTAAATCTGTGTTCAGAAGACTTCTGGGTATTGGAGGTTGTAGACTAGAGTTTTTGCTTCAAAATGATGTAAAAATTATCCTGCCTACTCATTCATATAAAACAATATATTGATTTAGTTTTTGTAAGAAACTTTTTGTCAAGAAACACAGTATGCGTGGACGCATGAATCATCATGAATAATGGGTCATTTACACCTGAGAAGACAAAAGAATCGCATAATGAGCTGTAATGACTTATACATTATTAATGAGCTCTTTCAGTCAGGAAGGCTGTGAAAAAACCCTCTGATCATGCCTCAAGCTCATCATGGTGTATATCAAACATACAGAAAAAACAGCAATACTGTGAAATATTATTACAATTTAAAATAATGGTATTCTATTATATACTTTAAAATATAATGTATTTCTGTGATGCAAAGTGTCTGAACAATTATGTTACCTCTATGGCATTTCATATAGGCTTTTAGCTTAAAAGCATGCACATTTGGAGAAATATTGATGGATTCTCATATGTTTATGTCAATTTTCTATACAGAGGAGTAATATTTATT
>RJVU01058068.1:107112-149827 GCA_003731715.1 Anabarilius grahami | reverse complement strand
AAACTTTCATATATTCTAGATTCCCTACATGTAAAGTAAAACATTTCAAAAGTTTTTTTTTTTAATTTTGATGATTAGAGCGTACAGCTCATGAAAGTCCGAAGTATCCAGTATCTCAAAATATTAGAATATTTCCTAAGATCAATCAAAAAATTTATTTTCAAAACAGAAAAGTTCAAGTTCTTTAAAGTATGTTCATTTGTACACTCAATACTTGTTCGGCAGCACATATTACAGTAAATGACTTGCTCCTAGCACAAATTACAGCATCAGTGAAGTGTGGCATGGGAGTGATCAGCCTGTGGCACTGCTGAGGCACTATTGAGCCTTCAGATCATCTGTATATTGTTGGATTGACTGTTTCTCATCTTTCTCTTGAAAACATCCCATAGATTCATGGGTCAGGCATGTTGGCTGGCCAATAAAACACAGTAATATCATGGTCAGCAAACCACTTGGAAGTATTTTTGCACTGTGGGCAGGTGCTAAAGTCCTGCTGGAAAAGGAAATCAGCATTTCCATAAAGCTTATCAGCAGATGGAAGCATAAAGTGCTCCAAAATCTCCTGGAAGATGGCTGCATTGACTTTGCACTTGATAAAACACAATGGACCAACACCAGCAGACGTCACGGCCCCCCAAATCATTACTAACTTCAGAAACTTCACACTAGAGTTCAAGCAGCTTGGATTCTGTGCCTCTCCAGTCTTCCTTCAGACTCTGGGACCATGATTTCAACATGCAAAATTTACTTTTATCTGAAAAGAGGACTTTTGACCACTGTTCACTGTCCAGTTCTTTTTCTCCTTAGCCCAGGTAAGATGCTTCTGACATTGTTTCTGTTTCAGAAGTGGCTTGGTAGTCCTTTTCCTGAAGATGTCTGAGTGTGGTGACTCTTGATGCGCTGACTCCGGCTTCATTTGACTCATTGTGAAGCTCTCCCAAGTGTCTGAATCGGCTTTACTTGACAGTATTCTCAAGCTTGTGGTCATCCCTGTTGCTTGTGCACCTTTGCCTACCCAATTTCTTCCTTCTAGTCAACTTTGCATTTAATATGCTTTGATACATCACCCTGTAAACAGCCACCACATTCAGTAATGACCATCTTAAATCTTAAAATTTTATGTTTTCAACTTCCGGTGGCGCTGCTCTGCTTGCGACCCGGGCTCTTGCTCTACTGCATTCGTCTGTTGTTTGTTCATATTTATTTATTTATTTTATTTTTTTTAGTTATTTTTTATTTTTAGTGCGACGGCTCTAACGCCGATATAAGTACGACTATGTTCGTTCAGCTGTGTCTAGTAGTTGCTGTACTGGGATATCTGGCACGGTGCCAAACACTGCATACAGGTGTGTCAACATGGACGCCAATCAGCTACAACAGAGACGCATTGTTTGCGCTTCACCATGACGGGCCACCTCCCTTGAACCTGCCTGTTTGCGTGAGGCCGTCATCTGAACGCAATAGAAGGCATAGGAGACGGGGCCAACGAGGCGGAATACGGCAACGTCTTCGACGACGAGGAAACAGACCACCCTTACCAGCGATGATACTGTGCAACGCCAGATCATTGCACGGTAAAATGGAGGAACTTCGAGCTAACTCCAAAGCATGTTTTGAATACCGCACTTCAAGTTTGATGGTGTTTACGGAAACATGGCTACACCGCGATGTTCCGGACGCTGCTCTGGGGCTGGAAGGATTCTCGCTGGTGCGGGCGGATAGGAATGCACAGTCAGGGAAAATCAGAGGCGGTGGTCTGGCGGTGTATGTGAGTAACGCTTGGTGCAAACAGTACACTATTAAAGACATAATCTGCTGTCCGGATGCTGAAGTTCTGTGTTTGAAAATGAGACCTTTTTATTTACAGAGGGAGTTTGGTAGTGTCGTTGTTTGTGCGGTTTATGTCCCTCCTAGTGGAAATCCAGCAAGAGCAGCAGAATGTATAGCGGACTGTGTTCACCAACAACTACAGTGCTCTCCAGAGGCTCCAGTATTCATTTTGGGTGATTTTAACCAGTGCAAGCTTGAACTGTTTTTGCCTGGTTTTGAACAATATATAAAATGTGGGACAAGAAAGGACAGAACTCTAGACAAGTGCTATGGTAACATTAAAAAGGCTTATGAGGCCAGAGCGAAACNCACATTCAACCATTTAAAAAGATTAAGGCATTTTATTAGAAAAAATGAATACACTATAAACGTATTAACAACATACATTTTAAACCATTAAATACTAAGTTAATTATTTACTGTATATTATTAAATGGAAAAACTAAATTCTTTCTCACACATAAAAACTCTCTTTAACAATAATTTCCAAATTTCAAGTTAAGTCACCTTCACATAGTGCTTTACACATTACAGTTTGTTTCAAAGAAGCATTATAGTGATCAACTGGAAAATAATAATTCAATTATGCAAACAGAATTTAATTCTGTAATGCAGCAAAAGACAGTGTGATTGTTCAGCTGAAGTAATTTCAGTGTTGTTTCAGTTCAGTTCAATTCAGCTATAAAGCAGTTCTGTAGAAAACAGTAACGTCATAATCCAGCTCTGTTGAGTTCTCATCCAATAGTGTCAATGCAGTCAGATCAATATTATTGAATAGTAGGTGTCCAACTAAGCAAGCCAGAGGTGACAATGACAAGAACCCAAACTCCATCAGATGACAGAATGAAGAAAAAAACCCTGGGAGAAACCAGGCTCAGTCGAGGGCCAGTTTTCCTCTGGCCAAACAAATACTGTGTGATTATGATTCAGCTGCATCAGAAATTAGATTGTGGACTGATATCATTCAGAAATTTTTCATCCAATTTCTTCTCTTGAAGATCGAACACAGCACAATGGCATGTAGAGGGAGGAGGAGTTGAAGTGGCCTTGCAGAGGACTTGTCTGGTTCTCTTGGTCTTTGCTGAAGATCTGTGCCGAAGACTGTTGTGTTGACGAGGTCTTCACTGCAGATGTGTCTCAAGAGCTCGTTTAGTCGTTATGTTCTCTGCTGACATTCAGGTCTGTTGTGGTCATCTCTACCATCTGTTCTGGATATGGAATGAGACAGACAGACTAATTTTAGCATAAATGTCATTCTTCTTAACCAGTATATCGGATGTTGTAGGTAGTGTTTCTGGTTGTAGTTTACCTTATTTATGCAGCCTGACAATCCTAACAACCAACAAGAGATGGGTCTTTAATATAGATTTAAACAGACAAATTGTGTCTGTCACCTGGGGCCTGATGTATAAACATTGCATCTGCACAAAAAAGGCACTGAAATGTGCGTATTTAATTTTCCACCCACATATTGGGATTTATAAAAAAATAAACTTAGCGTAAATATGTGCGCACCATCAGGGTTGGGCAAAAATACATCAAAATGCATTTAAAAAAAAAAAAAAAATATTCTAATTTTAGGTGTATCAAAATAAACTACAAAATACAGCAGCCACACCATGTATAAAAATAAACTACTGTATTTTTGTATTTTAAAAGTACTAAAAAAATACTTTTACAAGGGAGCATGAAATTTCTTAACAAACCTTCCATTAGTTGGTCTATTTGATCTATCCCTGCTTCATACTACAGTAACGTTAATCTGATCCATGAACATGATTTCTGACCGAGTCCCATTCTGATTCTTTTCTACCGGCTGTAGATGTGAAGACAACACATCCCATGATTCCGCAAAATCAAGGATAAGCAACTGAATAAGCGACTTCTAGTGGCGAAAATGTACACACAAAATGTTCACATGTGATTCAATCAAAAACCAACTTTAGCTCGATAATAATTTTCCTATTGTCACTGTGAAGCTGCTTTGAGACAATGTGTATTGTGAAAAGCACTATATAATGAAGATGACTTGACATTGTGGCTTTAACAGATAAAATATCCACATATCCCTGTGATCTCCCAAATGAAGGTTAGTTTTAAAGTAACCAACATTTTAATATTTAACAGTTGCGAATGACTCATATAATTGTATCCTAATTTATTTACTTGGTGTTTGGTAAAAAGGGCCTACCTAGAAACACTGGCTCAATGACAGACAAGTAATTTATAAGAAGAGAACTGATGGTGCCTGTATTCATAGCAACAAGTTTCTAACTAATTAATCATTTGATTGTTAATTATAAATATAGGGGGCTGCTGTCGGTATAATAGTTTTCAAGAACATTATGTAAATTGGTAAACTATTTAGCTTGGGCTACTAAAACAAACACCAAATCTTAACATTAACTGTTCAAAATTATAGCAATTTCTGCAAAAAAATTGATGGAAAGCTGGCAGCCAGCACGTTTTTTTACCACCTTTTTCCATACGGATCAATTTTCTGTTCATCTCAACAAGTCTGGGCAAACTAGGCACCAATCAGAGGCCGTATTTTTATGATGTCATCATGTAAATATTTTACAGTATTTTAAAACTACAAAAATACAAAATACTAAAGTATTTTGATACAAAATACAAAGCCATTTTCATCAACCCTATCAAATACAAATTACAAAATACTATTTTGTATTTGAAATATGTAATTGAAATACATATATCAGAAATACTGCCCATCCCTGCGCACCATACAGGAGCTCTAGACAAGTGTTTCCCAACCCTGTTCCTGGAGGCACACCAACAGTACATGTTTTGGATGTCTCCCTTATCTGATCCATACACAGGTGCTGGTCATATAATTAGAATATTGTGAAAAAGTTAATTTTTTTGTTGTAAATTATTTAAAAAAATGAAACTTTCATATATTCTAGATTCCCTACATGTAAAGTAAAACATTTCAAAAGTTTTTTTTTTTAATTTTGATGATTAGAGCGTACAGCTCATGAAAGTCCGAAGTATCCAGTATCTCAAAATATTAGAATATTTCCTAAGATCAATCAAAAAATTTATTTTCAAAACAGAAAAGTTCAAGTTCTTTAAAGTATGTTCATTTGTACACTCAATACTTGTTCGGCAGCACATATTACAGTAAATGACTTGCTCCTAGCACAAATTACAGCATCAGTGAAGTGTGGCATGGGAGTGATCAGCCTGTGGCACTGCTGAGGCACTATTGAGCCTTCAGATCATCTGTATATTGTTGGATTGACTGTTTCTCATCTTTCTCTTGAAAACATCCCATAGATTCATGGGTCAGGCATGTTGGCTGGCCAATAAAACACAGTAATATCATGGTCAGCAAACCACTTGGAAGTATTTTTGCACTGTGGGCAGGTGCTAAAGTCCTGCTGGAAAAGGAAATCAGCATTTCCATAAAGCTTATCAGCAGATGGAAGCATAAAGTGCTCCAAAATCTCCTGGAAGATGGCTGCATTGACTTTGCACTTGATAAAACACAATGGACCAACACCAGCAGACGTCACGGCCCCCCAAATCATTACTAACTTCAGAAACTTCACACTAGAGTTCAAGCAGCTTGGATTCTGTGCCTCTCCAGTCTTCCTTCAGACTCTGGGACCATGATTTCAACATGCAAAATTTACTTTTATCTGAAAAGAGGACTTTTGACCACTGTTCACTGTCCAGTTCTTTTTCTCCTTAGCCCAGGTAAGATGCTTCTGACATTGTTTCTGTTTCAGAAGTGGCTTGGTAGTCCTTTTCCTGAAGATGTCTGAGTGTGGTGACTCTTGATGCGCTGACTCCGGCTTCATTTGACTCATTGTGAAGCTCTCCCAAGTGTCTGAATCGGCTTTACTTGACAGTATTCTCAAGCTTGTGGTCATCCCTGTTGCTTGTGCACCTTTGCCTACCCAATTTCTTCCTTCTAGTCAACTTTGCATTTAATATGCTTTGATACATCACTCTGTAAACAGCCACCACATTCAGTAATGACCATNTACTTCCGGTGGCGCTGCTCTGCTTGCGACCCGGGCTCTTGCTCTACTGCATTCGTCTGTTGTTTGTTCATATTTATTTATTTATTTATTTTTTTAGTTATTTATTTATTTATTTATTTTTTTAGTGCGACGGCTCTAACGCCGATATAAGTACGACTATGTTCATTCAGCTGTGTCTAGTAGTTGCTGTACTGGGATATCTGGCACGGTGCCAAACACTGCATACAGGTGTGTCAACATGGACGCCAATCAGCTACAACAGAGATGCATTGTTGGCGCTTCACCATGACGGGCCACCTCCCTTGAACCTGCCTGTTTGCGTGAGGCCGTCATCTGAACGCAATAGAAGGCATAGGAGACGGGGCCAACGAGGCGGAATACGGCAACGTCTTCGACGACGAGGAAACAGACCACCCTTACCAGCGATGATACTGTGCAACGCTAGATCATTGCACGGTAAAATGGAGGAACTTCGAGCTAACTCCAAGGCATGTTTTGAATACCGCACTTCAAGTTTGATGGTGTTTACGGAAACATGGCTACACCGCGATGTTCCGGACGCTGCTCTGGGGCTGGAAGGATTCTCGCTGGTGCGGGCGGATAGGAATGTACAGTCAGGGAAAATCAGAGGCGGTGGTCTGGCGGTGTATGTGAGTAACGCTTGGTGCAAACAGTACACTATTAAAGACATAATCTGCTGTCCGGATGCTGAAGTTCTGTGTTTGAAAATGAGACCTTTTTATTTACCGAGGGAGTTTGGTAGTGTCGTTGTTTGTGCGGTTTATGTCCCTCCTAGTGGAAATCCAGCAAGAGCAGCAGAATGTATAGCGGACTGTGTTTACCAACAACTACAGTGCTCTCCAGAGGCTCCAGTATTCATTTTGGGTGATTTTAACCAGTGCAAGCTTGAACTGTTTTTGCCTGGTTTTGAACAATATATAAAATGTGGGACAAGAAAGGACAGAACTCTAGACAAGTGCTATGGTAACATTAAAAAGGCTTATGAGGCCAGAGCGAAACCACCGCTGGCTAACTCCGACCACAACACTATCCATCTAATTCCTACATACAGGACTATGCTCAAGCGCAGTAAACCATGTATGAGGGAAGTAACTGTATGGTCGGACGACGCCATAGAGAGACTTAAAGGTTGCTTACTCTGCACAGATTGGAATGCTTTTTATGATCCGGACATTGATACAACTACTGAGACAATAACGGATTATATTAATTTTTGTGTGGACAATGTACTTCCTAAAAAGAATGTTATTATATATCCAAACAACAAACCCTATATAACTAAAGAAATTAAGAATTGTATTAACAGGAAAAGGATTGCGTTTAAAAAACATGATCTTGCTGGGTTGAAAATAATACAAAAAGAGCTTAATCATCAGTTAAAAGAAGCAAGGGGACGACAGAAAGACCTTATTGAGCGTCAGTTTTCCACTTCAAATTCGAAAAAAATGTGGAACACAATGAAGGCTGTTACTAATATGGAATCAAACAGACCATTTATTAGTACGAGTGATGATTTACAGAAAGCTAATGAACTTAATAAATTTTACCTGCGGTTTCAAACTCATGATTCTTCTGATAAATGCAGATCTGTTATTGGTTCTCTGACGGATGTTATGGGCAGCAGACTACAGGTAGACAGTTCTAAGGTGCAACTGCTATTTCATCAGCTATGCACAAGGAAATCTAAGGGACCTGATGGGATCTCCGCCCAGCTTTTGAAAACCTGTGCTGCAGAACTTACTCCAGTGTGGTGTACACTCTTTCAGCGTTCATTGGACTCACATATAGTTCCTGCGCTTTGGAAAAAAGCTGTGATCATTCCTATTCCGAAAAAGCCACACACGTCTGAGAATAATGATTTTAGACCTGTAGCATTGACATCAATAGTAATGAAATGTTTTGAGAAGTACATTGTGTCCATATTGAAAAGTGAAGTAATATCTAAATTGGATCCGTGGCAGTTTGCATATAGACAGGGTAGGAGTACGGATGATGCAGTAGGAAGTATCACCCATTTAGTATCTAAACATCTGGACCACTCAAAGGCATACGCACGCCTACTTTTTATTGATTTTAGTTCAGCTTTTAATACTTTGCAACCTTATTTATTATTGGAGAAATTAAAAGAGATGGATGTAAATCCTTTTATTATTAAATGGTATTTTTCTTTTCTATCGAATAGAACACAACAGGTTAAGGTTAACAAGAAGATTTCTGACCCACAGGATATTAGTATAGGAGCCCCGCAGGGGTGTGTCAGCTCCCCAATTCTCTTCACACTGTATACAAACAGTTGTGTGAGGAATAATAGTAACAACTATATTGTGAAATTTAGTGATGATACTGCGATTCTGAGCTTATTATATAAAGATCAAGACATTTCGTCTTACTGCTCTGAGATTAACCAGTTCATAGAGTGGTGTGATGCCAACTACCTGATTGTAAATGTGAAGAAAACTGAAGAGATGATATTTGATCCAAAGTCATTCGGAAACCATAGCCCTATATATATTCATGATGTTCCTGTCACACAAGTGTCCTCATATAAATATCTTGGTGTTTACATTGATTGTTCTCTAACATGGCAGGTTCATATAGATACTTTTTGCACTCGGCTACAACAAAGAATGTATTTTTTGAGAAGGCTCAGACTTTACGGTGTCAGTAGTAAGATTATGATGATGTTTTACCAGGCTGTATTTGAGAATGTGATCAGATTTGGAATACATCTTTGGTACGGTAATTTATCAGTACATCTGAAATCTAGGCTTGGACGCCTTATTAAAACGGCCATGAACATCATGGGCAGAACAGAACCTTTTTATCTCCAGACCCTATATGAAAGATCTACACTGAGGGAGGCAAATAAGATTCTGCATGACACAACACATACCCTGTATTCTGAGTTTGAATTGTTGCCATCGGGGAGAAGATTACGAATGCCTAGCTGTAGACTAAACCGTTTCAAGAACTCTTTCATTCCTTCAGCTGTTAAGTTATTAAATAATATTAAGTAGAAGTTATTATTCTAAGTTTGGTATTTGTGCAGGGTTTTTTTTTTTTTTTTTTTTTTTTTTTTTTTTTTTTTTTTTTTTTTTTTTTTTTTTTTTTTTTTTTTTTTTTTTTTTTTTTTTTGTGTATTTTCTTTCTCTATTATTATGTTATGTGTTGTTTGATATTTTTTGTCAATGCAGTGGTTGTATTCGTGAGCCTGAAACAAATTTCCCATTGGGACAATAAAGTATACCTAACCTAACCTAACCTAACCATCTGTGACTTACTCTCTTTGTGGAGGGTGTCAATGATTGTCTCCTGGACCATTGCCAAGTCAGCAGTCTTCCCCATTAGTGTGGTTTCAAAGAACAAGAGATACCCGGAATTTATACTGTAGGGATGGTCATTTAATGAAACTCAAATGTAAATATTCTAATATTTTGAGATACGGGATTTTGGACTTTCATGAGCTGTACGCTCTAATCAAAATTTAAAAAAAAAAACTTTTGAAATGTTTTACTTTACATGTAGGGAATCTAGAATAAATGAAAGTTTCATTTTTTTAAATAATTTACAATGAAAAAATTAACTTTTTCACGATATTCTAATTATATGACCAGCTCCTGTATTTCTAGTCTTGGAGTTTCTACTAACGAGCTGATGAGTTGAATCAGGTGTGTTTGATTAGGAAGAGTTGGAAAATGCGTAGTGTTGGTGTGCCTCCAGGAACAGGGTTGGGAAACACTGCTCTAGACCAGTGTTTCTCAACTCCAGTCCTCGGGACCCACTGCTCTGCACATTTTGTATGTATCCCTTATTTAACGCACCTGATTCAGATCATCAGCTCGTTAGGAGAGACTCCATGACCTGAACTGAGTGTGTCAGGTAAGAGAGACATACAAAATGTGCAGAGCAGTGGGTCCCGAGGACTGGAGTTGAGAACCACTGCTCTAGACTGTGTGTATGCACTGGAGTGAGCGAAGTAATGAAGTAAACAGAATGATTTAAACATTTCAATTTCCACATTTAGATTAAATATCTCACTCTCCTTAATGGAGTTAAGCACCGAAATTACATTAAATCATTATCCAGAAGTTACAACATTTTATATTAATTGAAACCGAAATATCTGTAGTGAATGTGCTGCTTTTGAACACTTTTCCTATGGCATGCTGTGTTTTAATGTTTTAACTACAGCGAGGATTGCTTGGTGCATGATAATTACGCTTTAAATTGTGTTCTAAATAGCAGAACTCGTGTTCAGAGAAAATATTTTTGCACGAATAATGATCAATGATGCGCACTTCGTCTAAGCAGATAGCTTAGCAACATAATGGCAGACACTGAAGGAGTCGCTCGGTGATCGTCCGACGAGTAGATAACAGTACTGTACAACCGCTGCTGAACGCAGGTGTGCTGCTGGTGTCCTGCACAGACAGACAGTAGCCTAAAGAACCAATTTCATGGTCTTCCCAATATTATGAAAAACGCCATTGTATTTGAAGGCTAGATTTAGAAGGAAACGGTAAGTGGTGGATCCAAAATGGTCAATATTCATATTCATGCATTTTATTCATAATTATGTGAATCATTTATGGCTTATGATTTATCAATTTTACTTTTGATTTCATATATTTATGTAATCATACTTTATATATTAATTCACATCATACTTTCAAGTATTTACTTGTTATTGTACCCTTATGGTCATTCTTCGGGTGTCTTTAAGAGTATGTATGCTTGCTATATTCGTGGTTAGATATTGGACGCCTGCCAAGTACTGCAGAAGCTATGGTATTTTGCTTTCAGAATTAGTTGCTCATTTGAACTTAATATGTCTGTTATTATTTCTGCTGACATTTGATAATGTAAGATTTGCTAAATTCCCTTAAGTGGGTCAAAACAAACCCTACAACTATTTTTGACACGACCAGTGTATGACATAATGGGTAAAACCATTTAACCTTTTCTTACTAGAACAAAAACATCAGTTTGAGTGGGATGTAAATTTCCCTATATGCTTATGGTATAATATGGAGTCGTTGATAGTTTAGTTTTTCCCTCCTTTGCTCTCCTCGGCTTCTGCTTCTTCTCTCTTATCTGCAAATGTCTTAATTATTGTTCTTTTTGATCTTCATCTATTAGATACAATACTCTGGATTTTACAATACTCTAAATGTTATTATTAACTATTAATTACTTCTTTCTGATTGTTATTTTACCTTTTGGTTTTATTAAATATTTTCATTATCGATTAAAGTTTGCGTGTGAGGCTAAATTAAATTGCAATGAATAAATAATTTTTCTTCAACATCGTCAACAGCCTGGATCTCATTTTCTCAAGTTTTTGCATCAGTTTGGTGTTTCCGCCCGGTTCTTCACGATCCGTCGCTTCAAATGTATTGCAAGGTTTGGTGAGTAAAATTTTTGAATATTGAATAACTGGTGTTCATATTGAATTATCAATTTTATTCGGAGTATTCTGTGTGTCAGTAGGCAGAGAAGCAAATTTATGAGGGAGCGCTCTTGTTACATCCACGTCTGTCCCGAACTCCATTTCCCAGTATCCTCCAGTTCCGCGCACCTGTCTTCACTCCCATCATCAGTCTTCCCGCCATCTCCCCGGATTCCCTGCACCCGTTGTTCCTCGTCAGCTCTCCCTTTAAGTTGGACACTTTCCCTGTACTCCTTGTCTGTTCTTGATTGTTTGCTAACCGTGTTTTTTGATCCTGTCTCCTGGTATTGTGAATAAACCCGTTTGTATTGTGGATCTCCGTACTCGCCTCATCTCTCAACATACACCTGTAACAGAAGAACAGACCAAAACCACTGGACATCCACTACAATTAAAGATGGGCCTGTTCCTTGTTTTTGAGGTTTCTGCTCCTCCCGTGCCTCCCACGCCGGTTTCTGCCGCGGATCGCCTCATTGGGCTCCTGCAGGACGGACGTTCACTGGAGAGGTATGTGGAGGAGTTTGTTGAGTTGGCTTATGTGACGAATTGGCCAGATGCTTGTTTAAAAGCCCTGTTTCTGGAGGGGTTGGACGAGAGCACGATCCGTTTTGATGAGCCTGCCGATCATTTCTCCTTAGATGATACCATTAATTTGATTTTGTATTTAAATGGTTCTAAGTTTGTTATCGAAGAGGTTCCCCCAGAAACACGGGCGGTCTGGCCAGTTCGTTCATCTCCATCTTCCTCCGCATGCCCCTCCAGTGAGCTTTTCCCCAGTGTCATTCCGGACCCACAAACCTCCGCTGGGTCCGGACGGCCTAAGTGAAGGAAGAGGAAGGGCCAAACAGTTCCAAGTTCCCTGAGTTTTCTGCCTCCATGCAACACGAGTTTCCTGAGTTTTCTGCCCCTGTGCAGCCCAAGTTCCCTGAGTTCTCTGCCCCCGTGAAGTCCAAGTTTCCTGAGCGTTCTGCCTCTGCGCAGCCCGAGTTTCCTGAGTTTTCTGCCTCCGCGCAACCCAAATTTCCTGAGTTTTCTGCCTCTGTGCAGCCAAAGTCTCCTGAGGTTTCTGCCTTCGTGCAGCCCAAGCCTCCAGTAAAGCCTGCCGCCGAGCAGCCCAAGCCTCCAGTAAAGCCTGCAGCCATGCAGACCAAACCTCCTGTATTTCCTGCTGCTGAACCCGCTCCAGTCTCCGCCAAACCCGCTCCAGTCTCCGCCGAGCCCGCTCCAGTACCCAAGGGGATATTGATAACATATGAGGGTATGTCCTGGATCCCGTCTCCAGACTCCTCTCCAGCCATCCACGAGCCCGCCCCGGCCTTCGCCACTACCGAGCCCGCTCCTGCCACCACGGCCGAGCCCGCCCCAACCGCCGCTGAACCTACTCCAGGAGCCAACGAGCCCTTCAAACCCCTGAGTCTCCCAAATAATCTTTTTTTTGGGGGAAAGGTTCCAGTGGGTGGGAAAGATGAGGGTGGGCTCGGAGACCCGCCATGGCCGCCCACGACCCCTGACCAGTCATGGCCGTCCCTGGCTCCAGACCTGCCATGAGGGCCGAAAACCTAGTACCGCCCTGGAGACCTTCGCACCCGCCTGCACCCCCCGCACCTGCCTGTAGGTCTCCAGGGCACCCACCCCCTCTCCCCGCAGTTTCATCTGAGGCGTGAGGACACGCCATCCGGGGAGGGGGAGGTAATGTTACATCCACGTCTGTCCCGAACTCCATTTCCCAGTATCCTCCTGTTCCGCGCACCTATCTTCACTCCCATCATCAGTCTTCCCGCCATCTCCCCGGATTCCCTGCACCTGTTGTTCCTCGTCAGCACTCCCTTTAAGTTGGACACTTTCCCTGCACTCCTTGTCTGTTCTTGATTGTTTGCTATCCGTGTTTGTTGTTCCTGTCTCTTGGTATTGTGAATAAACCCGTTTGTATTGTGGATCTCCGTACTCGCCTCATCTCTCAACATACACCCGTAACAGCTCTGTGGCGAGGGTGACTGCCGTTTGATATCAATACCTACTTTTGTTTCCCCATGTAATTTGCAGGAGGGACTGTGATGGGTAGGTTATTGAAAGTCTATTCAGTCAACTCGCGTCTTTAGGTAGAAGCTTCTAAATAGGGCTCTGCAATTTCGATGGCAGTAGACTGGCTTTGCAGAATTATTTAATTGAGATCCATTGAAAAATACTATAGTAATATTTAAAATTAAAACCAAGAGAAATTTGAAATTTATCTAAATCCAGAAAGCAGAAATTTTAATTGTGCAAATTTGTAGAATCTATTGTAAGAAGATTTTTTTTTTTTTAATTAACATTGTTCAACCACAAATTGAGTATTTCGAGTGTTTTATCTAATGGATGAAGTTATACTCGGTCATGACCTATTCTATTGTATAGTGAAGTCCTTGCAAGGCACTAAAACCTAAAATGCTAAATAACTTTTTAAATGTCCTACATAAATCGATCTGGTCAGAGTGGGTGTCAAAGCAGAGCAGTACATCAGCAATTATTTTTGTACGTGGATGTCCGTCCCATAAAGGAGATTGGATTGGATTGTAAAAAGGCTTATAAATTCAACTAATGGCTATTTGCCACTATTTCCTTCAAGTCACGTTGATGAGGTTAAGTTAGTTTTGAACCAAATTCTGTTCTGCTCTGTTCTGTCCCAGCTGTGTTAGATCGAGTGTGCTGCTATCTTTAAAGTATTGTGTTCCAAATTTTAGTGATATATGTACAACTGTATTTAGATAATTCTGCTAAATAGTTTGTGTTTTATTATTATTTTATGCATTGTCTCAGATAGGTTAAAGGTTAAAGAAAATACTCTGGCCAGAGACATAAAATGTGTGTGTGTGTGTGTGGGCATGTTTTTGTGAAATATCAGGACACAAATGTGTATAATGACATGGGTATGACATAGGTATTACAAGGAGAGGGTGATTTATGAGGACATTCCCCATGTCCCCACTTTTCAAAAGGCTTATAAATCACACAGAATGAGTTTTTGTGAGAAAGTAAAAGTGTGCACAGTTTCCTGTGATGGTTAGGTTTAGGGGTAGGGGTAGTGTAGGGGGATAAAAAATACGGTTTGTACAGTATAAAAACCATTACGCCTATGGAATGTCCCCACATTTCACAAAAACAAATGTGTGTGTGTGTGTGTGTGTGTGTGTGTGTGTGTGTGTGTGTGTGTGTGTGTGTGAGTGATGGTGCACCATGGCAAAGAAAAGTGCCATAAACAGCTGTATCCAAATTTTCTAAAATGGGCACATTATATGAATTATGCCTAATGAAATAATGGTCATGGATGAATTTGGCTAATAATCCTGACCTGGGTTACTGTGTCAGAAAGAAACAGTGCCACACCTGCGCAGGCGAATAACTTGGGAAAGCAGAACAAGCAAACGTGTCCTGTTTACCACACACCTAACCTTTTTCTTCTTTTCAGTATGTCATGATGAGTTCCACTGAATGGAACTGATTCTGTTCTAAATGTATAAAGTATTGTCTTGTGCTTGTTAACATGTTGAAGGTGGGATGAGTGTTATCCAGGTAGAGAAATCTATATAACTGGGTAAAAATAAGAAATTAATTAATTATTAATTAATTTAAGGAAATAACATAACAATAAAATTAAATTATGTATGATATTGCCAAATGAGGGAATATCATGGGTTCAAGCCCTGAACAGCCCTGGATAACCCTCACACCAAATAATTTTCACAGGTTTTGTTACCCCAGGGAGGACTGGACCGGGTGATGTGTGTGATATGTTGTCTCTAACAAAAACATTTCAGGGTCTTCATTCACAGGTCAAAGCCGTGCTATTGATTGCTGAAATTCATCCTACTAATCCGAGTGCTCATTTATTGTTAACTGTATGAAAAATGACAATGTTATTGTTTTTTGTTGTTGTTTTCTTTTTTTGTGTCCACTCCATATTCTCCATGTCTAGGTTCAGTACGAGTAGATGCAATCAGGAGATTATGTGTGGTATATTCATCAAACCAGTTTGCTTTTCTGTGTGATGCCTGATCGTAACCTCTTGAAGGGAAGTGTCCCTTAGGAGGATCAACGAGGAGAACGAGCAGACTCAACTGGTGGCTTAAAAGCCCGATGTTTGCTCCAACTGATCAAGAGAGTCCCAGAACCAAGGAAGGATCGACGAGCACCTCAGTGCTTAGCAACACAAGGGGAATTCCACAGAGAGACTGATAACATCATTCTACTGATGAAGCACAGAATGAAGAGATTGAGACTTTGAAGGATTGAGTTGTTTAGATTTATCAAATGATATATATTTGTTTAATTTGTCTATTTGTGTGATACATCTGATGGTTATGTGGTTATATTTTACTTAGTTTTTACTTAGGTCTAGTGTTGATATTGAATTCACAATTTATTTTGGCAGATACATTTTTAATATTTACATTACATTACTAAAACTGACTAAAATTAAAGATTAGTGGAAGAAATTTTATCCACCTGACAGTTGCGGTAAGTCCTCAACCCAGCAAAAGTCCAGGGGACGTTCGGGGTTGGGTTCTTTTAGTGGCCCTCATCGGACCAACCTGGTGAAGGTTTCCAGTTAATATTTTACGGAGGTAGCTGGGGTTAGAGAGGTATTCGTGCCTTGGTTTATATTGGATGTTTCTCTTTTATTATTCCATTTCAATTTTGATGTGACCATTTTGTATTTTCCTGAAGATTTTGGGATGAGTTTGGAAGTGGGGAATGGTGGATCCAAAATGGTCAATATTTATATTCATGCATTTTATTCATAATTATGTGAATCATTTATGGCTTATGATTTATCAATTTTACTTTTGATTTCATATATTTATGTAATCATACTTTATATATTAATTCTCATCATACTTTCAAGTATTTACTTGTTATTGTACCCTTATGGTCATTCTTCGGGTGTCTTTAAGAGTATGTATGCTTGCTATATTCAATTGTTCTTCAAGTGTTCCAGTGTGACAGGTCACGCTGACACGTTTGTGGTTAGATATTGGACGCCTGCCAAGTACTGCAGAAGCTATGGTGTTTTGCTTTCAGAATTAGTTGCTCATTTGAACTTAATATGTCTGTTATTATTTCTGCTGACATTTGATAATGTAAGATTTGCAAAATTCCTTAAATTTTATTATTAACTATTATACTTCTTTCTGATTATTATTTTACCTTTTGGTTTTATTAAATATTTTCATTATCGATTAAAGTTTGCGTGCGAGGCTAAATTTACTTGCAATGAATAAATAATTTTTCTTCAACATCGTCAACAGCCTGGATCTCATTTTCTCAAGTTTGTGCATCAGTAAGATACGCACGTTTTATTTTTAAAATGTTTGTCAGTGACGCGCTGAGTCGTACAATAATTTGACAGAAACCCCAAAACAAACAGTCTTTATTAACAAAACAAACACAGGGATTGAACAAAGGAAAACAACTTGTATACTTTTTCTGAGTATTTTATATGATTTATTTTTTTCTAAAACAAGACAAGGAGAGTGAATGATTTTTACCAATGTAATGTAATGGCATTTATTGTCATATTTTCCTAATGTCTTGTACAGTTAAACACAGTGTCACGTGGATGGGAATAGGCATGGAAATGATATGCAGATGACGTAATGCATAATAAAACTAGGTCTTGTAAGCTCAATATATGGTGATTTCTGGGAGGAGACAGGGTGGAGATTCATGTATGCACAATCTTCTGCTGACTGGGTTTTATAAAGATAATTTTGCGCAGGTTCTGGCGTACGCATTGTATTATAAACCTGAAAACGTTTGTGCGTACACTTTTAGGATGAAATCCACGGAAAGTTTTTACATGAGGCCCCCGAACAACACTAAGAAGACTTACCTTGCATCCGCCCTTTCAATTTGCTGCCAGTTGCAGCCACCTCTTCATGGTCCCCTCATCCTCCATTTCAGCAGGGTTTCTCTGAACTGCAGATTTGAAATAAAGGAATACATACTGTTAGGTCATTATTAAATCTTAAGTATTACAGTTTCTTTAACACTTATATATATGATTAATTGCATCCAGAGTTAAATGCATGAGTTTAAAATATCTGTAAAAAAGATTTGGTATCAGACTCCAAACAGTGTGTTCAGCTTAAACTTTAGTTTATGATCGCTCAAAATCATAGAAATCCCCATTGCAGTAAAATTTAGTAAAGCGTTAGTTAGTGAAAATTTGATGTTTATCTGCTTTTTTTTTTTTTTAACTGCAACCGTTGCCGTCTGTGCAAATAATGTGCATAGACAAATCCAAATTAAACCCTGCGGCTCGTGACGACACATTGATGTCCTAAGACACGAAACGATCGGTTTGTGCGAGAAACCGAACAGCATTTATATTATTTTGTACCTCTAAAACACCACTATGTCCAACTGTGTTAATCATTCGCTTAGTGAGGTCTGATCACGCTCTGACAACAGTAGTGATGTCTGGCGCTCATTGAAGTATAAGCGCGAGACATCACGTTTGTTGTCAGAGCGCGACAACATATTTGTTGTATAGACTCACAAACAACACATAACACGCAGCTTATGAGTTTCTCATAGTTGTGTGTTCATGGCTTGTCATGTGTTTCTTTGTGCCATGTGCTCTCCTGTCAATTTTCTTGACCCCACCCATCTTGTTACCTGATTATTGGTTCATTTGCCCCACCTGTCCCTGTTGAAAAAAACAGCATATGATGGTTAGGTACAGTGGGTACGGAAAGTATTCAGACCCCCTTAAAATTTTCACTCTTTGTTATATTGCAGCCATTTGCTTAAATCATTTAAGTTAATTTTTTTTCCTCATTAATGTACACACAGCACCCAATATTGACAGAAAAACACAGAATTGTTGACATTTTTGCAGATTTATTAAAAAAGAAAAACTGAAATATCACATGGTCCTAAGTATTCAGACCCTTTGCTCAGTATTTAGTAGAAGCACCCTTTTGATCTAATACAGCCATGAGTCTTTTTTGGGAAAGATGCAACAAGTTTTTCACACCTGGATTTGGGGATCCTCTGCCATTCCTCCTTGCAGATCCTCTCCATTTCTGTCAGGTTGGATGGTAAACGTTGGTGGACAGCCATTTTTAGGACTCTCCAGAGATGCTCAATTGGGTTTAAGTCAGGGCTCTGGCTGGGCCATTCAGAATCAGAATCAGAAAGAGCTTTATTGCCAGGTATGTTTACACATACTAGGAATTTGTTTTAGTGACAGAAGCTCCACAGTGCAAGTAACAGCAACAAGACAAGACACATAACAAAAATAATAAAATAATAATATACAAATTTACAAGATAGACAAAGTGCAAAAAAAGCAAAAAACAATATATAATATAGACAATTTGTATGTACTCAAGAACAGTATGTATTCAAGTATTCAAGAACAGTCACGGAGTTGTTGTGAAGCCACTCCTTCGTTATTTTAGCTGTGTGCTTAAGGTCATTGTCTTGTTGGAAGGTAAACATTCGGCCCAGTCTGAGGTCCTGAGCACTCTGGAGAAGGTTTTCGTCCAGGATATCCCTGTACTTGGCCGCATTCATCTTTCCCTCGATTGCAACCAGTCGTCCTGTCCCTGCAGCTGAAAAACACCCCCACAGCATGATGCTGCCACCACCATGCTTCACTGTTGGGACTGTATTGGACAGGTGATGAGCAGTGCCTGGTTTTCTCCACACATACCGCTTAGGATTAAGGCCAAAAAGTTTTATCTTGGTCTCATCAGACCAGAGAATCTTATTTCTCACCATCTTGGAGTCCTTCAGGTGTTTTTTAGCAAACTCCATGCGGGCTTTCGTGTGTCTTGCACTGAGGAGAGGCTTCCATCACTCTGCCATAAAGCCCCGACTGGTGGAGGGCTGCAGTGATGGTTGACTTTCTACAACTTTCTCCCATCTCCCGATTGCATCTCTGGAGCTCAGCCACAGTGATCTTTGGGTTCTTCTTTACCTCTCTCACCAAGGCTCTTCTCCCCCGATAGCTCAGTTTGGCCGGACGGACAGCTCTAGGAAGGGTTCTGGTTGTCCCAAACGTCTTCCATTTAAGAATTATGGAGGCCACTGTGCTCTTAGGAACCTTAAGTGCAGCAGAAACTTTTTTGTAACCTTGGCCAGATCTATGCCTTGCCACAATTCTGTCTCTGAGCTCTTCAGGCAGTTCCTTTGACCACATGATTCTCATTTGCTCTGACATACACTGTGAGCTGTAAGGTCTTATATAGACAGGTGTGTGGCTTTCCTAATTAAGTCAAATCAGTATAATCAAACACAGCTGGACTCAAATGAAGGAGTAGAACCATCTCAAGGATGATCAGATGAAATGGACAGCACCTGAGTTAAATATATGAGTGTCACAGCAAAGGGTCTGAATACTTAGGACCATGTGATATTTCAGTTTTTCTTTTTTAATAAATCTGCAAAAATGTCAACAATTTTGTGTTTTTCTGTCAATATGGGGTGCTGTGTGTACATTAATGAGGAAAAAATGAACTTAAATGATTTTAGCAAATGGCTGCAATATAACAAAGAGTAAAAAATTTAAAGGGGTCTGAATACTTTCCGCACCCACTGTATGTTTTGAAGCATGGAAGCTGGTTTGAGCTGGTTTATGCTGGTCCTGAGCTGGAGCTAGTTGCTTTGGACCAGCTTAAACCAGCTCATGACCAGCTAAGGACCAGCATAAACAATCTCCCTCATTACCTGCCTTGTTTGACCTCTTATTTATTCTCCTTGTGTTTGCAGTCCTGTGATGGATCATTGTTGTACATTGAATGTTCCCTTGTGTATTTCCTTGCTCTAGTCAAGTTGAGTTGAGTCAAGTCAAGTCTTGCTGCTTGTAATGTTTTCCCCCTCGGGGTAGTTTTTGTTTGTGTTTTTTGTTTTATTTTTTTATTCCTAATAAATTCCCATTGTTTTGCGATTGAGTCCTTGCTTCATCCCTTCACCCACATCCCTGACAAAACGATCCAGCCATTATGAGGATGCCATCCACCAGCCTCCACCCTCTCTGTGACAACATTCTCCAGTTCAAGGCTTTGAGCTCCCTCTGTCAACGGGGGAATGATCTGAGGAGGTTTGCCCTGGAGTTCAGCAGTGCTGCAAAGAGATTGGGGTTTAATGATGCGGCTCTCAAGGACCTGTTTAATTATGCCCTTGATGAGCCCCTCAACTGGTGGAGAATGAGAGGGCTGGATCACCTGACCTTTGGGGAATTTGTGGAGTTTCTCGCTTGCTGTAGCTTCCTCAGAGGTGGTCGTGAATGCTGCAGTACCCCTAGAGGAGCCCTAGACACTGCAGTTCCCCCACAGGTGGATGTGGGTACAATTTCCTTAGAGGCTGCAATCTTCATGCCATCACCTCGCCGACGTAGGTGGAGGAAGAAAAGGAAGGCTTCCCCCATCTCAGAAAGTCTGGTGGCCCTAGAGCTCTCTGCTCTCCCTAATATGGCCACGGAGGCCATCTCCATGTGCTCTGCCCTGCCGGCGCTGCCCAACCTCCCTGTCCTACTGGCTCCGCTCAAGCAGGTTGCCCTGCCGGTTCCGCCCATACTGCTTGCCCTGCTAGCTCTTCCTAAGCGCTTGACCCTGTCTGCTCAGCCCAAGCCATCTGCCAAGCTGGGTTTATCCGAGTTCTCTGTACTGTCCTGTGCCCACTACGTCAGATGTGTCTCTCTTGGAGCAGTCATATTTGTGGGATTTCCATTCCACACACTGATTCCAGTCCTGTCAGAGTCTGATCTGCCTGTTCTGCCCAAGCTCCTTTCCCACTCAAGTTTCCTACTCTGCTGGCCTCGCTCAAGTTTCCTGTGCTGCCAGTTCCACTCAAGCTTCCTGCTCAACTCGCCCCAGTCAAGCTCTCTGACCTGTTGCCACCACCCTGGGCCATGGCCAGGACTTCAGATCCACTGGAGCCCATCTGGTCCATCCCTCCAGCACTGCGCTTGTCCTCAGCCAAGACTCCAGACCTGCTGGAGGCCCCCTGCTCTGTCCCTCTGATCCTGCCCTGGTTTTCTGCTGGGGTTCCTGATTGGCCGGACTCTAGATCTGCCTGAGCCTCCCTGACTCATGCCACCCATCTTTTATTTTCAGTCTCTCTAAAAAGCCTGCGTCTTATTTTTAAAAACAAATTCACAGTAAAATGAAGTGAAAAAAAGGAACAGTGTCTTACTGACGCAATCTGACTGGAACATTGTTAAAAACTAAAGTTCATCCACACACATTCTTAATGTTAAGTTGACACTGCAAAACGTCTTGTAATCTTCAAAGGCATCTCTATCATTTTGTTGCTGAAGTTATCCTGTGTTTGAATCTCTTTTGTATTTACTACTACATGACATGCACAAATCGGTGGGCGGAGCTGAAGAGGCAACAATGTAGAAGTAGGCATTGATCTTCTGCAGAACGACACTTTGGGGAACGAAATACCCACTGCACCACACCAACTAGAGCCTGCCCTGGTGTGAAGCTTGTCAGGCACAACTCAGGACTTAAGGACTTGAGAACCTGGCATGGAGGACGGAACCAAGCTGTAATATCATATGAAGGTGTGCAGGGAGGCCCAGCCAGCAGCATCACAGACCTCTTGAAGGGAACCCCAGGTGAAAAAAAAAAAAAGAAAAGTGCACTACAATACACTTCCATAATGTTATGAATGGAGACTCAGGCAGGGGATCCAAATGCAGCGTTTTATTAAGGTAAGAGTGGTCGTACAGGCAGGGTCGAAACAGGAGCAGACAGGTACAGCAGATGGCAGACAGAATCGTAATCCAAGGACAGGCAGAGGTCAGGGCTGGCAGATATCACTCAGAGGTCGGTATACAAAGCAAGGGTCAGGACAGGCAGCAATGGGTCAATAAACAAGGAACAGACAGGAACGGTAACAAGAAGCAGGCAGACAGTAACCACGGGAACGCTCGGAATTGCAACAACAGTTAACAAGACTTCGCGATCTGATGGTGTGAGTGAGAGTCCTTTTATAATCCAGGTAACAAGCTGCAGCTGGGTGTGGTGATTAGTGTGGAGTGTGTGCATGGCTGTATGTGGCAACAGGTGATTGGTGTGGAGTGAACATGTGACTGACAGGGAGNGAACAAAATAAAAAAAC
This sequence comes from Anabarilius grahami, assembly GCA_003731715.1. Lineage (NCBI taxonomy): Eukaryota > Metazoa > Chordata > Actinopteri > Cypriniformes > Xenocyprididae > Anabarilius > Anabarilius grahami. The sequence continues at coordinate 127,393 of RJVU01058068.1, read as the reverse complement.
TTGTATACTTAAATGTGTATCTCTTTATGAGATTTTTTATAAATGAATGGGTTAAAATGTTTCAAGAACCAAAGCCATTGAAAAAAAGAGTATGATGACTGTTGCTCTCTCTCTCTCTCTCTCTCTCTCTCTCTTTTTTTTTTTTTTTTTTTAAATTTTTTAATTGAATGAATGAATGAATGAATGAGGCATTTATATAGCGCTGTCCTATGTACAACTGTACACCCAGAGCGTTTTACAATCATATCAGGGGTCTCCCTCATCCACCACCAGTGTGCAGCATCCACTTGGATGATGCGACGGCAGCCACAGTACAACGGCGCCAGTGCGCTCACCACACACCAGCTGTAGGTGGAGAGGAGAGAGAGTGAAAGAGCCAATTTAAATAGATGGGGATTATTTAGGAGGCCGTGATTGGTAAGGGCCTATGGAGGGAATTAGGCCAGGACACCCGGGGTTACACCCCTACTCTTTACGAGAAGTGCCATGGGATTTTTTAATGACCACAGAGAGTCAGGACCTCGGTTTAACGTCTCATCCGAAGGACAGTGCTTGTTACAGTACAGTGTCCCCGTCACTATACTGGGGCATTAGGACCCACACAGACCACAGGGTGAGCACCCCCTGCTGGCCTCACTAACACCTCTTCCAGCAGCTACCTGGATTTCCCAGGAGGTCTCCCATCCAGGTACTAACCAGGCTCAGCCCTGCTTAGCTTCAGTGGGCAACCAGTCTTGGGCTACAGGGTGATATGGCTGCTGGCCAATTATTCTGCTATAAAACAAAATCTGATCATATAGGGGATATATAATCAATCCAATCTTTCCATAGTACTGAAAACAACTGAGACTTAAGTCTTAAAGCATAGGTTAGCTTCTCCATTGTAAAAATATCATGTACTATGTCCACCTAGTCATCTAGAGTAGACAAAGTTGGTTGTAGCCACTTTCTTGTAATTGCTTTCTTACTTGCTATGGTTAGGATTCTGAACAGGTATTTGTTTGGAAAATCAATGGTAATCAAACCCAGGTACATCACCTCAAAACTGAAAGGAATGTGAATCTTAAGAGTAATTTCTAGACATTTGTGTATCTCGTACCAATATTGTTTAATAGAAATACAGCTCCAGAAAATGTGGAAATGGTTTGCCTTGTCAACCCCGCACTTTCGCCAACAATTGGATCTGTACGACTGATGCTTGATCTGAGCAGATGTGGAAAAAAAACCTAGCAACACCCTTCCATGCAAACTCTCTCCAGAACAGAGAATATGTAGTTTTCCATTGTGACTCGCATACTCTTTCCCACTCCTCTACTGAAAGACTCAGGTTGCCTTCCCGCTCCCATCTTTTCTTTATGTATAATGTGTCTACCATCTTAGCTTGTTGTAGCCCACTATATAACTTTGAGATAACATTTTTACAGACATCTAATTGATAGGCTAGAAGAAAAACTTTTAATAACCTATGTTCTACTTTCCTTGATACATCTCCTATAGCATGCTCTACATAGTGTCGCAATTGGAGATACCTATAAAAGTCTTGGTTCTCTAGCCCATGATTTCCTTTAAGCATATGAAAGCTCTGAAGTTTCCCTTTATTCATAAATGTCCAATAGGCAGTTAAGCCTTTAGTTGTCCAACTTTTAAACCTATTATCTGTTTTGTTGGGAACAAACTCAGTGTCATAGGCACACCAGTGCAGCAATATCATGGAATCTTTCAAATTACATAATTTCACTACTTTCTTCCAAATGTTTAGGGATACATTTAAGGGTTATCTATAGTTAATAATATATTTATCAGTCCAACATCTCCCAATGCTGCCTGAACTGGGACATCTTGAGATATAACACTTTCTATTTCCTTCCATTTAGATTGATATACTGGATTACATAAACACACCAAAGGTTTAATCTGGGCATCATAATAATAATCTCAAAAACAAGGCAATGCCATTCCCCCCTTTCCCTTCGATAGCTGAAGTGTTTTAAATCTAATTCTGGGTTTCCTCCCTTTCCAGATAAATCTTGAAAATAATTTATCCCATTCTAAGAAATGCTGCATTGGTATAATCACTGGCAGAGACTGAAATAAATATAATAGTCTCGGAAGAATGTTCATCTTGACTGATTCGACCCTTGAGCTCATGCTTAGAAAGGGGATAAGATTCCATCTTGATATATCACCTTTAATTTTTGTATTTAGAGGAGCAACATTAATTTGAAATAATTGTGATAAATCTTTTGATAAGATTACTCCCAGATATTTCATTGAAACCGGTTCCCAATTGAGACAAAAATTCCTCATAATAGATCCAGGTGGCTTATAATTAAACGTGAGAACCTGGGTTTTCTGTATATTCACCTTATAACCTGAAAATGATCCATATGTCTCAAGAAGTGACATAAATTCTGGAAAAGACTGGGTTGGTTGCTTTAGATAAACTAAAATATCATCTGCAAAGGCAGCTACCTTGTGCACTCCTGTCCCTAGTTCTATACCGATAATTTTGTTATTTTGCCTAATCCACTGGTTAAAAAAGGGGCTCTATAAATAGGGCAAATAGAATAGGGCTAATTGGGCAGCCCTGACGTGTTCCTCGTTCTAGAGTAAACTGGTTAGAAAGATCACCATTCACCTTAATTCTCGCTAATGGTTTATCATATAATGAATAACTTTAATAATAGATTTGTGAAACCCAAATCGATTCATAACCATAAAAAGATACTTCCACCTAACAGAATCGAATGCCTTTTCAGCATCCAATCCTACTAACAAAGCTTCAACATTGTGCTTGGTTATATGGCTCATAATATGTAAAGAACGCCTAATATTACCTTGAGTTTTATTTCAGATAACAGTCTCTTATTGTTTTCTGCAGAGACTGTAGGTAAATTTAAAGAATCAAGAATTTTTGTCCCCTGAGAATCTGCGTCTGTTTGTTTCTTGGAGTATAGATTTTTGTAAAATATCTCAAATTTTTAAAGAATTTAATCCGAGCCATATACAAATTTTTTTGGTAATAGGATTGCGAATCTTGTAGATCGAATTATCCGCCTGTTGTTTACATAATCTATAAGCCAAGAGTTTAGTAAATTTGCCACCCACTTCATAATATTTCTGCTTAGTAAATATAAGCTTTTTCTGTATTTCTTGCATGTACAAATCATTAATTTCTTCCTGTGTCTTTTTAATCAATTTTTTCACCTTGGAGTCCAAATTCCTCATGTGTTGTCTCTGTAACTCCTCTAGATGTTGCTGTAATTTATTAAGTCTCTCCTGCCTAATCTTTTTGAGTAACGAAGTGGTCGCAATAATTTTCCCCCTCATCACAGCTTTACATGCATCCCAGAGCATAGGTGGTGAAACCTCCCCATTATCGTTATTTTCCAAGTACATGTTAATTTCAGTCTTCATCTGTTCAAGTTTATTTAAAATACTAGAGTTTAATCTCCAAAGCGTAGTCCTTGCTTTGCTATTTAAGTTGAAAGTCAAATAGACAGGATTATGATCAGAGAGATCTATTGTTCCTGTCTCACAGCACTTAACCCTGTTTCTGTCTTTACTAAAAATAAAGAAATAGTCAATTCTAGAATAAACTGAAAAAGTCTCCTCCACAAATGGTAATACCCTGTGAATTAGTAGCCATTAAATCAAATATATGTTTATAAAAAGACCAATCTGACCCTAGAGGAGCATATACACTCACCTAAAGGATTATTAGGAACACCATACTAATACTGTGTTTGACCCCCTTTCGCCTTCAGAACTGCCTTAATTCTACGTGGCATTGATTTAACAAGGTGCTGAAAGCATTCTTTAGAAATGTTGGCCCATATTGATAGGATAGCATCTTGCAGTTGATGGAGATTTGTGGGATGCACATCCAGGGCACGAAGCTCCCGTTCCACCACATCCCAAAGATGCTCTATTGGGTTGAGATCTGGTGACTGTGGGGGCCATTTTAGTACAGTGAACTCATTGTCATGTTCAAGAAACCAATTTGAAATAATTCGAGCTTTGTGACATGGTCCATTATCCTGCTGGAAGTAGCCATCAGAGGATGGGTACATGGTGGTCATAAAGGGATGGACATGGTCAGAAACAATGCTCAGGTAGGCCGTGGCATTTAAACGATGCCCAATTGGCACTAAGGGGCCTAAAGTGTGCCAAGAAAACATCCCCCACACCATTACACCACCACCACCAGCCTGCACAGTGGTAACAAGGCATGATGGATCCATGTTCTCATTCTGTTTACGCCAAATTCTGACTCTATCCTCTGAATGTCTAAACAGAAATCGAGACTCATCAGACCAGGCAACATTTTTCCATTCTTCAACTGTCCAATTTTGGTGAGCTCGTGCAAATTGTAGCCTCTTTTTCCTATTTGTAGTGGAGATGAGTGGTACCCGGTGGGGTCTTCTTCTGTTTTAGCCCATCCGCCTCAAGATTGTGTGTGTTGTGGCTTCACAAATGCTTTGCTGCATACCTCGGTTGTAACGAGTGGTTATTTCAGTCAAAGTTGCTCTTCTATCAGCTTGAATCAGTCGGCCCATTCTCCTCTGATCTCTAGCATCAACAAGGCATTTTCGCCCACAGGACTGCCACATACTGGATGTTTTTCCCTTTTCACACCATTCTTTGTAAACCCTAGAAATGGTTGTGCGTGAAAATCCCAGTAACTGAGCAGATTGTGAAATACTCAGACCGGCCCGTCTGGCACCAACAACCATGCCACGCTCAAAATTGCTTAAATCACCTTTCTTTCCCATTCTGACATTCAGTTTGGAGTTCAGGAGATTGTCTTGACAAGGACCACACCCCTAAATGCATTGAAGCAACTGCCATGTGATTGGTGGATTAGATAATTGCATTAATGAGAAATTGAACAGGTGTTCCTAATAATCCTTTAGGTGAGTGTACATTGAGAAGAGTAACCAAGGAGCCCTCTACATTTCCTGTTATCATAACATATCTACCCTCTTTGTCTGTGATAGTAGATATATGTTCATAGTTTATTTGTTTTGATATTAGTATTGCCACTCCTCTCTTATGACCAGATTTATAAGATGATGAAAAAACATGTTTAAAGCCTGATCTATTCAGTTTACTGTGTTCTACCTGTGAAAGATGTGTCTCTTGTAAGAAAGCAATCTGGGGCCGTATTCACAAAACATCTTAAGGCTAAAAGTAGCTCCTAACTTGCCGATTTAGGAGAAACTCTTAAAAATAATGGCCGTGTCAGTCCTAATTTTAGGAGTCCTAAATTTTTGCTCTAGGAGTATTTCACAAAGCATTTTAGCGCTAAAACTAGCTCCTAAGTCTGTGAAACGTTATAAGTAGTCAAGAGGACTCCTAAGTCACTAAGACCAAATCACAAACAATCCTTATCGACCCAAAGACACTGTACACCATTGAGGCAATAGCGATAGAGCCTTGGGTGCTGATCCTTTTCCTCATAAATGCAATACATTTTGATTTATAGATTTGAATCTACGATAAGAAGCAAAAAAAATCTTTAACTAATAAATAAATATTGTCCGATTACCTGTGCCAGTGGTTTTCATGAGTTCACACTTACAAATGATTGAATAGAGTAAAAAAATATATATAATAAGCGTATTTGGTGTGCTGTCCAAGGGGATCGAGGGCTCCGAGCTTGGAATTTAGCCCAAAACCAAAGTTCTCCCCATATCCCCAGCCGAGTGAGGAGCGTGTTGGCGGAGGGATGCAGAAAACCATCGAAGTAACTATAAGCTAGTCGGCTCTCGTCTGTGTATATATTCCTCCTCTCGAGCTGATTAGAAAGACCGTTTGAATGTGTTTCTCCCAAACTTTGTTTATAAAACATAATTTGTCGCTTGAATTCTGCATTCTCTTGAGATGCAGACATCCAAGAGGTGGACAGTTAACTGTATATACTAGTTTAATTAGTGACACTTAGCCTACATTTTAAAACCTTTATGGCAACATTTTATTTTGACTATGGCAACATTTTTATTAAAAAATATTTATTTGAATAGGGCAACATTTGTATTTTAAAACCTTTATTTTAATATGGAAACATGACCCCTCATTCTACAATATTTCTATGATTAAATCGCTGACTCCTCCCCATCAGCCAATCACTGTGTGTATAGTCCATAGCAACGAGGTCAACCCTGCCCTTACTCACTGTTGGGGAAAAATTTAATAGTTCACACTGAAGTCAATATCTGCTTTGGCTATGCAAAACACCTCTTTCAGCTCAACAGACTCAGTGTCTGTTGAGACCCCGGGGGGGGGGCAACGATGGAACACCCAAACTGAGAGCTTTCCCGAACCAAGGGTGTCGGATAATTTAAATCTAAGACAGAAGGGTAACCATTGTGTTTCTTGCTTTGTAATTTAAAATGGTTCTAAGACAGGAAAGGAGCCATTTGTGTGTGTGTTTGTTACCTTTATTCTGTATGGAAAAGTACTGAGAAGAGTTGCTCAAACATTGGGGGTATAAATGATTGTGGGTTCTTTTGTGCCCTTAGTTCACACTCGGGGCAGACATTGTATGGTTGTGTCGACTGTGGACTCTTTCTTGCAAGAAATAAAATCTTTATAAAGTGAATTTAAGGTGAAATTAAAGGTTTGTCTCTTACTAGTGATGTCAGCTGATTAATTTTTGCCGCAACACTCACCCTTACCTTATTAAATGTTTGTCTCAGCAGCTTTGTTAATAGGTTTTAAGAGAATACTCTAAGCTAAGAACTTTTACTGCTATTTAGGAGAACTCTTAGAGGTAAGATAAAATGTTTTGTGAATACGGCCCCTGGGCTTTATCTTTTTTAAGTTTTGAAAATTTTTTGCTTCTTTTAATTGGATTGAGCAGCCCATTCACATTAAAAGATATCACCTTAATATTACTTAACATCTTAACACCTGCATCCATGCTTATGATTCAGAAAATGAGCAGACATCCCCCTTACTGCAGTGAACAGCAGTTGAACACTCATAACATAATTAAAACATTGAAGAACCATTAACAAAACGTCTCGGGTTACGAGTCTAACCCCTGTTCCCTGAGTAAGGGAACGAGACGCTACGTCAATGACGTGATGGGAACCCCACTGCATTTTGTGTTCGTGAAGCACCTCTGTATCCAACCAATGAGGCGGGTGACGTCACGGACCAGGAAACTATAAAGCATACCCAGAACAAAGAACGCTAGCTTCTGGAATATGTCTGAAGCAAAGCTCTCCAGGAATGTAGGAGGTACGGCAACGCAACGTAGTGTCTCGTTCCCTTACTCAGGGAACAGGGGTTACACTCGTAACCCGAGACGTTCCCTTTCGTGGGAACTGTCGACGCTACGTCAATGACGTGATGGGAAAGCTGTCCCAACTACGCCGTATCTTCAAGTGCCTGGCTGCTATCTTGCAAAACCAAGGAACCTGGAGTTGAAGTTATATTGAGATTATAAAATCTGATGAAGGTGTGCTGGGATGACCATCCAGCTGCACCACACATGTCGTCCAATGACGCTCCTGCCATAAGAGCTTTAGAAGCGGCCATACCTCTTGTAGAATGAGCTCTCACAGCTAAGGGACATGAATGTCCCACCGCTTTGTATGCAAGTGAGATGGCCTCGACCACCCACTTGCTCATCCTCTGCTTAGATGCTGGGCCCCCCCTTCTAGGGGACCCGTAACATACAAACAATTGATCTGTTTTTCTCCACAGGGCAGCTCTGTGGATATAGGCATCCAGCGCCCTCACAGGGCAAAGCAGATTAAGTTTTTCCTGATCCTGATTTTCAAATGGAGGAGGACAAAAAGCCTCTTGTGTAATGGGGCCCGGGACCCTAGTGGGGACCTTTGGCACATAGCCCGGTCTAGTATGTAAGAAAGCCTTGATCATACCAGGCGCAAATTCTAAACATGATGGAGCGACTGACAGCGCTTGCAAATCACCAATCCTTTTCAGGGACGAGATTGCTAACAGGAAGACTGTTTTTAATGTTAGAAATTTATCTGACACTTCTTCTATTGGCTCAAAGGGAGCCTCAGCTAACCCCTGGAGCACAATAGATAGGTCCCAGGTCAGAGTTTTTGTGCACACTGAAGGCATCAGTGCACCACGGAGGAAGCGTATAATTAGGGGGTCTCGACCCACCGAGGATCCCCCTACAGGATTATGATAGGCTGAGATGGCAGCGATATACACCTTCAGTGTTGAAGGAGTTAGGCCTTCTGAAAACTTTTCTTGAAGGAATTGTAGCACAAAGCTAATAGGAGATTGGACAGGGTCCATATTATGTTGGCCACACCATGTAGCGAACAGTTTCCACTTGTACATGTACAACTTCCTCGTGGAGGGAGCTCTGGATTGAAGTTGGGAGACCGGATTCTGTGAGCCTTGCCCCCTCAGAGGCCAGGCCCACAGTTTCCACATTTCTGGGCGGGGATGGAGAATCGTGCCACCCGCTTGTGACAGGAGATCCTGTCTGAGAGGAATAGGAGAGCCGTGAAGAAGCGATATTAGGTCCGAAAATCATATTCTGGTCGGCCAGTAAGGGGCCACCAATATCAGGTCCGCCCTCTGCTGGCGAACCTTCTCCAGAACTCCCGGGAGCAATGAAACTGGGGGAAATGCGTACAGACGTAGCCTCGGCCACGTCTGTAGCATAGCATCCAGCCCTAGAGGTGCTGGGTGCTCCAGAGAATACCACAGAGGGCATTGAGTTGACTCCTCTGTGGCAAAAAGATCGACTTGAGCTCGACCGTAAGTTTTCCATATCAGCTCCACCACCTCGGTGTGGAGTTTCCATTCCCCCGGTCTCGCGCTCTGCCTTGACAGAGCATCTGCTCCCACATTTAACCGCCCCGGAATATACGCTGCTTTCAGTGAAAGGAGTTTTCCCTGGGCCCACAGGAGGATGCGGCTGACCAGATTGCACAGTAGGCGAGACCGTGCGGACCAACACATGGTGTCCCCTCAGGTCTGGGAGGAAGTGCTTCAATGGTAGAAACACCGCCATCATCTCCAGCCGATTTATGTGCCAGGAGAGCTGATGGTCCTCCCAGAGACCCTGAGCTGAGCGACCACTCATGATCGCTCCCCAGCCCGTGAGGGAAGAATCTGTCGTTAGCATTATGCGATGACGAGGAGTTCCCAACACGGGTCCCTGGGACAGGAACCAAGGCTTTTTCCACATGACCAGAGCACGAAGGCATCGCCGCGTGACTTTGATCATGCGAAACGGATTTCCCCTCGGGGAGAACCCCTTGGTCCTGAGCCACCACTGTAAGGGTCTCATGTGCAGGAGGCCAATAGTAATAACGTTGGACACAGCTGCTATCAGACCCAACAGTCTCTGAAACTGTTTTACAGTGAGTGACTGGCCTAATTTCACCCCATTCACAGCCCCGAGAATGGAATTCACACGAGCAGGGGTCAATTGCGCCTGCATCGTGGTGGAATCCCAGATTACACCTAAGTAGTTTGCAACCTGACTCGGGACCAGCACACTCTTTTTGGCATTGAGTCTCAACCCAAGCTTTTTCATGTGCGACAGAACAACATCTCGATGTTGAACTGCCAACTGTTCTGTTTGAGCTAATATCAACCAATCGTCGATATAGTTCAGTACGCGGATGCCCTGGAGTCTCAGCGGAGCCAGCGCTGCATCCACGCACTTCGTGAACATGCGGGGTGAGAGAGATAGGCCGAAAGGAAGGACCCTGTATTGGTAAGCTTCGCCCCCGAAAGCAAACCTGAGGAACTTCCTGTGAGAAGGATGGATGGATACATGAAAATATGCGTCTTTCAGATCTATTGCCACAAACCAGTCCTCGGACCTGATCTGTGGGATAATCTGTTTGAGTGTAAGCATTTTGAACTTCAGTTTCCTTACAGATCGATTTAGCACACGTAAATCTATGATCGGATGCAACCCTCCATCCTTCTTTGGAACTATGAAGTAACGGCTGTAAAAGCCTGACATTTTGCTGGGAGGGGGAACCCTTTCTATAGCCCCTTTTTGCAAAAGCGTCATAACTTCCTGTTCCATCACCAGAGACTGCTCTGGGGTTACCACTGTGGGAAGAACCCCGTTGAACTTGGGCGGTCGAGAACCGAACTGAATTCTGAGTTCTATCATAAGCAGCACCCATTTCGAAATGTTCGGGAGACGTTTCCATTCTTCCATATATTCTACTAAGGGAATCAGTCTCTTTTTTGAGCACTTGGCTCGTTTATCTGACACGGCGCACCGGCAGACAAACGGGTCAAGCGCTCCCTCGGAGGATCGGTGGAGACCGCTGCGCCCTGACGCACACTGGGTGGCAGGGTTGGCAGAACGGCCCCCTGAGGGCACCGGAGAAAAGCGGGCGCATGATAGTATAATTGAATTACCCCGGAGGGGGCTGCCCTCGAAAAACTCTTGTGACTGGCGTCAGGATTTTTTCTTGGAAGCCTTCCGTGAAATAATGACGCTCCTCAGATCCGTCCTACCCCCGGAGGGCTTCGGCTGTGCCGTCCGCCCCGGTCCCCAAGCTCTGTGCGGGGGAGCCCGGGTGGCCACACTAACTTTCTGCTGCGCCCTGTGCGCCGAGGAGCTGGCTGTCGGCCGAGGCTGCTCCTGCCCAGCAGCCTCGGGGGGATGAGTACGACGGGGGAGGAGTTTTTGGAGCGCAGCTGATTGTTTACGTGCCTCCTGGAACCTGTCGACGACAGATGTAACTGCGTCGCCGAACAGGCCACCAGGAGACAGCGGCGCGTCCATCAAAACGCTCTTATCTTTCTCCTTAATATCAGATAGATTGAGCCAGAGATGTCTTTCCGTGGCCACCAAGGCTGCCATGGAGCGGCCGATTGATTTGGCCATCTCCTTGGTGGCCCGGAGAGCTAAGTCTGTTGCTTTCCTTAGCTCTCTCACAGCTTCAAACGATGCTTCCCCCGTCTCATCTATTTCCCCCAGCAGGTCGGCTTGGTATGCCTGCAAGATAGACATTGTATGCAGGCATGCTGCCGCCTGACCTGCCGCCGAATAAGCCTTGCCTACCAGGCTAGAAGTTGTTTTTAGTGGCCTAGTGGGCAACGTCGGGGTCTTAAGGGACGATGCCGACTCGGGAGAGAGATAGCTCGCGAGCGTCTCTTCCACCCGAGGCATCGCCCCATAGCCGTGGTGTTTCAGCCCCATGATGTTACTGTATAGTGACGTTTGGGGGCTGTAAACACGATACTGCACTGGTCTCTTCCACGACCTCGACACCTCGTAATGAAACGCGGGCAGGGAGGAACACATTTCATGAATTGTTGCTGCTTTTCCGCCATTTATGTTTGTATCAGTCTTATTTTTTGAAACTCTTGTCCTCGGACGAAGAGATCAGTGTGTGTGTGTGTGTAACTTGACAAACAACAGTAAATAAGACAGACAAGATACAGATAGCGCTTGCTGAAGACAACAGAAGCTAGCGTTCTTTGTTCTGGGTATGCTTTATAGTTTCCTGGTCCATGACGTCACCCGCCTCTGACGTCACGTCTCCTCATTGGTTGGATACAGAGGTGCTTCACGAACACAAAATGCAGAGGGTTCCCATCACGTCATTGACGTAGCGTCGACAGTTCCCACGAAAGGGAACAAAAACTTTAAAGACTTCCAATAAAGAGGTCTCTTTCCTGACCTCGAGTGAGCTGAAAGAGAACGGCACTGAGGGAAAACCTTCACAGTCCAATAGGGAAGGGCCCCCTATACTGATCACATTGGCAATACAGCTTGCGCTCATGTGTCAGTCCAACAGCTATACTCCGACATTCATTATTACACACCTTCTATTGGTAAAAACACTAGCGTGAGAAACTATTAAAATGGATTAGCCAATTTTCCTGGTTTCACACTTAAAAAATTTTTTTTCAAATCAACATCTACTTGACAGATCCATCGCTAATCAAAACAAAGTTATCAAATTCAACTCAATAGGATCTGAAGGAGTGGATTCTGGAATTCACTGCCGCTTCAATATATATCTTTTAAGTTATTCATCAACATTTATCTTTCTGTTAAATTATTTGATTGACTTTCTCAATGTATGATAAAGCATTTCTTTTCCTTTTCAAACACTAGAAAATAATTTTGAATAATGTCTGTACCTCTCACTGAGAGAAAAGAACATGTTTATCAGTATGTTTTGGGAAAGTTTCCTGCTCAGAGCAGAGCTCAGATCAACTTCAGCCTTGACGAATCTGTGAATCTTGTGTATCTGTGTATGTGCGCTAAGTGTTCTGTGGAGGTTCTTTGTACTGGTGGACTACTGGCACTCTGATTGAGACCAGCAGACGCCATGTCATGACCCCAAAAGGACATCCAGTACCTAACTCCAGGGTCCCCTCGTCAGCATCGTGACGAAGGGAGATATGCTTCTGACTATCTGTCCGAGTGTGGAAGATTACCAAATTTGTCTATTTTTTTTCTTAGCCAATCAGAATCATTAAACCTGAAGTAACGACGTAGTTAGTTGACAGTGTTAGAGTATAATTGTTGTGGAAATGTGAATGTACGCAGAGCAGCCTACGAACTCCTTGTGAGACTGCAAACTATTCTTCATTAAATTTTTCTTCAAATTATTATTTTTTTTAAACTTTGACTTTATTCAAGATATCTGGCCTCAAGGGTCCTAAACTGTTTATCCCTAACAGTTTATGGTGGAGGAATTGCGAGCAATCATTCTTTGGTGACATCCCTGGCTAAATAACAAACAAGGTAGGAAGCTGTTTTATTATTTTGTTAGGGCTATCTGAGTGGAAGAGATTGGGGAAAGAGAGCGGCAGAGCCTCACTCAGACGTGAGTGAGGAGTACCGTCAAACTTTATTTGGAGGCCAGGGAGGTACAATAATTATACTAAGCTTTATGATATTGATGATCATTTAAGTTTGAGAGTATAAGAAGTCACTGAAGCCATGGAACGGCAGGCAGCGCATCGTACGCACTCTAATACAGGTACACAAAAGTGACTAGGACACGGCGTGGTGTACAGAGGTACCCCTAAAGGGAGTGTAGGGCACTGGATGAAGTAGATCCGGTGGCACCGTGAACCTGACTCTGTCTCTTCCACATCAGATAGGGGTACCCCGAACTTAGCGATTCCGACAGTTAGGGATTAAATTATTAGTTAATTACAAAATAAAAAAATAAATAGATATACACTCTAAAAACTCCTGGGTTATTTCTTTAACCCATTTTCTGGGTTATTTGTGTTGGGTTAAAATTATGGGTTATTTTTTCAGAGAGTAACCATTTTCTGGGTTATAGGGCTAATATTTTGACCCAATTCCTGGGTTGTTTAGGTTTCTGGGTTATTTTTCAAAGAGTAACCCATGTTTTGGGTTAACGCCTCTTCCCCCCGCCTCCCGCTGTTGTTCTGGAATTTTCTCACAACAGTCGTTTGAATAACCGTCACTTGAACGCGCTCGACCCGTTTTGGCCTGGGCTTCTTCGGTGCAACTTCATCGTGTATTCAAGGTAAGCAAGTATTTTCAGTGTCAATGTAACGTAAACTTTTCTGTGTCCATGTCCCCGTTGCTAGTTTAGCACCATTTGCTGAAAAAATGACCATGGCTTAACGTTACCGTGGTAATTCTGTGGTTAGCATGTAGCCGCCCGCGGATATCGCGACAACATCTAACTAGTTTAAAGTCCGTGTAAAGTCAAAATAAATGTGTTTTGAGTTTGTCAGACTAAATAAGAAAGTGTTATTAACCACCCAGCCAAATTTGAATGATTAAAAATAACGATAAGTTCATGAAATTAGGTGTCAAAATGGTTGAAATGCTTTTTACACATCGTTGAGAAATACATGTATGACCTATTTAATGTGTTTAGAAGAAAATGACTGAATTCACTTTACACGGTCTTTAAATTCTATTTTTCATAAACTGTGCTGTACTTATCTCATTGTTATAATACTAGTAATAATACGATAAGTACAGTGCAGCTAGTGGCGACTTCATGCCGCGTTAAGGGGGTCGAACACCGGACGAGAAGCGCCGCGCCGCGTCTAGGACAACTCGAGGTATCGCGTACTTTCTCAGTTTATGGCCAGCAATATTGTTATGTTTTAGGACATTGTGGAATTATAGATAAGATAATTATAGAAGATAATGTCAGTACTATGTTATGATTGTACTGTATAATTAAATACAACCGTTGCTGAGTCTGCAGTCTGAACACTTTACCTCAGAGCGTCCGTTAACTGAATGCATTGAGAATATCACCTGAAAATCCAATAACATCAGCAATTTTCATTCAAGCAGCTGATTTCTTTGAATTAATGTAAAACTAAATTTATATTGTAGCACATGTGAAGTCAGTATATACATTAACGACAATTTGAGACAAATAAGTGTACATTTAATATAAATCTATGTGGCGCTCTGTGGAGTTGCGGGATTTTAACAAGGTCCTGAAGCGTTGCTGGGCGCCGCCGGTGTGTGTACACTCATAGAGAATAATGTGTTTGAATATTAAATACGCTTCTCGTCCGGTGTGCGACCCCCTTTAGCCGCGGCTAGAGAGGCAACACAGTTTAACATAGTTGAGTTATGTTAACCAGCTGCGCTGTGCTTATCATATTATACACTGCTCTACGGGCTTAAGTAGTGAGAGTTAAAGAAGCGTGTCAAGTCTTCAAATTGTTGCTAACATCTATTGCTATGTTTTCTCCAGGTCATTTTAAATGCACAGCTTTGTCGCTGATAAGCTAACTGAGTGGCGGATGTCTGAGCTGATAGAGAATTTTAGAGGTGAGCGTTTTACTCTTTAAAAGGGATTGTTCACCCCAAAATGAAAATGTGATGTTTATCTGCTTACCCCCAGGGCATCCAAGATGTAGGTGCACGACTTTGTTTCTTCAGTAGAACACAAATGATGATTTTTAACTCTAACCGTTGATGTCTGTCAGTCTTATAATGCGTCAATGGTCACACACTTTATAAGAGTCAATAAACATGCACAGACGAATCCAAATTAAACCCTGCTGCTCGTGACGACACATTGATGTCCTAAGACACGAAATGATCGGTTTGTGCGAGAAACCAAACAGTATTTATATCATTTTTTACCTCTAAAACACCACTATGTCCAACTGCGTTCAGCATTCGCTTGGTGAGGTCTGATCGCACTCTGACAATGGAAGTGATGTCTCGCGCTCATTGAAGTATATGCGCGAGACATCACTTCCGTTGTCAGAGCGCGATCAGACATCACCAAGGGAATGCTGAACGCAGTTGGACGAAAAATCATCACTTGTGTTCTCCTGAAGAAACAAAGTCACCTACATCTTGGATGTCCTGGGGGTAAGCAGATAAACATCACATTTTCATTTTTGGGAGAACAATCCCTTTAAATGTGTCAGTGCAAGATTTTGTGACAGTCACAACTTCTTTGACAGTGGTGAATGCATATCTATAATAACCCTTATAGTTAAAAGATACTTGTGCCTTGTCTTTAAGCTGTTATGGATAATAACGGGCCTGATATTCACCTTTGCATTAATGTCATTATTACACTTGTTAATGAAAGAAAAGATGGACAGTATAGACTGTCATTCACACAAAATGGGTAATGCTGCAAAAGAACCACACTAGTTAACTAGCAAAATCAAGGTTTTTTTTATTTTAATTTTTTTTAAACTAAACAAAACAAAAAAACAACAGCATTCCCTTAAAAGTGATTATTTGTTAGCTTGATAATCAAAGAGTGTCTGGTGAGTGGTTCACAATTGTCTCGACTTATTAACAATACTCATGTTGTCTTGTTCCCTTTCGTGGGAACTATAGACGCTACGTCAGTGACGTTATGGGAATCCTCTGCATTTTTGCGTTCGTGAAGCACTACTGTATCCAACCAATGAGAGAGAACGTGACGTCAGAGGCGGGCGACGTCGCGGACTATAAAGCATGCCCGGAAACAGAGAACGCTAGCTTCTGTTGTCTTCAGTAAGCGCTATCTGTATCTTGTCTGTCTTATTTACTGTTGTTTGTCTCGCAAAAAGCACAAAAAACACAAATATAATGACGGAACGTTTCACTAAGTGTGTGCCTCCCTGTCCGCGATTCATCGTGGTAGGGGACACACATGAGATGTGTGTGAAGTGCCTGGGGGTTGAGCACGCACAGGCAGCTCTCGAGGGGGCTGTCTGTGTGCACTGTGAGAGGCTCACTCTCAGGGCGCTTCGCTCACGCCGGGCGCTCTTCGAGGAGGGCGCCGCGGCGAGTGTTCCCCGCGGGTCTGGTCCCGCTGCTGCCGAGGCACAGCGTAGACTGCACTCGTGGGGTTCACAGATGGATCTAGCAGAGGGGGGAGAGACGGGCTTTGCCTTATCGCTCCCCTTACCTGCTAGATCTAGTGTCTCTCCTTTGGTGGCGGAAGCACGCGCTGCGGTTTCTTCCCCCCGAAGAGAGGCACCGATACTGAATGTATCTTCCTCCGAGGAGGTTGATATTGAAGGTATCGAGGGTGGAGATGAGGGACCATCATCCTCATCTCCAGCCCATGAGGAGCTTGCTGAGGTAGTGACCCGGGCAGTAGAAAAACTGAATATAAGCTGGCCCGTGGAGGAAAGCGTTCCAAAAATCAAAAGTAAACTAGATGAACACTTCCTCCCAGCAAGGTCACTGCCTCAGCGTCGGGGACTGCCGTTCTTTCCCAACCTCCACACCGAGGTGTCAAGCTCGTGGAATAGACCCGTGCAGTACCGTGTCTTCAGCCCACAGACATCTATGTACAGCAATATTACTGGGCTGAAGCAACACGGTTATGGGGCGATGCCTCGGGTTGAGGAGACGCTTGCGAGCTATCTCTCGCCCGAGTCTGCATCGTCCCTGAAATCCCCGACGTTGCCCACCAGACCTTTAAAGCAGACATCGAATCTGGTGGGCAAGGCTTACTCGGCAGCAGGTCAGGCTGCGGCATGTCTGCACACAATGAGCATACTGCAGGCATACCAAGCTGATCTGCTGGGGGAGATCGATGAGAGTGGGGAGGTCACGTTTGAGACCATCCAGGAGCTGAGGAAAGCCACAGATTTAGCTCTCCGTGCCACCAAGGAGACGGCCAAATCAGTAGGCCGCTCTATGGCAGCCCTGGTGGCCACGGAGAGACATCTGTGGCTCAACTTGGCAGATATTAGGGACAAAGATAAGTTTGTCCTTATGGATGCGCCGCTTTCCTCCGAGGGCCTGTTCGGCGACGCAGTAAATACTGTCGTCGACAGGTTCGAGGAGGCGAAAAAGCAGAAAGCGGCGTTCCAGAGATTCCTCCCCCGAAAATCTCATCCCCCTGAGGCTGCCGGGCGGGGGCAGCCTCAGCCGACAGCCGGCTCCTCGGGGCACAGACCCCAACAAAAGGCGAGTGTGGCCGCCCGTGCTCCCCCGCGGAAAGCTTGGGGACCGGAGCGTGCTGCACAGCCGAAGCCTTCTGGGGGTAGGGCGGATCTGAGGACCGTCATTATTTCCCGGAAGGCTTCCCAAAAGAAATCCTGACGTTCGTGGGTCAGGGTTTGTGAGGGCAGTCCCCTCCGAAGGGGTTCGACGATTAATTTCTATCGTTCCCCATCGGTGCCCTCAGGGGACTGTTCTGCCAACCCTGCCACTCAGTGTGCGACAGGGCGCAGCAGTCCCCGTCGATCCTCCGAGGAGGGTCGGCCAGCACGTGATTCGCTTATCTGCCGGTGCGCCGTGTCAGATAAACGAGCCAAGTGCTCAAAAAACACCAGAGACTAGTCTCGAGAGGCTGGTACCCTTAGTAGATCATTCGGAGGAATGGAAATGTCTTCCGAATGTTTCGAAATGGGTGCTGCTCATAGTAGAACAGGGGTACAGAATTCAGTTCGGTTCTCTTCCACCCAGGTTCAGTGGAGTGATTCACACTGTGGTAGCTCCAGAGCAGTCTTTGGTAATGGAACAAGAAGTTACGACGCTTTTGCAAAAAGGAGCTATAGAAAGGGTTCCTCCTCCCAGCAAAATGTCGGGCTTTTACAGCCGCTACTTCATTGTTCCAAAGAAGGATGGAGGGTTACGTCCGATTCTAGATTTACGCATACTAAATCGATCTGTAAAGAAGTTGAAGTTCAAGATGCTTACACTCAAACAGATTATTCCACAGATCAGATCCGAGGACTGGTTTGTGGCGATAGATCTGAAGGACGCATATTTTCACATATCCATCCATCCTTCTCACAGGAAGTTCCTCAGGTTTGCTTTCGGGGGGCGAAGCATACCAATACAAGGTTCTTCCCTTCGGCCTATCACTGTCACCCCGCACGTTCACGAAGTGCATGGATGCAGCCTTGGCTCCTCTGAGACTCCGGGGCATCTGTGTACTGAACTATATCGACGACTGGTTGATATTAGCTCAAACAGAACGTCTGGCAGTTCTACATCGAGATGTGGTTCTGTCGCACATGAAAAGGCTTGGGTTGAGGCTCAATGCAAAAAAGAGTGTGCTGGTCCCGAGTCAGGTTGCAAACTACCTAGGTGTAATCTGGGATTCCACCACGATGCAGGCGCAATTGTCCCCTGCTCGTGTGAATTCCATTCTCGGGGCCGTGAAAGGGGTGAAGTTAGGCCAGTCACTCACTGTAAAACAGTTTCAGAGACTGTTGGGTCTGATGGCAGCTGCGTCCAACGTTATTACTTTTGGCCTTCTGCACATGAGACCCTTACAGTGGTGGCTCAGGACCAAGGGGTTTTCTCCGAGGGGAAATCCTTTTCGCATGATCAAAGTCACGCGGCGATGCCTTCGTGCTCTGGTCATGTGGAAAAAGCCTTGGTTCCTGTCCCAGGGACCCGTGTTGGGAACTTCATGTCGTCGCGTAATGCTTACGACAGATGCGTCCCTCACGGGCTGGGGAGCGATCATGAGTGGTCGCTCAGCTCAAGGTCAGTGGGACATACACCAGGCCTCCTGGCACATAAATCGGCTGGAGATGCTGGCAGTGTTTCAGGCTCTGAAGCACTTCCTACCCGACCTGAGGGGCCACCATGTGTCGATTCAGACAGACAACACTACGGTGGTCTCCTATATAAATCACCAAGGGGGGCTGCGGTCTCGTCCACTATGCAAATTAGTCAGCCGCATCCTCCTGTGGACCCAAGGGAAATTACTCTCGCTGAGGGCGGCGTATATTCCGGGGTATCTGAATGTGGGGGCGGACGCTCTGTCGAGGCAGAGCGCGAGTCCGGGGGAATGGAAGCTTCACTCCGAGGTAGTGGAGCTTATATGGAAAATGTTCGGTCGAGCGGAAGTCGATCTCTTTGCCACAGAGGAGTCAACCCATTGCCCTCTGTGGTATTCTCTGAGGCACCCAGCTCCCCTGGGGTTGGATGCCATGATACAGACATGGCCGAGGCGAGGCCTGTATGCTTTTCCCCCAGTCTCTCTGCTCCCGGGAGTTCTGGACAAAGTCCGTCAGGAAGGGGTGGACCTAATATTGGTGGCTCCTTGCTGGCCAACGAGAATTTGGTTTGCGGACCTAGTTTCTCTTCTCCATGGCTCTCCTCTGGAGCTTCCACTCAGACAGGATCTCCTGTCCCAAGCGGGCGGCACGATCTTCCATCCCCGTCCAGAGATGTGGAAACTGTGGGCCTGGCCTCTGAGGGGGCAAGGCTCATAGATTCTGGTCTCCCAACAGAGGTGGTGGAGACCATCCTTCAGTCCAGGGCTCCATCTACGAGGAAGCTTTATATGTATAAGTGGAACGTGTTCTCTACGTGGTGTAGTCATCTCAGAGTGGACCCGGTCCATTCTTCTATCAGCCATGTGCTTCAATTCCTTCAAGGGAAACTTTCAGAAGGTTTAACGTACTCCACATTAAAAGTGTATGTTGCTGCTATCTCAGCTTATCACATTTCTATGGGGGGTGTCTCGGTAGGTCGAGACCCCTTAGTTGTTCGCTTCCTTCGTGGCGCACTGAGGTTGAGGCCTTCAGTGCGCCCAAAATCTTCAACCTGGGACTTGACCATTGTGTTACAAGGGTTGGCCGAGGCGCCCTTTGAACCTTTGGAAGATGTGTCGGACAAAATGCTCACATTAAAGACTGTGTTCTTACTGGCCATTTCATCTTTGAAAAGAATAGGTGACCTTCAAGCTCTTTCGGTTTTACCATCATGTTTAGAGTTTGCACCAGGCATGGTTAAGGCTTTTCTGCATACAAGGCCTGGTTATATACCTAAAGTCCCCACTAGGGTCCCAGGTCCTATTGTTTTGGAGGCTTTTTATCCCCCTCCGTTTACTACACCGGATCAGGG
>RJVU01058068.1:43091-106958 GCA_003731715.1 Anabarilius grahami | reverse complement strand
TTATAAAGCCTTAGGGCACCCGTGTCCTTTGAATGTCAGGGCACACTCAACTCGAGGTATGGCTGCTTCAACAGCTCATAGGTCAGGAGTTTCCTTGGCTGATATTTGTGGCGCTGCTGGATGGTCATCCCAGCACACCTTTATCAGATTTTATAATCTTAATGTGAGTAGCACTCCGGGTGCTTTGGTGTTACAAGATAGCAGCCAGGCACTCGGAGGCACGGCGTAGTTGGGACAGCGTTCCCATAACGTCACTGACGTAGCGTCTATAGTTCCCACGAAAGGGAACGTCTTGGGTTACGAGTGTAACCCTTGTTCCCTGAGTAAGGGAACGAGACGCTATGTCACGTTGCTGTACCTCCAGCATGCCTGGAGCGCTTACTTCAGACATATCACAGAAGCTAGCGTTCTCTGTTTCCGGGCATGCTTTATAGTCCGCGACGTCGCCCGCCTCTGACGTCACGTTCTCTCTCATTGGTTGGATACAGTAGTGCTTCACGAACGCAAAAATGCAGAGGATTCCCATAACGTCACTGACGTAGCGTCTCGTTCCCTTACTCAGGGAACAAGGGTTACACTCGTAACCCAAGACGTTTTCTGTCTTTCAGGTGAAGACAGAGATGAGGAGGCATTTCTTCTCTTAGATGAGGATACTATCAAAAATCTTGTCCCTCAAGTTCAATCCAGTTATTGAATGTTGTCAAATGTTTGAGAGAGAATGAGTTGTGTAGAGTTTATGTAGAGTTTAATTTAATTTAATGCAATAAAAATGTAAAAGTGCTTGAAGTGTGTAAGTGCCTGAAGTTTTATTTTCTGAAATAAGGCATACTGGCATAGTAACCCAATGTCATGATAAATCACAGGAAGCAAATGCAAGTAATGACGTTTATTTAGAGGCACGAAAAGAACAGTCAAGGAAATGTGCAGGCTTCCGATGGCGCAGGGACTGAGATGATCGGCTGTGGTGCGTGGTGGTGAGGAGAGTGAAGTGGTGAGTAAATCCGAGGACGAGGACGAGGAGGGGACGTGAACACGATGACAACCAAACTGGAACTGAAGACGAGGACACAGGAACTCCGGTCAGGAACAGACGAACAACCACAACACAGGACACCAAACAACGATCTGACAAAGGAGATAAGAATGAGGTGAGTATATAAAGGGTGAGTGAATGAGCAGCAGGTGGTGAGATAATGAGTGGCAGCTGGATTCACTGATCAGCCATGTGGCCTGGACACACCCACAAACACACTCACACAAACACACCCACCGCTGTCACAACACAGAGCACGCGACAAGAAGGAAACAATGCATCTGTGAACCGTGACAGTACCCCGACTCCCTTTCCTGTCGATTGTAATCATCGATAAGGGTGTGATCCAGAATGTCTCTGGCAGGAACCCAACTCCTCTCCTCCGGACCGTAACCTTCCCAGTCCACCAAGTACTGAAATCCGCGTCCCCTCCGCCTTGAGTCCAGAATACGGTTGACCGAATAAGATGGTTCCCCGTCTACGAGTCGCGGCGGTGGAGGAACCGGCACTGGTGGATTAATAACAGAATGAAAAACGGGTTTGATTTTGGATACATGGAAGACGGGATGAATTCTCCTGTACGCTGGAGGAAGTTTGAGGCGGACTGCCACCGGACTAATAATCTTGGTGACAGTAAACGGACCAATAAATTTGGGGGCAAGCTTATTCGAGACGGATCGGAGAGGAATATTCTTGGTTGAAAGCCACACTTTTTGACCAACGACGTATACGGGAGGCCTTGACCGGTGGCGATCGGCCTTGGCCTTGGTGCGTTCCTTCATTTGGAGAAGAGTCTCTCGGGCTCTCGTCCAAGTGCGGTGACACCTCTGGACAAAGGCGTGAGCAGAGGGGACCGCGACTTCGGATTCCAGGCTAGGAAAAATAGGTGGCTGGTAACCTACACTACACTCAAACGGAGATAGGCCCGTGGACGACACTGGTAAAGTATTGTGCGCGTACTCCACCATTGAAAGTTGCTGGCTCCAGGAGGAAGGATTCTTAGAGACTAAACATCGCAACGTTCGCTCCAAATCTTGATTGGCTCTCTCAGTCTGACCATTGCTCTGAGGGTGGAACCCTGAGGATAAACTAACATTCGCCCCCAGCAATCTACAAAACTCCTGCCAAAATCTGTACACGAACTGGGGACCCCTGTCAGAAACCACGTCTATCGGGAGGCCATGAAGCCGAAAGACGTGATCAATGACTGTAACCGCTGTCTCCTTGGCTGATGGTAATTTGGGCAAGGGAATGAAATGAGCCGCCTTCGAGAACCGGTCCACCACGGTCAAAACGACCGTGTACCCTTGGGAGGGTGGGAGGGCGGTAATAAAATCTAGCAAAATGTGGGACCAGGGTCTCGGAGGGACTGCCAGCGGTTGAAGCAACCCATCCGGGGAACGATTGGAAGTCTTACCAACGGCACAGACTGAGCAAGCCAACACAAAATCGCGGACGTCCCGAGCCATGAGAGGCCACCAGAACCGTTGCTTGACTAAAAATTGAGTTCGACTGACTCCTGGATGACACGCTACGTTGGAACAATGACCCCACTGAATGACCATGGA
Source organism: Anabarilius grahami (assembly GCA_003731715.1). NCBI lineage: Eukaryota > Metazoa > Chordata > Actinopteri > Cypriniformes > Xenocyprididae > Anabarilius > Anabarilius grahami. Next base: position 104,357 of record RJVU01058068.1, on the reverse strand, counting down.
CCGTAGTCCCTCCGGCACAAATAAGCGGTTCGGTGGACACCCGGGCGGAGGCGTTACCCCTTCTAGAGCCGACTTGACTCTCGATTCGATCTCCCATGTGAGTGTGGAGACCACTAATGTCTCAGGTAAAATGCACTCGGGAGTAGACGGGCGTTCGGAACGATCAAAAATACGAGACAAAGAGTCGGGTTTGATGTTTTTAGAACCCGGGCGGTACGAGAGAGTAAAGTCAAAACGTCCGAAAAAAAGTGCCCACAGAGCCTGCCTGGAGTTCAATCTTTTAGCAGTCCTGATATATTCTAGATTCTTATGGTCGGTCCATACAATAAAAGGCACCCCTGAACCCTCCAACCAGTGGCGCCATTCCTCCAAGGCCAACTTGACTGCCAGCAACTCCCTATTACCAATGTCGTAGTTACGTTCGGCGGGAGATAATCGATGGGAAAAATACGCGCACGGGTGCATCTTATTGTCTGCGGGAGAACGCTGGGATAACACTGCACCTACCCCCACCTCTGATGCGTCGACCTCCACCACAAACTGCCGTGATGGATCAGGGGCAACAAGAATAGGGGCTGAAACGAAGCAGGCCTTAAGTTTGGCAAATGCAGCCTTGGCTGCGTCTGACCACCTGAACATAGTTTTGGGGGAGGTCAAGGCAATCAGAGGTGAGGCTAGTTGGCTGAAGTTGCGAATGAACCGCCGGTAAAAATTGGCGAATCCCAGAAACCTCTGTAGGGCCTTACGGGAATCTGGACTTGGCCAATCCACCACAGCCTTAACCTTCTCAGGATCCATGCGTACTCCCTCAGTCGACACGATGTACCCTAGAAAAGGAACAGACTGTGCATGAAAAGCGCATTTCTCCGCCTTGACAAAAAGCCCATTCACTAGCAACCTCTGAAGCACTCGTCGAACGTGCTGTACATGCTCCTGGAGAGATGAGGAAAAAATCAATATGTCGTCCAGGTAGACATATATGAACTGATCGACCATATCTCTCAGCACGTCATTAACGAGTGCCTGGAAGACCGCTGGGGAGTTGGAAAGCCCAAACGGCATAACCAAGTATTCAAAGTGCCCCCTGGGGGTGTTAAAAGCGGTCTTCCATTCATCCCCCTTCCTGATGCGAACCAAATGATAGGCATTTCTTAAATCCAATTTTGTGAAAACGGATGCTCCCTGCAACCTCTCGAAGGCTGAAGACATTAGCGGCAAAGGATAGGTATTCTTTACCGTAATGTTGTTCAACCCCCGGTAATCAATACAAGGTCGCAGAGAACCATCCTTTTTCCCTACAAAAAAGAACCCCGCCCCCACTGGAGAAGAGGAATGGCGAATGAACCCGGCTGCTAGTGAATCAGAAATATATTTCTCCATAGCCTCCCTTTCAGGAACCGAAAGTGAATACAACTTGCCTTTAGGCGGAGACTCCCCTGGCAATAGGTCTATAGCACAGTCGTAGGGACGATGCGGAGGAAGAGAAGCAGCCCTAGACTTACTGAACACCTCCTTCAGGTCATGGTACTCAACAGGCACGTTAAACAGATCCACTGCCTCCTCCTGCAAAACAGAAACAGAGACGGACGAACAGGCAGAGACAAGACAAGACTTATGACACTCCTCGCTCCAGGCCACGATGAAGTTCTGGATCCAGTCTACCCGGGGATTGGGTCTCGTGAGCCAGGGATGACCAAGGACCATGGGGGTGTGGGGGGAATCAAAAATGAGAAATGAAGTCTGTTCGATGTGGTTTCCGGCGGTGATCAGGGTGACTTCTTCGGTGCTGTAGGATATGGTGGGAAGGCTCTGTCCATTGAGTGCGTGCACGGCGATTCTGTTGGAAAGTGGTTTGAAGGGAATGTGAAGTTTTATGGCGAGAGATTTGTCCAAAAAGTTACCTTCGGCACCGGAATCCAGAAGTGCACTGCAATCGTGAAGGTGATTCGACCATCTCAGTCTCACCGGGAGGAGGGTGGATGTGGTTGAGGGCTTTCCAGCGGAGATCCCACCCGTAGCCTCAAACTTACTGCCGGGCTTGCCCTTTTAACGGACAGTTGGAAGCGAAATGGCCGGCTCCTCCACAGTACAAACACAGTCCTTGGGATCTCCACCTCTCCCGCTCCTCCCGGGACAGCCGAGCTCGACCCACCTGCATGGGCTCATGATCTTGAATAGGGCTGACCGTGTCCCCGCTGCTGAACCGTATCACCTCTCCACTCCTTTGGGCTGGACTCCTTCGCTCAACCCTGGTCAGCCGAGCGTCCACCCTGGTCAGCCGAGCGTCCACCCTGAGCGCGAGGTCAATAAGTCCATTAAAGGTGGTTGGGAGGTCCAGCGCGTAGATTTCCTTCTGAACACGGTCAGCCAGCCCATGCAGGAACATGTCCCACTGCGCCTCCTCGTTCCAGTGACACTCTGCCGCTAATGTACGAAATTCGATGGAATAGTCAGACACCGACTTCTCTCCCTGGCGCAGTTCAGCCAGCTGCCTGGCGGCTTCTCTCCCAGCGACCGACCGGTCGAATACTCTCTTCATTTCAGCGGAGAGTGTCTGGAACTAGGCGCAGCATGGGTCCTGGTTCTCCCACACCGCCGTCCCCCAGAGAGAAGCCTTCCCCGTAAGGAGAGTGAGCACAAATGCCACTTTACTCTGTTCCGTATTGAAGGTACGGGGCTGTAGAGCGAAATGCATGGAACAACGAGTTAGGAATGCTCTACAAAAATTAGGTTCACCTGAGTAGGCTTCAGGCACCGGAAGACGAGGTTCGGGACTGGTGGCGTTCTCTGGTGTGGGCGGGAGGACGGCCGGTGTGGCGCAGCGGGACCATGAAGAAGCTGGAACTGCTGGGTGAGCTCGGACACCTGCGCCACTAAAGCCTGCACGGCTCGTCCTGTCTCGTTCAGATTCCTCTCTTGAGACTCCATACGACGAATGCTACCGTTGAGGAATTCCTCTAGGGCGGTCTGCTGGGTGCTTGCTGCTTCCGTTCCATGGTCAGATCGTTCTGTCATGATAAATCACAGGAAGCAAATGCAAGTAATGACGTTTATTTAGAGGCACGAAAAGAACAGTCAAGGAAATGTGCAGGCTTCCGATGGCGCAGGGACTGAGATGATCGGCTGTGGTGCGTGGTGGTGAGGAGAGTGAAGTGGTGAGTAAATCCGAGGACGAGGACGAGGAGGGGACGTGAACACGATGACAACCAAACTGGAACTGAAGACGAGGACACAGGAACTCCGGTCAGGAACAGACGAACAACCACAACACAGGACACCAAACAACGATCTGACAAAGGAGATAAGAATGAGGTGAGTATATAAAGGGTGAGTGAATGAGCAGCAGGTGGTGAGATAATAAGTGGTAGCTGGATCCACTGATGAGCCATGTGGCCTGGACACACCCACAAACACACTCACACACACACACAAACACACCCACCGCTGTCACAACACAGAGCACGCGACAAGAAGGAAACAATGCATCTGTGAACCGTGACACCCAAGTTAGGTTATTTTTGACCTTTGACCTTTTGTTAAAAAGGGACCTACTAATTTCTGGGTTATTTCAACCCAGATATTTGGGTTGTTCTTTTGACCCAGAAGTTGGGTTATATTAACTACAATGTTGGGTTATTTTAACCCAACATTTGGGTCAGGTATTTAACCCAGAAGTTGGGTCAAAAAGAATAACCCATCTTTCTGGGTTGAAATAACCCAGAAATTAGTTGGTCCCTTTTTAACCCAGGATTTGGGTCAAAAATAACCCATTATGGGTTATTTTTGACCCAGGAGTTTTTAGTGTGTAGGGTTTCTTGTTTGCCTGGGATGCATCTAGAACGATTCCGAGAAATGTAAAAAAAAAATTGACCCTAATTGGATTGAATCAGTATGTAACTGTGATTTTGGAGTATACTTTGCAGTTTCATCAAGCAGAAGCCAAAGCTGTGTTTTTCAAAGATTGCCGCCTCCATCTCTTTCATGTGAGTATTAACTTTGACTAAGATATGGCTGACAAATTGAGTAACTTGATCAGTAGGCTTTATCAGTCCTGATACAGATAATGAGATGGAAGAGAGCAAAAATGCTGTAAGCAGCTCTGCTCTGAAGCTCTCACTTCAAAGACAGAGATTATTAAGAAAATGGTTAGTCAGGGTTTTGATGCTGATTGGAAAGTTAAACAACAACCAGACTGGCTACAAAGAAAGAAAGAAAGAAAGAAAGAACCAGAAAAATTCAAATTTTTAGCTTTTTGTGCTTATTCATGGATTTGTAAAATGGACAGTGTACCATTAACCCCTGATGGAAAAATCCCAGAAGTAACTGAGGGATGGTTCAATTTGATTACTGAATGTGAAAAAGATGACAAGGAGTGTTTTGTGGTCAGCAGGGCCATCTCGCCCTTATGCCCACCTAAAAGGTGTAGACAGTGTGGGAAACTTGGCCATATTCACAAATATTATAAACAAAAGAAAGAAAAGAAACAAACAAAAAAAGAGACTTCCACTCTGTCTGAGAGCTTGTGAAATTGAGAAAGAACAAGAGATAACAATAAGGTCAAAAGATTGTAGTCTTAAGGAATTCCTTTTGAAGGAAAATCTATAATAATAAGTTTTATATTAAATGGACAAAAACAGGTTAATGTAAAATTACAGTGAATGAATCCAAAACGTGTTACCAAAAATATATAAAAAGTAAAAGGATGAAAATAGGGATGATTGGATCTTCTGAAAGAATGTTTCACTTTATGGAAAAATATTTGAACAGTCTCAAGTATGTATTCTTGTGATGAGCACATCACTACTGTGAATGTGAATAACTAAATGATGTAGGACCTCTAAGTTCTAAATATTTGGTTTTTGATGGTCAAAATGACATAGAGGGTTTAAATGGCAAAAATGAGACTGCCAATGTCACAGAGACTTGACCTGATCGGAAGTTTGTAATTTCTAAATTTCCTGATATGTGGGTAAATGAAAAACGAATATCAATTCTGGCAAAGTCTTAAACTGGGCCAGAGTTAAAAGATCTAGGTAAAGTTTGATGTTACAAGTTTATGAAAATGCAGTGTACCAGTCCTGAATGCCTCAAGAGTCTCTCTCTCTCTCTCATTCAAAGTCAGCTAAATGCTGCTATCTGAGCCTGTGTCATAAGTGATAACAAGCTATTAATAGTGAAGCACAGTGTCTCAGTTGAAAATCATGGACACAGAGATGTTAAAAGAAATTATTGCCATAAAGAAGGCCATTTGTTGTTAAATGTGTCAAAGTAAAACTTAATGAGTATAAAGAGGTCTTTAAAATGGTAATACAGACCTTAAATGATAGAAGTGACTATTTTGACGAACTTATTCTATGACCAGTAACTTTTTTGTCTCATCCTAGTCACCACCATGTGCAGGGCCGATGGCTCCAGTTACAGATGTAGCAGAACACTACACTGAATGGACAGTTGTGAGAATTAAATTCACTGAGTATAATCTCAGCACTGATAGGTTGCTGATGAGAGAAAGCACAGTCTAATGATTTTAGTGATTAAATACTGCTGTAATTAACCTGTCTCCATGTTTTAACACTATTACGCAGTCCAATGGCTCTGGTGGCTCTTGAATGCACCTTCCCATAGCTCCAGAAAACACCTGATTCTGTTGAAGAAAACTGTCAAAGATTTCATGATGGGAAAGAACGGTTACCAGTGTGCACGAGGTGATTTCTCAATGACGGGTAAGATCCTCTTTTGCCAGACAGGGGACAACCTAAGGCAGGGGGTTACCGCCGCCACTGGGCATCTACCCTGAAGGGAGGTGTTTTATGTGAGATGGATATGAGAGTTGAGCGGATGTATGTGAGGCCAGAAGCATCATTAAGGTGGGATGACCTGTGAAAGGTACAGCAGTCTGCCCCAAAAATGTTCCTCTATACCACTCACAAGAAAAAACCGCATTCCTAAGATGGCTTGTTTTTCATTGTGACAAGTCCACAACTTGATGCAACTATGCCAGGGGACAAGACCCTGAGGAGAAGAAGATTATTGATAAAGAGCTGATGGGAATGATCTTTCAAGAGCCGACTGAGACCATGAGGTGATTGTCCGTAATTTCTGGGGAGACCAGAGTAAAATTTAGTAACATGATGTTGGTTACCCTATTGGCAAGAACTGTATAGAAGTTTCAGATTCAGCAGTACTATGAATCCCTGAATCTCCTGCAGGTCATTGGACATGGCATAGGATAATTCACAGACATGGTGGTGGTTAAAGATGAACACTGATTTTGAAGATTCAAGAGACAGATAAGTGCATTCAGCATTTAAACTAAAGAACCTCAAACATGGCTACTAGCATAACATATTTTAGATGGTGGTAATGGTTTTTATTTGAAAGCTAAACATTTACATTTTAACCTTTGCGAATGACCAAGGGTTCTATATAGACAGAATTTAATATTAAATTACTAAGTTAAAGACTTGTGAGGCTGTTGAAAAGATTATTTGTGCAGTCAGAGAGAGAGACTGCTTGAGTGGAGGCAAGGATGGAACTCTGCCTGTCTGTTATCAGCCTGCTAAAGCTTAAATAAAACAATGAGATTAGAACCAAAACAACCCAGCTGACTTTTCTAAAAAAAATTATAGTTAAGAGACATGCTTTGAGCCTGAATAAGAGTAAAACCTACAGGAAAAATGTGAAGTTTAAATATTTTTTTTTAAATATGTAAAAAAAAAGCAAACCTTGACAATGAGCGGTTCGTATTCATGTGTCCAGTGTGAGTGTGATGGTAGCTTAACTTTATGTTTTGTATGTGTTAGTTTGGGGAAATAATCTGTCCTCAGTGTGTATATGTCATTAACCTCTGGAATGAGTGTTTTATCATTACAGATGGGTTAAATGAAACGACAAATTTTGACAAGCCGATATTTCGGATTAAATCTTATGAAAAGACGATACAGAACATGGACCAAGCTTTAAGTGGATTGGATATCCAGTTCTGTCTGCTAATGGTAATTATGACTTTTGTCATTTATGATGTTGATTTAAATTATTCTCTGGATTAGTATTTTTAAGAACATTTATATAAATTGGAATTGTGGAATTGAAGATTGCCGTCGATGGGTTAAAAACCCATGTCTAAATTCAACAGAGGGTCTAAATTTAAACACTGTCTTCTTTGTTTGATCAGAATGATAAACGTAAATGTTATAAGATTTGATGGCAGAGACAAAGTGACACATTGGCTAAGTCACTGGTATATTATCCAGAGAAACCCCTCAAATTTATGGAAGGCCGATGGGCATACAAAAGAGGAGTGAATACAACTGATAAAAGTTGTATTTTTCATCCATTAAATGGATGCATGACATTAGATGTCTAGAGAAATACAATTTATGCAATAAGGGTTGAAGGAGGAAGCAGCTATAAGGCTGTCTGTGTAACCTAGGGGTTGAGATTTGAGTAAAATAATACTTTGGTTTTTGCAAAACAGTAAAGATAAGTGGGACTGAGACAATAATGATAATATTTTTTGATTTGCAGACTAACAATTTGATGGGATAGAGTGACAAAATTAAAAGCAGTTGAAATTGTTGTGATATAAAAATGTAAAACTGTTTCAAAAACAGTTTTAAAGAAATTGATAATGTCTTATAGTACAAATGTGTATAATTTATAAGTGATATGGAAGATTATATATATATATATATATATATATATATATATATTTCTGTCATGACAACTCTCGGAGTGTTTGGTATGGTAATGGATATGACAATGTAGATATATTTGGTCTTGGGGGAATAGATCTGCTACGCTGCTGCTGCTTAATTGCTGCTGCTGCTGCTGCTGCTGCTGTTGATTATTGCTGCTGCTGCTGCTGCAGCAGAGCAAGTACGGGACTTGCTACTGCCAATACATACACGACCCGCTGCTGTGAGCAAGTAAGACATGCTGCTGCTGTACAATATAGCATACATGAATAACCCCCCAACAGAGCAGGTGACATGATATTAGAAAATACAAGCCCAGAGATGTCAGATCCCCCATCAATGCAGAAGGCAAGATGATGATTCACCCTCACCCCCCAACAGATCTACCGCCAAAACATATGTACTGCTGCTGCTCCGAAGAGCCAATAAGAACCGTGTGTATGCTATGTGTGCCTGGCCCATTTTTGCCACAACAAGTAATCTTGGGCTGTAAGGCTTGGCCCTAGTGGCCTATTAGACTATGTGTGCCTGGGCTACCACGTCGAATGGCTTAGCTTTAGTGAACAATATGGCTATGTGTGCCTGGGCTACCACGCCGAATGGCTTAGCTCTAGTGAACGATATGGCTATGTGTGCCTGGGCTACCACGCCGAATTGCTTAGCTCTAGTGGCCTGTGTCTATGTGTGTCTGAGCCAAAAGGCTCAAACATACCAATTAGAATGCGCATTATGTGTGGCTTTAACAAATGGTAAAACGTTGCAGGCTAATAGAGATAAGAAACCTTCCACGACCACCTGAGCAAATAATAGTATAATGATGTTGCATCGTTTGATAATGTCATTGTCAAACCCGGTATACTCCTAAAGTAACTCATTCGGATGAATGGAAAATTAATGAGCATGACTCCAACATGCATCAGCTGACCCAGCCCGAACACATAGGTACATGAAACATCAGCCTTGAAGAGTTGTTGAAGTTGAGCAATACTATGAAACATTTAGAGTTACAAGTCATAATATGAATGATATTAATAGAAACTCAATATTTTTAATTAATATTCTATCTTGTCTGAGTTGCATGCTAATGTATTATATCTTTGTCCCATATGCAATGGTTATGTCAGTTGATGCAATTTGACAGTGAATCCCATAAAATCTTTTTTCAGCGTGCAAACCGACTGTCGGTCCTCACAGATAAACACAAATGAAACGTATGGCCGCGATAGCATGTAGACGTTCACTTATCTCAGTAGCGAACTCGAAAGTTCCGCTACATCAATGAGCTGACCACCACACTGCAAAGTGTCTCCTATTTATGCTCCTGTTAATGAATACCTCGGCATTTTAAGCAGAGAGAGAGATTTCTGACCGACATGCAGCCACCGCTCAGATCAACAAAGCGTGTCCATAATTCAGCCACACTGCCTGCCGCTGCAACACACCGCATATAGAAAACACCTAAAATTATCCAGAGTGCAACACAAATTATACTATACAGATTATAACACAAAATACATTTTAAGCATACTGAGGCGCTCTTGCTTCGTTTGAAGAATACATGGAACTGCCTTGGCACACTCTGAAGGTAAGAAGAAATGATAATATCATTCTACGTGAAATCCATTAATTAAATGACTTACCGACCTTGAAAAATCGCTGTTCGTCCTGTAGTATGAAAAAGTTTATGCCCAATAAAATCCGAATACAGCTGCTCACGTACTTAGTATGTAAATAAGATGAAAACATTGTTTGCATTTTAATCATGATATATTCACATTGCATGATCACTCATTAGCCGACACAACTCGTCTCACTCAATAGCAAACAGGTTACTTTACCCCTGCACGCGGCACGCACGCAACGTCTGCAAGCTGCAAGCTGACTAAAGTTCAGCAAGCTTGTCTCTGTATCATTATACAACATGCATATGCGCTAGCTGCTAAAATGCTTAGTAATTCTCTCTAAGCATTAAACAGACTGTTGATATGACATAGAATTGATAAAGCAGACTACGCAAAAATGCACAGTGATATAGTGTAAAACCCATGTTCTTATCTTAGATGATTTCTGAAGCACGCTGCGCTACTAAGCAATGCTAACTCATGTACAGGTGCTGGTCATATAATTAGAATATCATCAAAATGTTGATTTATTTCACTAATTCCATTCAAAAAGTGAAACTTGTATATTATATTCATTCATTACACACAGACTGATATATTTCAAATGTTTATTTCTTTTCATTTTGATGATTATAACTTACAACTAAGGAAAATCCCAAATTCAGTATCTCAGAAAATTAGAATATTACTTAAGACCAATACAAAGAAAGATTTTTTTAGAAATCTTGACCAACTGAAAAGTATGAACATTATCAGTATCTCAGAAAATTAGAATATTGTGAAATGGTTCAATATTGAAGACACCTGGTGCCACACTCTAATCAGCTAATTAACGCAAAACACCTGCAAAGGCCTTTAAATGGTCTCTCAGTCTAGTTCTGTAGGCTACACAATCATGAGGAAGACTGCTGACTTGACAGTTGTCCAAAAGACGACCATTGACACCTTGCACAAGGAGGGCAAGACACAAAAGGTCATTGCAAAAGAGGCTTGCTGTTCACAGAGCTCTGTGTCCAAGCACATTAATAGAGAGGCGAAGGGAAGGAAAAGATGTGGTAGAAAAAAGTGTACAAGCAATAGGGATAACCGCACCCTGGAGAGGATTGTGAAACAAAACACATTCAAAAATGTGGGGGAGATTCACAAAGTGTGGACTGCAGCTGGAGTCAGTGCTTCAAGAACCACTACGCACAGACGTATGCAAGACATGGGTTTCAGCTGTCGCATTCCTTGTGTCAAGCCACTCTTGAACAACAGACAGCGTCAGAAGCGGCTAAAGACAAAAAGGAATGGACTGCTACTGAGTGGTCCAAAGTTATGTTCTCTGATGAAAGAACATTTCCTTTGGAAATCAGGGTCCCAGAGTCTGGAGGACGAGAGGAGAGGTACACAATCCACGTTGCTTGTAAAGTTTCCACAGTCAGTGATGGTTTGGGGTACCATGTCATCTGCTGGTGTTGGTCCACTGTGTTTTCTGAGGTCCAAGGTAAATGCAGCCATATTCCAGGACGTTTTAGAGCACTTCATGCTTCCTGCTGCGGACCAACTTTATGGAGATGCAGATTTCATTTTCCAACAGGACTTGGCACCTGCACACAGTGCCAAAGCTACCAGTACCTGGTTTAAGGACCATGGTATTCCTGTTCTTAATTGGCCAGCAAACTCGCCTGACCTTAACCCCATAGAAAATCTATAGGGTATTGTGAAGAGGAAGATGCGATATGCCAGACACAACAATGCAGAAGAGCTGAAGGCCACTATCAGAGCAACCTGGGCTCTAATAACACCTGAGCAGTGCCACAGACTGATCGACTCCATGCCACGCCGCATTGCTGCAGTAATTCAGGCAAAAGGAGCCCCAACTAAGTATTGAGTGTGGTACATGCTCATACTTTTCATGTTCATACTTTTCAGTTGGTCAAGATTTCTAAAAAAATCTTTCTTTGTATTTGTCTTAAGTAATATTCTAATTTTCTGAGATACTGAATTTGGGATTTTCCTTAGTTGTCAGTTATAATCATCAAAATTAAAAGAAATAAACATTTGAAATATATCAGTCTGTGTGTAATGAATGAATATAATATAAAAGTTTTACTTTTTGAACGGAATCAGTGAAATAAATCAACTTTTTGATGATATTCTAATTATATGACCAGCACCTGTATTTAAAGATTGGCTACTAATACAGCAGGAACCAATCATCTGTGACCTATAGGTAGATGATGTGATAATTAGCAGGTTGTGTTAAAGGACCTATTAGTCTGCGCCATTTAGAGTTTCATGCCAGAACTTGTATATATATTAAAAAAATCTGTCCGTTTTTGTTTATGTTTATGACAATTTTGGTGCAGTGGCAAGACTAATGAGATGAAAAGGATCACTGTGTCACAGACACGTCAGGTTCCACCCCGCTGCAATACCCACGCACTCAATCACCGGCATACTAATCATCGCCACCTGCACATCATCATCAAAGCAATCACCACCAGTATTTAAGCCCCACACTCACACACATTCACTGTCCGGTCTCGTTGGTACTACATCATTTGTATGCTTACCTCAAGGACTCTAAAACGCTATACTTACCTGTCTCCATTGTCTCCATCGTCTCCATTACTCCTCGTGTTCCATCCTGCCTGTGTGTGAGTGTTCCAGTCATCTGTCTCCGGCGTCGCTTCCCATCATCATCTGTAACACAACATTAAGGACAGTATTACCTCTATTCTACTTCAAGATCATCTCATACTTCTTTCACCCACCTGTTACTCTGCTGAATGTACAAATAAACAACCTCAACTGCTTTTATCTCTGCCTCCGGTGTCTCTGTTGTAACAGAAGACCGGACCCTACCAGCAATACATCAGCATGAGTCATAACGATCCATTCCAGGAGCTCGTGGACGCTATGCGTCGAGTACTCACCTCACAGTCACCGTCTTCATCATTCAACACCGCTGCTGCCTCCACATCCACCGCCTCCACTCCTTCTCCGGTGTTCGCCGCCAGTCCCATGGCCAAACCGGCGCCCTACTCAGGATCGGCGGAGGACTGCAGCGGATTTCTCCTCCAGTGTGACTTGGTCCTGGAGATGCAACCGCATCTATATTCAACCGACACGGCTAAAATTGCGTTCATCATCTCCCAACTGCAAGGTAAGGCCCTCCAATGGGCGGATTCACTCTGGACTCAGAAAGGATCAGTCGTAAAATCTTATCCTGCATTCGTCTCTCACTTCCGGGAAGTCTTCGGGAAACCTCTGACAGATTCTTCAAATGGTGAGAAACTTTACAATCTGAAACAAGGAAATAGAAATGTTACCGATTATACCTTGCAGTTCAGAACGCTAGCCGCTTCCAGTGGATGGAATGAACAGGCCCTCATTACCACCTATCGCCAAGGATTGGAGCCTAATTTGCGGTTGCATCTCGCTGCGTACGAGGACTCGGAGGGACTCGAACGTTTCATCCAACTCGCCCTCCGAGTGGGTTCTCGTATGCAGTCGTGTCTCCTAGAGCACCAGGGCCAGCCACTTGCCAATACCTTCCTCCGTCGGTCCGAACCCGTCAGCTCTCCAGAACCAGTAAGTGAACCCATGCAAGTGGACAACTCTCGTCTGTCATCTGCAGAAAGACAAAGAAGGCTGACCCTGAATCTGTGCTTATACTGTGGTTCTCCTGGGCATGTAATCTCCACATGCCCAACTCCTCGTCCTCGTCCCGTGGTGAGTGCAATCATTCCCTCCATTCAAAAAATGAAACCACTCACAACTGTAGTAAACCTTACTGCTGCTAATGCTTGTGTTCCAGTTTCATCTCCGGTTCCCTCTGTCGACAACTCAAGCTCAAGACCACGCCTTCTCCGCTCATCTACCAGGTCCATTCCATCACGGGTAAACCTCTGAGCCGGAAGACGATTCGGCGATGTGTGGGACCTCTTCAACTACAAGTGGGTATCCTTCATACGGAGAACATCCATTTGCTGGTTCTGGAGGATTCCACCGCTGACGTGGTTCTAGGGGAAGTCCTGAAGTGGGGCGACCACTGCTTCTCCAGCTGTTTTCCAGTACTTCCTATTCCAAGATCTCCTCGCTCCATGAACATCTCCATCAATGCCAACTCCATCGAGAGTCCTGTTGAGAAACGCTCCGTGGATATTCCATCCGACTACGCCCCCTTCAGTGACGTCTTCTGCCCGCAACGCGCCTCTAAGCTACCTCCACACCGGCCATGGGACTGTGCCATCGATCTGTTTCCGGGTGAACCAGTGCCTAGGGGACGCATTTACCCCCTCTCAGTACCGGAGGAGAAGGCCATGGAGGAATACATCAAAGAGGCTCTCAATCAAGGTTACATCCGCCCGTCTACTTCCCCTGCTGCTTCAAGCTTTTTCTTCGTGGCGAAGAAGGACGGAGGCTTGCGGCCTTGTATTGATTATCGCTCACTGAACAAGATGACAGTCAAATTCCGGTATCCACTTCCCCTCGTCCCAGCGGCCCTGGAACATCTCCGTGGTGCCACTGTGTTCACCAACCTGGACCTCCGCAGCGCGTATAACCTCATCCGGATACGCGAGGGGGACGAGTGGAAGACCGCCTTCGTCACGCCCACCGGCCATTACGAGTATCTCGTAATGCCGTATGGCCTGGTCAACGCCCCCTCTGTATTCCAGGACTTCATCCATGAGGTGCTCCGGGAGTTCCTCCACAAGTTTGTACTGGTGTACATAGACGACATTCTCATCTACTCCCGGAGCCTGGCCGAACATCGCCACCACGTTGCGGAGGTCCTCCAACGCTTACGGCAGTTCCATCTATTCCTTAAAGCAGAGAAGTGCTCCATCCATCAGCCCTCTGTCCATTTCCTGGGATACGTGATAGATCACAGTGGCATCCGGATGGACGAGGGGAAGGTATCTGCTATCCAGACCTGGCCAACTCCAACAACCATTAAAGAACTCCAACGTTTCCTCGGATTCTCCAATTTCTATCGCCGGTTCATTAAGAATTATAGCACCATTGTCAGTCCTCTCACCAACCTGTTACGCAACCAGCCCAAGTCTCTGTCCTGGTCCCAGCCTGCCACCAACGCCTTTGAGTCCCTCAAGACAGCCTTCACCACCGCTCCCCTCCTCGTCCACCCAAACCCAGATCTACCTTTCGTCGTGGAGGTGGACGCCTCCACCACCGGAGTGGGAGCGATTCTTTCGCAGCAGCAGGGGAAACCAAGTAGACTCCATCCATGCGCCTTCTTCTCCCGCAAGCTCAACCCGGCGGAGGTTAACTACGACATCGGTGACCGTGAGCTCCTGGCAGTCAAGCTTGCCCTAGAAGAGTGGAGGCATTGGTTGGAGGGTGCTAACCATCCCTTTCAAGTGCTTACCGATCACAAGAACCTGGAGTACCTGAAAGCTGCCAAAAGACTCAACCCTCGCCAAGCTCGATGGGCGCTGTTCTTTTCACGATTCAATTTCTCCCTATCCTATCGTCCAGGTTCCAAGAATATCAAGGCTGATGCCTTATCCCGTCTCCATGCTCCAGATGAAAGGAACGAAACTCCCGAGACCATTCTCCCTAAATCCATTTTCATGAGCCCCATCCAGTGGTCGGAGGAGACCTTACCCTCCTCCAATGCCTCCTCTCGCACTCCGCCGGGTTGCCCCCAGGGCTTGCAGTACATCACTCGGACACGGCGCACCCCACTCCTGCACTCCGTTCACTCTTCACTTGGCACTGGTCACCCGGGGGTCAATGAGACCCTCTCGCTGCTCAAACAGCGCTTCTGGTGGCCCAACATGGCCAACAATGTCAGGAGGTACGTGCAGGGCTGCAGGGAGTGTGCCATCTCCAAGAGCCCACGCCATCTTCCCACCGGCAAGCTCTGTCCTCTGCCCGTTCTTGAGAGACCCTGGTCACACCTGGGAGTGGACTTCGTCACAGATCTCCCCGAGTCTGACGGTCACACATGCATCCTGGTAGTTGTAGACCGCTTCTCCAAAGCCTGTCACCTGATTCCCCTGGGAGGTCTACCTACCGCCATGGCTACTGCAGAACTAATGTTTAACCAAGTCTTTCGTCATTATGGAATCCCCGAAGACATTGTTTCAGACAGAGGGCCCCAATTTATCTCTCAAGTCTGGAAAGCTTTCTTCTCCCTCCTGGGTGTGACCGTCAGCCTGTCGTCTGGTTACCATCCTCAGTCGAACGGGCAGACGGAACGGAAGATCCAGGAGATCGGCCACTTCCTGCGTACCTTCTGTCACGGCCACCAGAACTCCTGGAACCAGTACCTGGGTTGGGCCGAGTACGCACAAAATTCCCTCCGGCAAGCCACAACTGGACTGACATCTTTCCAGTGCGTACTCGGCTACCAACCCCCACTGTTCCCCTGGGACGGGGAACCCTCCAACATTCCGGCAGTCGACTACTGGTTCCGGGAGAGCGAGAGGGTATGGGACTCAGCTCACCACCAACTGCAGAGAGCCCTGCGCAGACGCAGAATGACAGCCGACCTTCGACGCTCCAACGCTCCTACCTACCAACCGGGGCAGAAGGTCTGGCTGTCCACCAGAGACATCAGGATGCGTCTGCCCTGCAAGAAGCTGAGTCCCCGCTTCATTGGCCCGTTCACCATCCTTCAACAGATCAACCCTGTCACGTATCGCCTCCAACTCCCTGCACAATATAAAATTCACCCAACCTTTCATGTTTCTTTGTTGAAAACTCACCATCCTTCTGTCCTTCCCTCCACAGAACCTGACGTGGCAGCCGTCGAGCCCCCCCTTCCACTCATCCTGGATGATGGTACTGCCTACGAGGTTCACGAAATCCTGGACTCCCGGCGCCGTGGTGGTCTGCTGGAATACCTGGTAGACTGGGAGGGTTATGGCCCCGAAGAACGCTCATGGGTCCCCAAGAATGATATCCTTGATCCTAATCTGTTACAGTCTTTCCACGCCAGCCACCCGGACAGACCTGCCCCACGCCCTAGAGGACGACCACCACGACGTCGGGGTCCTCGGCCCTCAGGAGCGGGCCGTGGGAGGGGGGGTACTGTCACAGACACGTCAGGTTCCACCCCGCTGCAATACCCACGCACTCAATCACCGGCATACTAATCATCGCCACCTGCACATCATCATCACCGCAATCACCACCAGTATTTAAGCCCCACACTCACACACATTCACTGTCCGGTCTCGTTGGTACTACATCATTTGTATGCTTACCTCAAGGACTCTAAAACGCTATACTTACCTGTCTCCATTGTCTCCATCGTCTCCATTACTCCTCGTGTTCCATCCTGCCTGTGTGTGAGTGTTCCAGTCATCTGTCTCCGGCGTCGCTTCCCATCATCATCTGTAACACAACATTAAGGACAGTATTACCTCTATTCTACTTCAAGATCATCTCATACTTCTTTCACCCACCTGTTACTCTGCTGAATGTACAAATAAACAACCTCAACTGCTTTTATCTCTGCCTCCGGTGTCTCTGTTGTAACAGACTGCCAAAGAAGAGGGTTAAGATTTTGGTCATTTAGCCTAAGCAGTTATAATTGACAAGGCATTTGAGTTTAAAACTGACTTTAAAGGAAGTCTTAATTATTTGATTTCGAGTGCTGTACTGTTGACATGGTCTGAGTACTGTGAAATGTTGTGAAAATTGAGTTTCAGATTAAAAATAATTAGGTATTGAGTATGATTAACAGTGATGTCAGGATAAATATATATACCAGTCAAGACAAACAAATTGTTACTATAATTGAATTTATATGTTTTGATGCTTATTTCATTTTGATGAAAGGTTTTTAAAAAGTTTGTTTATTTATTTTTTTTAATTTGTGGGCTATAATTGATCTGTCGTGAAAAGAAATCTTAACAAAAGGGTCATTACGTAAAAGTAACAATTCTATGTTTTATTGAAAATGATAACTGAAATTTTCTTTTCTTTTTCTTTTTAAAGGTATTTTAAAAAAAGAGATTTAAAAGATGTTCTGCAATTAAAGTGGTACATGATATGTCTATGGACTGTAAACTGAACAATGATTTAAGAAACTTAAAATACTAAGATGGATTATGATGGGTCTTATTTATTTTTCGTTGTTTATTTTGAGTTAGACCACAATTTTGTTTTTAATATTAAAAGTTATCTATAATGGGTATAGTGAAAGGAGTGGATTCCCTTTCGAAGGGAACTTCAACTCTGCGTTCAATCACGCATTGGGGAACGTCACACGTGAGCTGATGTCTGAAAGCCAAGTATCAAAAAACTCCAATCATATTGGCCGGCGACAGCCTATGACATCATCATAGTGCGACCCAGAAGTATATAAGGAGCGCCTAGAGAACCAGTCAGTATCTTTTTCGTCTTTCGGAACTGTTCTGTCTGATCGCGATTGAATCGACTCCGGTAAGGGTATCTTTATTATGCCTTACAAACGTTCAAGAGAGTGTATTCATCCGTGTCCCAGGTTTTGACACTTGATATACACATTTCTGGGAGTTTTCTGTCTGGGAGAGGAGCGCATAGACAGTGCTTGAGGGTACTGTCTGTGTGTTTTCTGTTATTTACTGTGAGCGACTCCCTATCGGGACGCTCCGTTCTCGTTCGGCACTCTTCTCGAGGGAAGAGGTGTACGCATCTGTGCCTGGTGATTCTGGCGCGTTTGTGCTGAGGCAAAACGGTGGCTGCAATCATAGGGCTTGCAGGTGAGCTCGTTGGGAAGTTTGAGAAAGTTGTATTCTCTCTCAGCTTCCCCGGGGCTGACGAGGATGAGTTGCTGGATGACAATGACATCCGTGTTTGACGTCATCGCGTCCGGCAGCACGCGCTCCTCTGGCTGCTGTGTATGCGGAGCTGCTGGTGTTTTTGGGACGCACTTTCGGCAGGCTGCAGCTGCCGTGAGAGCGCGTTAGGAAAGGGGCCGCGTGCAGACGGCTCGACGAGCGGTTCCTTTCTGTCCATGAACACTGCAGCTCCCATAAACTTTCCATTCCTTCCTGATCTCCACGTTTGAGATCGGGAGGACATGGAAAAACCCCTAGCTGTTCAGATTTGTATCTAAGCCCAGACAGACGGGAGGGGGAAGAAGCGAGAGTGAGATGGGTGATCGATCGTAAACACTGTTGCGTTTGTAATCGATCCCCCAGCTACATAAGGGCGATTTATAGCTACCCTCTCCTCTTCTTCTTTCACCTCATATATATATATATATATATATATATAAACACTGCATTCCAAATTATTATGCAAGTGACATATCAGTGAGATTTCAGTACAATAAACATTCAGATTTTAGTTTTTCTAAGAAAATGTTTGTTTATTTATCCATGTCTTTTTAGATAACTGGTATCAATCTCAGACAAAATAATTTGCCAGATCTATGAAAACCCTACTTAGAGGTTGTTCCACATTATTAAGCAAGTCACAGTTCTCATGCAATATGGGGAGGAAGAAAGATCTTTCTGAAGATGAAAAGCATGAAATGGTACAATGTTGTGCAAAAGGCATGAAAACAACTAATATTGTGTGAAACTGAATGGAGATTATAGAATTATCATAAGATTTGTGAGTGATTTAGAGCACAGCAGAACTCGGTCAGATAAAGGCTTATTAATGAAAGTTCCTGTCAAAAAAATTAATTGTATTAAAAGAGCAGCTATAAAAAAGCCAGTGTTGAGCAGCAAACAAGTATTTGAAGCTGCTGGTGTCTCTGGAGTCTCAAGAAGCTCTCCATGCAGGCTGGCAGTTGTGCGTAAAGATGCATTTTAGCCACTCCAAACCAACTGCCCAAGTGGGTTTAGAAATACATGAAGACTCATTTTTAAATAGTTTTATTCACTGACTAATGCCGTACTACAGTGGATGGTCTAAATGGATGGATTTCTGGATGGTTTGTGAATGGCCACCACTTTCCAACAAGACTGTGACGTCAGCAAAGAGCTGGCGGGTGATGATTTGGGTTGGAATATTGGGACGTGAGATGGAAGGTCCCTATAGGGCCTCTGAGGGTATTAAAGGATTAGTTCACTTTTAAATACACTTTTCCTGATAAATTTACTCACCCCCATGTCATCCAAGATGTTCATGTCTTTCTTTCGTCAGTCGAAAAGAAATGAAGGTTCTTGAGGAAAACATTCCAGGATGTTTCTCCTTATTTCTCATCTGGTATCGTTTAAAGCTCTTGAAGCTGCACTGAAACTGCAGTTTGGACCTTCAATCCTTTGGTAGCCATTAAAATGCACTATAAGGAGAAAAATCCTGGAATGTTTTCCTCAAAAACCTTCATTTCTTTTCGACTGACGAAAGAAAGACATGAACATCTTGGATGACATGGTGGTGAGTAAATTTATTAGGAAAAGTGTATTTAAAAGTGAACTAATCCTTTAAAATGACTTTTGCAAAATATGTGGAGTTCATAACTGGCCATTTTCAGCTATCGTCTAAAAAGGAGGATAGTGCATAGTACAATGCACTATTGTACAATGCACTGTGCACTATCCCATGCTGCAAAAAAACACCACGGCAATAAAACTGTTTGAAAATTTATTTTTACACCCACTGTATTCAAGATTCAAGATTTGTATTTGTCACATGCACAATTATATAGAGCATATATAACCAGCAGTGAAATGAGAGTGGCTCTAAGATCGTCCATCTTATTCTCCAGAGACTGGACATTGGCGAGCAGAATGCTCGGTAGAGGAGGACTGTGAGCTCTTTTTCTCAGTCTGTTGCGGATCCCAGCGCGTTTCCCGCGGTGTTTCTTGGTCCGTCGCCACGGGTGGTTATCCAGGTGGCCATTGTTCATCTCGGCGTTCCGGAGAATCTCAGATGACCACGATGGGTTGAGGGATAAAGTGTCCTGAAACTGGTTAGTGAAGCGGTGTCCAATGTCCAAAAGTGTTCTTATTTCGTAAGTGATCAGTGCAGAGGTTATGTGTGTAAAAAGAGAAAGCAAAAGTAGGTAAAAAAGTAAATAAAAACACAATCTAAGCGGAGCGACCTGGACGGCGACCGGACTCAGCGGCGCCATCTTGAAGAGGTTTCTGTAGATGTTTCTCTTTGTGAGGTTTGGTTTGGAGTGGCTAAAATGCATCTTTACGCACAACTGCCAGCCTGCATGGAGAGCTTCTTGAGACTCCAGAGACACCAGCAGCTTCACATACCTGTTTGCTGCTCAAAACTGGCTTTTTTTTTATAGCTGCCCTTTTAATACAATACATTTTTTTGACAGGAACTTTCCTTAATAAGCCTTTATCTGACCGAGTTCTGCTGTGCTCTAAATCACTCACAAATCTTATGATAATTTGATAATCTCCATTCAGTTTTCACACAATATTAGTTGTTTTCATGCCTTTTGCACAACATTGCACCATTTAATGCTTTTCATCTTCAGAAAGATCTTTCTTCCTCCCATATTGCATGAGAACTGTGACTTGCTTAATAATGTGGAACAACCTCTAAGTAGGGTTTTCATACATCTGGCAAATTATTTTGTCTGATATTGATACCAGTTATCTAAAAAGACATGGATAAATAAACATTTTCTTAGAAAAACTAAAATCTGAATGTTTATTGTACTGAAATCTTACTGATATGTCATTTGCATAATAATTTGGAATGCAGTGTATGTGTGTATATATATATATATATATATATATATTATAGTATATATCATGCTCAGATGCTTCTTATTGTCAGACTGATGGCTGGGCCCATAGTAATTATTTCTGTCGGCCCGCTTTTTCGGTTTGATAATGAGAGGATCTTTTAGGCTTAAAAGAACCCTAGATTCCATCCTTTCATGTAAATAAAAAGGAGTATTAGGAGTCTTCAGTCTTTGAGCCGCAGGAGGGTCAATATTTTATGTGTTTAAAATAAGACCTTGTTTTCCTGTATAATTTTTCTGAGCATGTAGTAAAAAAAAAGTAAGGGGTTTTTGGGCAAACTGAAGTTGATAGGCTGGCTAGAACGATATATTGTGCAGGCCACAAAATGGCCACCTCTTAGCCACCTGTTGTTTAGTGTAGCTTCTCATCTGCTGTTTGCTAGAATAGTTTGAGTTAGCAGTCGTCACTTCAGTTAATATGTATGTTTAGGTCAGCCTTAATCGGCCGCCTGACATTGTTTGCTTGTGAGCTTCGCTTTCTTTCTCTTATACATGATATTTGGAGGTGAAGCCCAGGCTTCACTAGACTTGTGGCCCTGTAAGAAGGCCCATAGCTTAGCGGCCAGGCTAGAGCTAGGTTAGGTGTGTTATATGTTAACCCCATGTATACTATCCCTTGTCAGGTGATATAGTTCCTAGTTCTGGCCTCCTCCCGAGGAAGTTGTTAGGCCGTATGCCCATTTTCCCCTTGTTTTTGTAGGTGCAATTGGTGAGGTTAACAGCTAGGTTGTAGACTGTTTTAGACTCCCTGATGCTGTTTTTCTCAGGTGGTAGGCCCTTATCTTTGCGTAGATAGGTTATGCAGTGTATGCTAGGCCCCACTTTCTAGAACTTTTCATGCTATGAAAAATGTTTTTTCCTTTGAGCCACTTGATTTTCTTAATCAAGTTTGAGTTGACAGTGCTAGCTTTTTGCCTTCGTCCTCTAGGGCTTAGTACAGATTTGAGAATCTGCGTGGAGAAAATGTTTATCCTCATTGGAAACAGCATGTATGTCAAAGCAGTACGTTTGCTTTGAGTTCTAGACTTTTGCCCTACATTTGTATGTGAGCTTACTTATGCTGCCACAGGTTAGCACCTGTTCTCATAATAGCAGGCTCTTTGATGTTAGCCTCTATTGGAGAGATTGGTGACTATTATATTCCCCAGTTGAGGTTTATTTGTGTCACTGAGTGCATCACCTGTTGGATTGCATACTCAGGGTAGTATAGAACCACTTTTTGAGGAAAGCTGGTTTCTATTAGCTCCCTTTTATGGTCATGTTAACAGCTATATTGCATATAACTTTGATTGTAGGCTCTTATGGTTAATTAGCCTCCTTCTAGTTAGCAATTGTATTTCTAACAAGTGCTGTTAGTTGATCATAGTTTGCTCACATAGTTTACACTGCCACAGGCTTTTGCTATGTGTCAGTTTAAGGTAGTAGGCCATATAGGCCTCCCTTAGACCATGTTGGCATTGTTTGGTTCCCTTTAGTCACATATGATTTAGGGTACATTGCCTGTTGGAATGTGTAGCCTAGCTCAGGTTGCAGTTAGCTTCCCACAGCTATTGTTGGGTTAGAACTGGTCCCCTGTAGCTTGGTTCCCTTTATTTCACGAGCTAAAGCCACGTGTCATTGGAACGGTAGGCCACAACAGGCCTCCTTTCTAGTTCACATGTTGGCACAGTTTGTGTTTTATTCTGCAAACAGGCTGAACGCCGCTTGTTGCTGAAATGGTAGGCCCCTCAAGGCCTCCTTTTTAGCTGACTTGCTGGCAGGATGCCTGGGAAGCCATACCACCATCGGCCATGCCCCATCACTGACGGATAGGCCCTAAACAGGCCTGTTCACGATGTATGGCAACGTTTTATGTATTCCCTCTTTGGAAAAATCTCTGAATACATGGCCTACTGGTTGGTATGGTTATGGTAGCCACTTGCTGATGCCACGTGTTTACTAAGGTAGGCCTACTTCGGCCTCCAGTGTAGCATGTGGAGTTCAGTTATGTACTCCTCTCGCTGTGAGAGTAATAGGGTGCTTTTACCGAGTACTTTTGAGTGGCTGGCCCCTCAGGGTGAATGTTGTGGTGAAACCTTACTGAGGTTTGGTTTAAACTACATCTGCCTCCCTGAGTCTGATTCCTACTCTAGTTGAGCTGAATAGCCACCTAGCACCTAGGGTGGATCTATTGTGCTCCTAGAAATGGCCACCAGACGTATGCTGTATGTCTTAGAGGTTGCTAGGCCTTATGGGACACCTTTTTGAACATACTGGTGTATGTTTGTGTATATTTCTCTTTGAGAATTATCTGTATACACTTCTGGTTGGCCAGAGGCCTAGGTGATAAATCTAACCTCCTATGGTTCGGTTATTTATCGGTCTTGGTGCCTAAAACACTGCCACGAGCTGATGCCACGTGTCTGTTGAGGTTATAGGCCCATCCAGGCCTTCCTTAATACATGTTGGCGTATGCTGAACTCCTCTTGCTTTAAAGAGTAAAAAGGTGCTTTTACTGAGTACACTGCTCGTTGGATTGTATTTGGTGGATTGTCATGCGGGCACTTTTGCAGCCTCTTTTGCTGCTATTGAAGTTGTCTGTCTGCCCCAGCAAGACAGGTGTCCAGGGTGGCCCCTCCAGGCCACTTTCTGAATATACTTCTGTTTCACATATAGCTACTATCATGCTAGGCCCCTCTTCGGCCTCCATGATTATGTGCCCATTGCATGGTCTACCTGTTAGGTGAGCTTTGTACTTCCCTATTAGGGTTATGTTTGTATTAGTGCTTAGCTCCATAAGCTGATCATGGTGGTAGGCCTTAATCAGGCATCCTACTAAGATTCAGGCCTAGGCTGGTTTGTGCTCCCCTGTATAAACAGGCGTTTAGCGCACAGCCTCCTCAGTGCGTTAATTAAGCGCTGAGTAGATCCTAGGATTAGCGGATTATACTCCCCTCGATACGAGGGTTCATAGCACTCAGCTGAGTTCTGCTCTCCAGGATGCCCGTCTCTACGCATGGGTCTGAGTTGCTCCTGCCTTTCTGCAGTCACTCTTACCTGCTCTCTTCTATGAAGAATGCGTTATGGAGATTCTGTACTCAGACAGGGTTGGCCAAGACTAAGTTTGTCCTATAACAGACCAGGTCGGCCTCCCTGGTGGCATTGAGGGTGACTTTGTTCCCCTCTAGTGACTGGCCAGGGGTTCCTTTCGGTTCTCTGGCCACATTCCCTTAAAGGGACCACTTTCTCTTCAGAAAAGTTGGTTCCAGATTCCTTTAGCGGCCTTGGTAGGCCTTCTTGAGGCTCAGCTTGGGCTGTTGGCCGTAGGGAATGCTGTCACTCACAGCCTTTGTGTGACCCGAGGGTGAGTTGCTATCTGGCGTTTCATTCTAAACTGCTTGACGTTTGTCTAGCCATCTTTTGGCATGCACTCTCCTTAAGCATGGCAGCGTGGGTATATCGTTCCCCAATGCGTGATTGAATGCAGAGTTGAAGTTCCCTTCGAAAGGGAACGTCTCAGGTTACGCATGTAACCATAATTCCCTGAGAACAGGGAGCGAGACTCTGCGTTGCCCTGTTCTCAGGGAACTATGGTTATATATGTAACCTGATACATTTATGATCCATCTTCTTGTATTATATAATGAATTGGAAATTATAGTTTTATAAAAAAACTGTGTATATATATCCTGGTGTTTATGAATACAGGCAATGTCTGTATTTAGTATCTGAGGAGTGACTGAGGGTCTGGCCCATGCCAGGAATGCAGTAACAGTGCTTACTCGTTTAGCCCGGCTTCCAGAGAATAAATATGTATTTGTTTTGTAGTCAAGGAATTTGATGATAAACCAAATAATAAAGATTGATGTAAAGACAACTATGTGTAAGGACTGAAGGTCAATAATGCACTATGTGCTCTGTAGAATATCCTGTTCTGGTTAAGTCCTTCGAGGGAAAACCTATTGTCTATTTTATACAATTGTAACCTGCCAGGGGAGCATGGGTCAGCAATGTTAAATTTTGAAGTGGCCTAAATTGTTAAGACCAGATGTGGTGTTTAAGACTTCACATCGGCCTTTTAAGGGGTGACTGAAGGAGTGGATTCTGGAATCCACTGCCGTTTCAATATACAGGTCCTTCTCAAAAAATTAGCATATTGTGATAAAGTTCATTATTTTCCATAATGTAATGATAAAAATTAAACTTTCATATATTTTAGATTCATTGCACACCAACTGAAATATTTCAGGTCTTTTATTGTTTTAATACTGATGATTTTGGCATACAGCTCATGAAAACCCAAAATTCCTATCTCAAAAAATTAGCATATTTCATCCGACCAATAAAAGAAAAGTGTTTTTAATACAAAAAAAGTCAACCTTCAAATAATTATGTTCAGTTATGCACTCAATACTTGGTCGGGAATCCTTTTGCAGAAATGACTGCTTCAATGCGGCGTGGCATGGAGGCAATCAGCCTGTGGCACTGCTGAGGTGTTATGGAGGCCCAGGATGCTTCGATAGCGGCCTTAAGCTCATCCAGAGTGTTGGGTCTTGCGTCTCTCAACTTTCTCTTCACAATATCCCACAGATTCTCTATGGGGTTCAGGTCAGGAGAGTTGGCAGGCCAATTGAGCACAGTAATACCATGGTCAGTAAACCATTTACCAGTGGTTTTGGCACTGTGAGCAGGTGCCAGGTCGTGCTGAAAAACGAAATCTTCATCTCCATAAAGCTTTTCAGCAGATGGAAGCATGAAGTGCTCCAAAATCTCCTGATAGCTAGCTGCATTGACCCTGCCCTTGATAAAACACAGTGGACCAACACCAGCAGCTGACATGGCACCCCAGACCATCACTGACTGTGGGAACTTGACACTGGACTTCAGGCATTTTGGCATTTCCTTCTCCCCAGTCTTCCTCCAGACTCTGGCACCTTGATTTCCGAATGACTTTGGACCACTGAGCAACAGTCCAGTGCTGCTTCTCTGTAGCCCAGGTCAGGCGCTTCTGCCGCTGTTTCTGGTTCAAAAGTGGCTTGACCTGGGGAATGCGGCACCTGTAGCCCATTTCCTGCACACGCCTGTGCACGGTGGCTCTGGATGTTTCTACTCCAGACTCAGTCCACTGCTTCCGCAGGTCCCCCAAGGTCTGGAATCGGTCCTTCTCCACAATCTTCCTCAGGGTCCGGTCACCTCTTCTCGTTGTGCAGCGTTTTTTGCCACACTTTTTCCTTCCCACAGACTTCCCACTGAGGTGCCTTGATACAGCACTCTGGGAACAGCCTATTCGTTCAGAAATTTCTTTCTGTGTCTTACCCTCTCGCTTGAGGGTGTCAATGATGGCCTTCTGGACAGCAGTCAGGTCGGCAGTCTTACCCATGATTGCGGTTTTGAGTAATGAACCAGGCTGGGAGTTTTTAAAAGCCTCAGGAATCTTTTGCAGGTGTTTAGAGTTAATTAGTTGATTCAGATGATTAGGTTAATAGCTCGTTTAGAGAACCTTTTCATGATATGCTAATTTTTTGAGATAGGAATTTTGGGTTTTCATGAGCTGTATGCCAAAATCATCAGTATTAAAACAATAAAAGACCTGAAATATTTCAGTTGGTGTGCAATGAATCTAAAATATATGAAAGTTTAATTTTTATCATTACATTATGGAAAATAATGAACTTTATCACAATATGCTAATTTTTTGAGAAGGACCTGTATATCTTTTAAGTTATTAATCAACATTTATCTTTCTGTTATATTATTTGAATGACTTTTTCACTGTATGTTAAAACATTTCTTTTCCTTTTCAAACACTAGAAAATAATTTTGAATATTGTCTGTACCTCTCACTGAGAGAAAAGAACATGTTATCAGTATGTTTTGGGAAAGTTTCCTGCTCAGAGCAGAGCTCAGATCAACTTCAGCCTTGACGAAGCTGTGAATCTTGTGTATGTGCGCTTAGTGTTCTGTGCAGGTTCTTTGTACTGGTGGACTACTGGCACTCTGATTGAGACCAGCAGACGCCATGTCATGACCCCAAAAGGACATCCAGTACCTAACTCCAGGGTCCCCTCGTCAGCATCGTGATGAAGGGAGATATGCTTCTGACTATCTGTCCATGTGTGGAAGATTACCAAATTTGTCTATTTTTTTTCTTAGCCAGTCAGAATCATTCAATCTGAAGTAATGACGTAGTTAGTTGACTCTGTTAGAGTATAATTGTTGTGGAAATGTGAATGAACGCAGAGAGGCCTACAAACTCCTTGTGAGACTTGAAGCTGGCTTCTGCTGATGAACTGCAAACTATTCTTCATTAAATTTTTCTTCAATATATTATTTTTTTTAAACTTTGACTCCGGGTCTTTATTCAACATATCTGGTCTCAAGGGTCCTAAACTGTTTATCCCCAACAGATCAATGTTCTGGGTAAGTTACCGTCTAAAAGACTGGAGCTTTTCTTTATAGTTTGGCTTGTCTCTGGTTTGGCCTCGTTCCGCTTTCTGACCAGCCGTGCACCAGGTGAAACTTTGAATTCGATCCATCAGTGTCCCAGGGGTGGGAATTCCCCTGTCAGCTAAATCCTTCGTTGCTTCTTCCGCAGTGTTGTATACCCGGATCACATCTGGAAAAAACACCCGCAGTTTGGCAGAGAAGGGGGTTTGAATCTTGATATTCTTCTCCTTCAGTAGCTTCTTTGCTTCAGTATATTCCTTGTGCTTTCTAATAACGTCAGGGGCATAATCGTGATCGATGTTCACTCTCTTGACACGCCAAAGAAAACCCTTCTTCCTCCACGCAGTTCTCAAAATTTCCTCCTTCATTCTATAACTGAGAAAGTTTACCACGATTGATATTGGCGGTGCGTTTTCTGACGGCCGTGGAGTGAGCGCGCGTTGTGCTCTCTCAATTGGAAGGGATAGAGATGCTTCTAGTTCAAGTTTCTCTCTCAGCATATTCTCGACAAAAGCGGTTATAGATGGCGAGCTGCCCTCGGCCCCTTCCATGACTCCGTAGATCCTGATGTTGTTCCGTCACGAACGGCCTTCTTGGTCTGTTATCCTCTCATCTAACTGCGACTGAAGTTTCAGAAATTCCGCCATTATGCTTTCCGTGTTTTGCGATCTCTCCTCCAAACCTACGATTCGTTCATTGGCTTCTTCTAATCTATCATTGTTTTTTTGGATGTCCTCTTTAATTTCTTTCAGCTGATCTGAATTGTCTCTCCTAAAATCATGCAACTTTTGGAGGATCATAGCCAGGCTGACGGTCTCTTCGAGTTCGCCGGCGCCTCCCCGCTCCAGTACAGTATCATCCGGGCAGACATTTAATGGCGACTCGGCAGTTTGGCCCTGTGCTTCTTCTCTCTCGAATCTTTCGGATTGCAATTGTTTCTTTTGTTTTTGCCTAGTATGTATTTGAGCCCCCTCTTCCATGTTAATGTAAATAATTAACTATGTTCATATTCCCTTTATATGATATACTGAACTACATGTTAATGGTGTCTTTAAATAGTACTGTCACGTGAAATAAGGATTCAATAGCGACCCAGCCAACATTTCCATGTGGGCCCCATGAGGGTTTTTGATGGGCTGTCACTTGGGTCCTGCATGGGCAGCCCAAGTGGGGCCCATAGAATTTTGTCCATCGGCTCCACACAGGCCCCATGTGTGTTAGCTCATAGGGGCACATGATGGGTCCATAGTGGGCTTTAAGTGGGGCCCATTTGTGTGTTTATTATAGGGGCCCACATGGGTCACATATGGGTTCTAATAAATGGGGCCAATGTGGGCCACATACAGAACCCTTATGGGGCCCAAAAGGGTGATAACACTGGACCCACAAATGGCCCCTCTATGGTGTTTTTGTGGGACCACAGTGGGTGAGAACTGGGCCCCATTGATATTTCTTTTTTTATTCCCGTAGATTAAATTAATGTGCCTTTAATGTGCTCATTTGCAAAAGAAACTTTCAAACCCTGCCAACTCTAAGTTATGTTTTAGTAAACCTGTACCTGACCTAATATAATTTAAATTACACGAGAAAATATTTGTACTGTGAAGAAAATGACTTTCAACTCAGAATTTGTAAACCACCTTTTTATTGATCATAAGAAGAAAAATAAAAGGACAATAAAACAGGATAAGAGCATTGAAAATTCTTCAGTCCATCACTCAGCTTCATATCTAAAGAACAATAATGAGAGAAAAGACAGAAAAGGCAATTATTTTAAAATACTATCAAATCATTAACAGGAGCACTCTCTTAAAAAGCATGCATGTTTATGATCAAGCCATGCCAGTACTTTATATTTCTGTCCAAATGACTGAACTGACACTTAAAGGGATTTCTACTACTAAAAGGAATATGAACAAGTTAAAGTTCAAATGATGTGCCTGATATAACAGAAGTATGACTTTATAAAAATAACACAGCATAAATATAAGAAGATAAGATAAATAAAGCGGCATTTAACAAATTTTTTTAACATTATTGAATTTAATTTAACTTTCAAAAGCTGTTTTTATTATACATTACAACTGTTATCTTTTAACTATTTTTGAATACAAAGTAATGTGCACGTGTATTATTTATTTTATTATGTTATGTACTCATATCTGAGTGTACCACGTGTGTGTGGAAATTGCTGCGTTGTGACTGCAGAACTTTTGTGGACATTTAAAATTGTGCAAAACCATCTCGCACTCTGCTGAGGCCCTGTTATAAAACATACAAATAGTATTACTTTAATTTAACATGAATAGTTAGCATGTTACTACCTTGAAACCAATAACGAAGTTTATTTTGATATGTGATGATAATGGCGCTCTGCTCTGGTCAAAGAGTATAGAACCCAAGAGGCAACACTTTGATACTTTTTGGGTAACAGCCACTAGATGGCGCTCCGGTAGCGCGGCCACCATTATGGGGTGAAAATACTAACTGGACCATAGAATCCTTCGCATCTTACGCACCAAAAATCGGCGAATTTCACTGCCAAATCAGAAGCGCAATAGAACAGTTTTTTTTAATTAAGTCACCAGTAAATTGTATGGCTCCTACAGTAAATGTTGTATTGTCTTATACATGTTTTATTTTACCAGTTGTGGAATCCAACCATTCAACCATCTGAGGTAACGTAGTTAGCCTACTTTATTGAGTATTTCCATTTCATGCAACTTTACACATTTATTAAAAGTAAATTAATAATTAATAAATTTAAGATTACATGTTTGCAGCGAACAATATATTTCAGACCTAGTGGAGTAATAGTAATAATAACTAGGTCTGAATTTAAATATATATATTGTTTGTTTTAATGGATCACGCTACAAACATAACAATCTTATAATACATGATGCATTGCTGTGTCCATTATCGCATAATTCCCACTTTTGTACACTTTTGCTTTAACGGACATTAGACAACACTGCAAAATCAAGCTGTTATATTAATATATTTATTGTCCAACATTCCCAATTTTTCTGATGCATGTCCTTAATCTAATTTCATATGTTGGTAATAATTCAGTGTTTATAAGCCTTTTAAAGAATTTGAACCCAAACTGACTGGGTTTCTAGAGAGCAAAGGTTTTGTGAAAAAAGTGGAAGACTTAAATACAAAGTGTGTAAAATAAACTGTAAAAAGGATTTGTTGATCACTAGTGATAGTATTTTATTATGTGTTGTCATCATTCAGGTTGGATTTCAGCTTTAATGTACGTTTTTTTTAACAAAGCAGCTGATATTGCCATAGAAACTAGTGGACTGCCGACTCGCTTTCAGAGCTCGTCGGCTGCACGGTTGAGCACGCCTGGGACATGAATGGCACGACGCGACCTCAGATGCTTCTGACTCCATAGCAAGAGATGGCGGGCGAGTTGGGACATGCAGCGGGAGCGTAGACCACTCTGATGGTTGATGTACGCAACGCCCGCAGTGCTGTCCGAGCGGACCAGTACGTGCTTGTCTGTCAACAGCTCCTGGAAGCAGCTCAGTGCGAGTTTGCTCTTGTCCCAGTTGACCCGAAGACCCAACCAGCTGAGGCGAGCTAACACCATGTCCCTGTGTTCGCACAACTGCTCTCGCGAGCTGGCCAGGATGAGCCAGTCGTCGAGGTAGTTGAGGATTCGAACGCCCTGTTCCTTGAGCACCGATATGCCCGACCCTCGAACGCAAACCGTAGAAAGGGTCTGTGACGAGGCAGAATCGAGACATGAAAGTACGCGTCCTTCAGGTCGATCGCTGCAAACCAATCCTGGGGATGGATGCATTCGAAAATGCACTTCTGCGTAAGCATCTTGAACGGCAGCCTGTGAAGGGACCGATTCAGGACACGCAGATCCAGGATTGGCCGTAGCCCACCGCCCTTCTTGGGTACAATGAAGTAGGGGCTGTAAAACCCTGACTTCATATCGGCTGGAGGGACCGGCTTGATTGCATCCTTCGCCAGGAGGACAGCAATGTCCGCCCGGAGAACAGGTGCGTTGTCCAGTGACACCTGAGTGTAGTGGACACCCCTGAACACCGGGGGACGCGGGGCGAACTGAATCGCATAGCCGAGTCTGAAAGTGCGAATGAGCCAGCGAGACGGGCTGGGGAGCGCTATCCAGGCTTCCAGACACCAAGCCAGCGGGACCAAAGGCACCACAGACGTACCGGGGGTGGGGCAGGGAAGCAGAGTGCTGGGAGCCGACTCGGACGGCATAGCGGCCGAAGTGGGGTCAGACTCCGCGAGGTGACAGTGTGCATGGGAGATGGCACATGGGAGGCGGCCTCGACCATCACACTGGGACCTGCTGGCGATGTGAGAGGGGGCTGCGAGTGGCAAGGCGGGGCCTCGCGCACTGACAGCCGTGCCCTCTTGTGACCTGGAGGATTGGGAAACTGCTCTTTTTGTGTAGTAGACTCTCTGGAGTCCAGCTGTACCCACTACTACACAAAAAGAGCAGTTTCCCAATCCTCCAGGTCACAAGAGGGCACGGCTCCGGGGGTGGGAGAGATGCTGGAATCCTCTCCCGAAGAGCAGAAACCTTCCCCTCCAGGTCGCCCGTCTCAGGACCGCTTCCTCGATCTTTTGCCACCTGGCTTGGCTTGGTGTAGGCTGCTGCTTCGTCGACTTAGCAGGGGCGGAGGACGATGCAGGCGGGCGCCCTCGGCGAAGAGCAGACTGAGGCCCGGGATGGGAGACGTGGTTCACTGCGCCAGCCGGCGGCCTTTGGACACAGCTGCATCGCAACAGACTGCTCGACCGGGGGAATCCGCGTGTATCCCCTAGCCTCTCCGCCATCCAGGGTGGTGAAGGCGAGCGAGGGGCCAGGTCTAGCACGAACGCTATACGGCGTCCACCAGGACTTGATCACCTCATCATGCACCTCCGGGAAGAAAGGCATCGGGGCAGGGCGTTGGGGACCAGCGCGGGCCGCCACGAGGTACCAATCGTCAAGCCGAGATGGGCCGGGACACGGTGGAGGATTCCAGGCAATCCCGACCAGTACTATGCCTCGGGTAAAACTTTTTCTTTTTTCTTCTCTTATCTGCCTCATTTTTTTCACTTCCATAATGGATATTGGATATTTACCATCGCAAATAAGGGCCTTGAATTGCCACCCGCGTCTCGATTCTGTGACGTATGAATGCTGCCGGAGTCTAGGGATTCTCCGGCGCCCTCGATACATACACCGCTCACGGCGTGTCTTCAGGAGTACCTTTTGCTCTAAGCCTGATACCCTTCCGTGCATCTGGACTAATCATAGATTGTTGTCCATGCCCAGACAAGTACCCGCCGGCAATACTATACATCGCTCTTTAATTGATCTCACTGATGCCCAGCAACGTACCGCTAACTTGAATTCCCTGCATCATCATTTTGCGCTTCTGAACTGTCGATCAATATCGGACAAAGCCCCTTATCTCAATGAAATTATCACTGACAATAAGCTTGACATTTTTCTTCTCATTGAAACTTGGCAAGTTCCGGATGATTTTCTGCAGTTGAATCTTCTTGTACCTGAGGGTGCACCTTGCACCTAGCCTTGAGAGGAATTGATTAATTCCTGCTACTGGTAGACGGCTTGAGCGTCTCTACAGAAAAACCGGTCTTACTGTACATTATTTAGCCTTTCTTGATCATCTCAAAATATACAAATCTGCTCTCATCTCAGCTCGCTCTAGTTTTGTCTCTGCCACAATTAATAAATCAAGTAACAGGCCAAAAGCATTATTCAATACAATAAATAAGCTTACTAAACCTCCACCTCAAGACTCCCTAGCTTCTAATGAGCTTTCCTGTTCTTTTATGGATTATTTGCTTGAAAAGACTGATGCCGTCCACCAATGCTTCTCTACTGATACAAAGCTCAACTATCCACCAAATCTATCCAGTCAAACTCTGTCTTGTTTTTCTTTGACTACCCCATCTTCTGTCTCTAAGTTAATCTTGAAATCCAACTCTTCTTCTTGTCAACTTGATCCTGCTCCTACTTCTCTCCCGAAACTTTGCCCTTCTTCCATCTCTGCACCTATCTCTCACTTCATCAATACATCTCTTACCTCTGCTACATTTCCTCTGCCACTCAAAACTGCTGCAGTTACCCCTGTTCTCAAGAAACCAAACCTCGACCCCTCTGTTCTATCTAATTATCGTCCTATTTCAAATTTACCCTTCATAGCTAAATTACTGGAAAGCACTGTTGCCTCCCAACTCCAGTTTTTTTCTAGTTGAAAATAATCTCTTCGATCCCTTTCAATCTGGTTTTCGCTCACTCCATAGTACTGAAACTGCGCTTGTAAAGGTAGTGAATGATCTACTGCTTTCTGGTGACTCTGGTTCTCTGTCTATACTTCTGCTACTTGACCTCAGCTCTGCCTTCGATACCGTCTCCCATCAATTACTTGTTTCTCGTCTCTCTGATTTGGGTATTTCTGGTTCTGCTCTTTCTTGGTTTTCTTCCTATCTCTCTGACAGACAATTTTACATCTCAGTTAAGGACTTTCGATCACCTACTGTCCCCCTGAAGCGAGGTGTTCCCCAGGGATCCGTTCTCGGGCCTTTATTATTCATAATTTACATCATACCACTTGGTCAGATTTTACAACGTCATGGTCTCAACTATCATTTTTACGCTGATGACATTCAATTATACTCAATCTGCACACCTACTCTACCTCCACAAACAGACAAAATCTCTGCTTGTGTGAAAGACATAAAAGATTGGCTTAATTCAAATTTTCTCAAACTCAACATGGACAAAACTGAGATTATTTTAATTGGAACTCCCTCACTTACCAGCAATATTTCTTCCAATTTCACCTGAGAAATTGCTGGTTCTCACATCAAAACATCCAATACTGTTAAAAATTTAGGTGTAATCATTGACTCCACCCTTTCCTTTCAGTCTCATATTACCTCTATTACCAAATCTGCATTCTTTCATCTACGTTGCATTGCCCAACTCCGTCCCTTCATCAGTACCAAAGACGCTGAAACTGTCATCCATGCATTTGTCTCATCACGCCTTGATTACTGTATTGCCCTTTTCATTGGTCTACCAGCCAGCTCCATTTCCAGATTACAACACATTCAAAACTCTGCTGCTAGAATACTCACCCATACCAAGCGTGCTGCTCACATCACCCCAATTTTGTATGATCTTCGCTGGCTTCCAGTTTCCTTCCATATTAAATTCAAAATTCTCCTGCTCTCTTTTAAATCTTTGCATGGCTTGGCTCCCCCTTATCTTTGTAATATGCTCGTCCCCTACACTCCGACTCACTCAATACGTTCCTCTGACTCTGGCCTTCTCGTTGTCCCTCGGCATCGCCATCTTCAATGGGGGGCAGATCATTCAGTACTATCGCACCCAAACTCTGGAATTCTCTCCCCCGCTCACTCTGTTGTGTTAATAATATCTCTGAATTTAAATCATTACTCAAAACTCACCTGTTTTCTGAATGTTATACCTCCTGATTTGATTAATTGATTGCTCTGCGTTATGTTATGTCTCTTGAGTCCTGTTTTGTATTTTTGTACTTGACTCTATTTTTCTGTATACTTCCCTGTCCATTATTGTTTCTCATCATTGTCTACTCGTATTATCTCTTCCTTGTTAATTGTACACTGTAAAGCGTCCTTGAGCTCTGGAAAGGCGCTATATAAATAAAACATATTATTATTATTATTATTATTACACGTCGATGCTCCGTCACCCCAGCCAGAGCCAGAGAAAACGGCAGCACGGGGCATAGGGGAGGGGACCCCCGCTCCCTGAGAACCAAGGAACGAGAGTCTCGATCTCAGCACTGCGATGGTCATGTTCCCACAATGAGTACATGAACTATCCACAAAAGCAGCTTCAGCGTGCTGAACACACAGACACGCGATGCGATTGTGACCGTCAGCGGGGACCAGTGAACGACTGCACCCAGTAACGCACAGACGAAATTACATCTTGATAAAGACGCAGGGTTCGTCTGTGAAGCTCTTTTAGAGGGGAAATTCAGCTCTCTTGTGCCGAAGCACACAAGGAGTGTCACGATGTGTTCGGGTACACCACTCTCCGAACACAACGGGGGAACCGGCCCAAATCGGCCCAAAAACAGACAACTGGGTAATATTTGCTGTCAAAACAGCAGTTGAGAGCTTAAGCTCAGGCTCCTCCGAGAAGCTCGCGACCTTGCTGAAGTGCCGTTACACTAACGCAGGACGCTGGAACACACTCAAAAGGCTTGTGAGCTTCACTCTCAGTCTGAAAGCTGGAGAACACCAAAAGGTTGGCTCCGAAGCGAAAGACAGAGTGCGATTGCATCTGCTTCCTATTTATACCACCTGACGGAGCCGGTGCGCATTATGCAAATATCACACGCCAATTCCATTGGCTTGTTTTAGTTTACTCGAAGCTGATAGGGCTCTCTAGCGATATCCAATTCGTCGGTCACTACTGACGTACATCGAACGTGACCGACTGAAAGGGAACATGAAATACTAAAAATGTAATAATCCAATCCAGTCCACTTTATTTCTATAGCACATTTTACCAGCAACAAACAGTCTCCAAAGTGCTGCACAAAATAAAAAACAATAAATAAATAAATAAATGCTCTATTTAACTTCACTAGCCTCCATTCAAACAATAAAAACTAGTAAAATCGAATAAGAGCAATACAATAAAAAGGCACATAAACAAATAAGTAAAATCAATAAAATAAATAAAACAAACCGATAAAAGACACAGGACCACAGAACTCATGCGGAGTTAAAAGCCAAGGAATAAAAATGGGTCTTAAGACGAGACTTAAAACATTCAACTGCGGGGGCCGTTCTGACCTGGGAAGGCAGAGTGTTCCACAGTCTGGGGCCGACCACAGAGAAGGCCCGGTCCCCCCTGGTTTTAAGTCTGGTCTTAGGAACCTCGAGCTGGAGGTGGCGCTCAGACCTCAGTGAATGAGTTTGGATGAGGTCCGTGATGTACTGAGGGGCCAGTCCATTCAGAGCTTTATAAACAAACAATAAAATCTTAAAATCAATTCTAAATCGAACAGGAAGCCAGTGCAGGCGAGGATGGGGGTGATGTGTTCTCACTTTTTGGTTCCTGTTAAAAGATGTGCCGCAGTGTTCTGGACTAACTGTCAGCGAAAACGTGCATTTTGGGATATTCCAGTGTAAAGTGCATTACAGTAGTCCAGACGTGACTAAATAAAAGCATGCATGATTTGCTCAAAATGTTTAAAAGATAAAAAAGGTTTGATTTTACATAAAAGACGAAGATGAAAAAAACTTGATTTTACGACAGTGTTAATTTGTTTATCCAGTTTAAAATCACTGTCTATAGTGACGCCAAGGCTGGTGGCTGTGGGATGCACATGGTTTTTGAGGGGGCCCAAGTCGACCAGAGTTCTAATGGAACCAAACAGCATTATTTCTGTCTTCCCCTCATTTAGAATTAAAAAATTCTGAGCCAACCAAGCCTTGATGTCACTTAAACACTCGAGTAGGGGTGTCAGGGGGGCGTGGTCATTTTTTGTCAGTGGCAGGTATATTTGGCAATCGTCTGCATAAAAATGATAATAGATACCGTGCCTTTTAAAAATCACACTGAGTGGGAGAAGGTACAGAGCAAAAAGAATGGGCCCAAGAATTGATCCCTGGGGGACTCCACAGTTCAAAGGGGCGGTAGACTAGGTTGAGTCCCCCAGTCTGACAGCAAAACATCTCCCAGACAGATACGACCTGAACCACTCGAGTGCTGTCCACCTGACACCCACACAGTTTTCCAGACGAGATAAAAGAATTGTGTGGTCAACTGTGTCAAAAGCAGCAGTCAGGTCTAAATGCACTAAAATAGCTGAGTCACCAGTATCAGTCATTAAAAATAAGTCGTTAAAAACCTTTAAGAGAAGCAGACTCAGTGCTTTGGAAGGCTTTGTAACCTGACTGGAAAGTGTCAAAAGTGCAATTTGCATCTAAAAAAGGCTGTAACTGTGCAAATACACTTTTCTTTAAAATCTTCGACAGGAACGGAAGTTTGGAAATTAGCTGATAAGTCGATAAAATTGTAGGGTCAAGACCAGTTTTTTTAATCAAAGGTTCAACAACAGCCTTTTTACAAAAAGAGGGCACAATACCAGAGGACAGACTGCTATTGATGATTTCCCTGACATAAGGGCAAATAGTCACCCAAACCTCTTTAAAAAAGTGAGGAGGAACTGTGTCAGCGGGAGAAGAGGAAGGTTTTAATGTATTGACAATTTCTGTAAGAAATGACAACAACACAGGCTTAAACTGATTAAAAACATCAGGGCACTGTGTCATTATAGGAAGATGAAACAAGGGGGGCGATATATTGGCTCTAATGATAGCCACCTTGTTATTGAAAAATTGCAGAAAGTTATCACATGTTTCACGTGTGTAATGATGGGTCAACAGCATGAGGATCCATTTGCAGCGTCTTTATTATGACAACACAGCACCGTACAAACAGGGGCAAGACAGTAGCATAAACAGGGACAGGCTTAGGTCGAGACAGGCGGCAAGGAAACAGGGTCTTACTACAGGCAGAGGTCGTGGCAGGCGGCAGGCAAACACAGTCCAGGAAACAGGCAAGGGTCAAGGCTGGCAGCAGAGGTTCACAGAAGCAAGGCAGTCCAATCGGTAACAAGATAACAGTGTACAAGAAAACGCTCAGAAGTGATCACCAAGGCAAATCAAGACTTCGCGGTGTATGGATGTGTGTGTGAGTGTTTTATAGTGTGAGTGTAATGCCGTGCAGGTGTGTGTGCAATCAGTCCCAGGAATGAGGGCCTATGGGTAATGTAGTCCAGATGGGAACATGTCAATATTCCGGTGACGGCTCCCTCCGGCGGCCGGGAGGAAGAGCCGCGGGAGCCGTATTCATGACAACGTGACACTTCCAGTACAGTGGTAGGACTGGGGTTTAAGACAAAACCAATAGTTTTAAACAGAACCCGGGGCTTATTTATATTGTTTGATATAATATCTGAGAGATATTTAGTTTTTTCGGCTTTAACAATATTCTGATAGGTTCTCCAACTATCTTTAAGGATTTGGTATGACACATGGAGTCCGTCTTTTTTCCACCTGCGCTCTGCCTTTCTGCACTGGAAATAAAAGCTTCCATAAGTTGTTCCGTGTCTAAAGAGCTAATTTTTAGATTCATTTAGCTAATTTTTTAGCTAAAGAGCTAAAGGGCTAATTTGAGTTTGCGCTGGCGTGAACAGAGGGGAGAAACCAGCGGCAGTATCAGGCTTGATAAAGCAGCCAAAACGCACAGGAACGGGCAGTTTTGTATAATGGTTTAAATTAAAATCAAACATGACAGGACTATGGTCAGAAAATACTGCATCGTCCACAAAGACATTATTAACAGGAAAACCATAAGACAGTACAAGGTCTAAAGTGTGTCCGTGCATTTGAGTCGGTCCAGTGACATTTTGTAAAAAACTAAAGGCATGAACCAACTCTAAAAAGTCTTTAGCCATAGGCTTGGATGGACAACAAACATGTACATTCAAATCACCAACAATTAAAATCCTGTCATAGTTAATCCTTTTAGCAGCAATAAAATCAGAAAATTCTTTGATAAAGTCTTTGTTGTGCTTGGGTGGTCTATAAATGACCACGCACAACACTGGCTCAGTCTGTCGTAATTCAAAACAGCTCAGTTCAAACGAGGAAAAAGACATCATCGATAGTGGTTTGTGAGATAAACAGCTCTTTAAGACAGTAGCTATACCTCCTCCACGACCAGTGGTTCTTGGCGTGTTAATAAAAGTACAGTCAGGAGGTAACAGCTCTGAAAAGGCAGTGGACCCACCGGCATTTATCCAGGTTTCAGTAACGAACAATAAATCCAGAGAATGCGATTTAAAGAAATCTTGCAAAATGAACGTCTTATTCATCAACGATCTCACGTTAACAAGTGCACACTTTGTTGAAGCCTGGGTATCATCAGCCGCTGGAGCTGCCTGGCTCAGCGGCAAGAGGTGACCTGAGTTCACGCCGCCTGAAACCCCGAAAGGAGGGCGGCGAGGGCGCAGCGTAAAAAGCACCTTGTGTGGTCCTACAACTGGGACCAGCCAGGCGCCGACAGGAGCGAGCGTGCACCAAGAGATATATCAGTGAAAGCAATCCTCGTAATCCTGCAGAACATTATCTGGGGACCGAGTAAATTCAGGAAAAAGTGCCAGCCAGGATTTGAGCTTCACTAGCCGGCCACCTCGCACTCCTTGGCGTATGCGTTTCCTGGGAAGCAGCACCCTTACCCGAAGCAGGTACGCTGGCACGTCAGCCAGGTAAGAGGGGCGCGGTTTGTTTGGTCCATAACAGTTGTATTCCGCACATGAATTCACAATGTCTTTGATTTTCAACAATTCCTGACGATCATACACCAGCAGAGAGTCAATGGTCCTTGTGACAGACGTTAAAACCAACATAAAACAAATCAGAGTGAGCTGAGTCAAGCGGCGAACCAGACACACCGGCGCCATCTTGAGATGTTGCTCCAATAAATGTAATCTGTTGTTAGGTTTAAGCTGTTAACCATAATTGTACAAAAACAAAACCAACTGTAAAAAACAAAACTTTACAATTCTAAATAAAGCCCAAATGTGGCCCATATGGGACCCTCAAATTAACAATGTGGGCAACATAACTGGGCCCCAAAATGTATTCAAAATGGGGCCCACATTCAGCCCATCAATGTGCCCACTCACACAATGCCCAGATGATGCCCATATAGCCCAGATAAAACCCATGTAGTGCCCCCATGGACATGTTGGCTGGGGAATGCAGCAAATATCAGTTTATTAAAAAAAAATAGCAGCAAGAAAGATAGCAAGGGTCAGATGTTGTGGGTCCAGATGGCAACGTCTTTCTTGGTAACGCAGAGACTGCAATAGGCAAACCAGTCCTCCGGCAAAAATCCAACAGGTAATCCAAAACTGCCACGATGGGGAATATCCAGAACAGGAACGAGGAACAAGAGACTCAAACACAGCCAGGACTAACACTGCATGAACATATAAAATAAAGCACTCTAAGTACTTTATGCTAAAAGTATACTTACTGATAAATTGTAAAATTTTAGTACACATTTAACCTGCATGTTTTATTTTTCATGAAAATAGAACTTAGTGACAGTATATATAAAAATCCACAAAAATTGTATGTAAAGCATTCATAGCACACTTTTAATTAATGCATTTATAAAACACTTCTGTATATTTGGTATATTTTATCTGACTACACTTAAAATCAATTTAAGTGTTAGTGTTAATTAGTGCATTTATAAGTGTACACATTTATAAGAAACACATTTATAATATACACATTTATAAGTGTACTTAAGTACCACAGTTGGGAAAATGGGTAAAACATTACAATAAGGTTCATTAGTTAAACATTAGTTATTGTATTACTTAACATGAACTAACCATGAGCAATACATTTGTTACTGTATTTACTAATCTTTGTTAACATTAGTTAATGAAAATACAGTTGTCCATTGTTTGTTCATGTTTGTTCACAGTGCATTAATGTTAAAAAGACTTTAATAACATATTTGTTAATGTTAATTTCAACATTTACTAAGATTAATAAATGCTGTATAAGTGCAGTTGTAACTAAGGGAACTGGACGATGGAGTGGGAGATCCACGTGCAGGCTTTATTAAAATGAGCGTAGTCGTACAGGGAGAGGTCAAACACCAGCAAACAGATACAGGAGGGCAAGGCAAAAGAGTAATCCAAAACACAGGCAATGGTCAAGACAGGCAGCAAACGATCATCAAACAAGGAAAACAGTCCAGGGTCAAAACAAAGGCAAGGCAAGGCTAGGCTAGGCAAGGACAAAGAAACACCGTGACAAGGTCGGATAAAGGCTAAACAATACTTAGCAATAAGTGTGCATTTGAGTGCAGCTTATATAGTGTCACTGATGGGAAACAGGTGTGAGTGTGTGATTGGTTCCTAGATGGGGGATTGTGGGAAATGTAGTCCAGAGTGATGTGTGACTCCGTGTGTCATGATAAGTTCACAATGGTGAACCAGTGACCTCTGGTGGGGAGTAGAAGGAAACAGCAGGCGCAGGATACGTGACAGCAGTTCAATATAAGTTCATTTTAACTAATGTAGTTAACTAATGTTAACTAATGAACCTTATTGTAAAGTGTTGTTAACAACTGTTTATTGAATTTTCTTCTGTGAACAGTAGTATAAAACAAAAAGCAGCTGTGCAAATTTAGAACCCAACCCAACCCATCCCACCCCCTGGTAGACTTAAGGGTAGAGAAGAAAAATAATAAATAAAAACAAAGTAAAATAAATAATAATAATAAAAATAAATTAAGTAATATTAATACATAAAATACAATAAAATAATATTTACAAAGATTTTAGAAAAGATGACACAACATTAAAAGATGAGTGCCATAAATGAACAGTTTTCACATTAGATCCATGTATACGAGAAGTTGAGAATTCCATCGAGATAATGTCCAACAAATATACCGCCCAGGTTCGTCTGTCCATTGTGTGAGGAGGATTCCAACGGTTGACTAGCAACTTTTTTGCTGCAGTGAGAGCAGCTAACAGTAAACATCTTTGTTGGATGGACAAGGTGAGGTCCCAGAAGTCATTCATGAAAAAATGGCGTGAAGTCAAACATATCTCAGTACCCAACAAATAAGAAAGGTCCTGTGAGAGCTGAGTCCAGAAAGAAGAAAGAGAGGGGCACTCCAAAAAAAATGCTAAAAAGTGCCTAGAGATCCTTGCGAACAGAGATTACACTTAGGAGAAGATGACAAATTCATATGAAAACGTTTCATAGGAGTCAAGTAGACCCTATGCAGCAATTTCCAATGAATCATTTGGTGGTTAGGGTTTTTAGAAGACAGTTTAAACATTCCCCATATCTGATCCGAAAATAAAACATGCACATCCTCATTAAGATCCTTAGCCCAAACAGTTGTAATAGATAAAAGTTTGTATGAATGCTCAAGAAGAAAAAGATAGATGGCTAAAGCAGAAGAGGGAAATTCCTCCGAGGGAAGGATTAGTTTGTGCAAAGGGTGAATAGGTAGTTGAGAGTTCCAGGGCACCCCGTATGCCCGTAGGGCCGATCTAATGAGTAAATACATAAAAAAGGAAGTGCCTGGCAGATTATATTGAGTTTTGAGATTCTGGAAGGATTGTAAACCACTATCATCATAGATATCTCCCAGAGTGTTTACTTTATGATGAGTCCATTGCGGACAATGGAATGG
Organism: Anabarilius grahami; assembly: GCA_003731715.1. Taxonomy (NCBI): domain Eukaryota; kingdom Metazoa; phylum Chordata; class Actinopteri; order Cypriniformes; family Xenocyprididae; genus Anabarilius; species Anabarilius grahami. The sequence goes on along the minus strand of RJVU01058068.1, from coordinate 61,622 downwards.
AGTATTGCCTGACAAAAGATTATTGTTGTGGAAAATTGGCGAATGCTTATGCCATATTGTAACTAATTGTAAACGTCTTTCAACATCCCTCCATGTGGAGAGGAGATGGGTTACAATGGGACCAAACCTAGATTTACACTGCCTAAGCGGAACCCCCGAAAAAACAAGATGCTTCAATTTATATGGATAAACAATAGATTCCTCAATTGCTCTCCAAGATACAGAAGCATCAGGGTCAAACCAAACTGATAAAGGGCGGAGGGAAAAGGCTTGAGCATACAGTCTAAAATTAGGGAAAGAAAGACCTCTATGTAATCTACTTCATTGTAAAGTAGTCAGTTTAATACGAGGACATTTCCCATCCCATATATACCGTGAAACACATGCATCAAGTTTGTTCCAGTAGCCAACTGGTGGAGCGAGAGGAATCATGGAAGAAAATAAATTAATACGTGGGAGAACATTCATTTTAATCACCGATATACGAGCCTGAAGAGAAGTAGGGAGACGAGACCAATTTTCCAAATCTGAGGATATTTTGGCTAGAATACTGTTATAGTTTTTTGAAAGAATTTCTTGCAGGGAAGGAAAAACATCTATCCGCAAGTACTTAAAGTTTTGAACCAATGGAATAGATACAGAAAGGGAAATGGGATCAAATTTAGAATTGAGGGGAAGTAGACATGACTTACTCCAATTAATTTTAAACCCAGAGAGAGATCCAAAATGGTCAAATAAGTTCAATACATGAGGAATAGAATGTGACGGCTTCTCCAAAAACAAGATATCGTCAGCGAATAAAGAAATATGATGATGAGTATCAGAGTCCTGCACGGGTCCATTTTTGGAGACCCGCCCCCGCCCGTACCCGCAAAGTTCAGCACCAGATCCGACCCGTCACCCGTGATAATATCAAAATTAAATCCGCACCCGCCCAGACCCGTTAATATTTGGCCCGTTACCCGACCCGTGCCCGCGATAAATCACACATGCTAAAATCATTCCAATTAAAGTGCTTTATTTTTTAAAAGTTAAAGTTCTTAACTTTTTAAAAAATTCTTACAATTCTTTAAAGTTATTTCGTTTTGTATTAATTGTATCTTAATTTTAATCAATATTTCATCAACCAATTGCTTGTATTTAATAAATAAGAAGTAAATATAGCAGATAATAGATGATCACGACACGGAGGCGCCGGGGAGAGCTGGAGCTCGTATTATAAATGAACAAACTCAGCGTATAAGGTAACTTAGCCTACTTGCCTCACAGACCTGAGGAATATATCTATATTGGAATGTCTACTTTTAAACAGAGCAATTCAAAACGAAAGAAAACAGACTGCTCTCTGCTTATGTAATCCGAATGAAATGTGCATTTCTCTCAGGCGCGTTCACTACTGCGAAGATCGCGAGTCAGCATCGTCAACTTCATCTTTGCAGCCACTGACACAGAAAACACTTGTTTAATAATAAACAATTAACATGTCTCCTTCCTATATTTTACATAATCATAATCATTAGGCTACTTTTTTTGCCGGTTCTTTGTGACAGCTTTTAGGTGCTTTACTGGCAGCGCAACCCTTACATGTTAGCCTACATGAACTCATCACGACCGCATCAGCACAGAAAACATGGAGATGCAACGCTCGCTCCAACTAGGCTACAAGAAGCATCAACAAAAGTCGCACTGTCGCAGTGGTGGTGATGTGATGGGTCAAATGTCATATCGTTGTTGCGTATAATGGTAATTTAGACATACAAATATTGCGCATATTTTTCATACACGCTACTACCCGCCCGCAAGAGTTAATTATCCGCCCGCATCCCCGCCCGTGAATTTTAGGAATGTCACAATCCACCCGTTTTATCCACTTTTATGCGGGTACCCGACCCGTTGCAGGACTCTGATGAGTATTCCTAATAATAATGGGAGAAATAGTTTCAGATCGTTGGACCACTTGAGCTAAGGGTTCCAAGGATAAGGCAAATAACAGAGTAGAAAGTGGGCAACCCTGACGAGTACCTCGATGTATAAAGAATGGGTTAGAGCAAACAGAACCTGTGAGAACAGAGGCTGCTGGATTGACGTACAGAACTTTTATCATGTTTATGAAACTTGATCCTAGACCCAGATGCTGTAGAACCACCCATAAATAGTTCCATTCTAGCTGGTCGAAAGCTTTCATTGCATCTAGAGATAATACTGCACAAGGGGAGGACCAACTATTAGTTGAATTAATAATATGATATAACCTGAGTAAGTTATCCGAAGCTGAGCAAGATTTAATGAACCCTGTTTGGTCATGATGAACTAACCTGTTCATAAATTTCTCTAGACGACGAGATAGTACTTTAGCATATAATTTAACATCAGTCCCTATCAAAGAAAGTGGCCGGTAACTAGAACAGGAAGTCGGATCTTTATCTTTTTTTAACAAGAGAGAAATAACAGCTATATTAATAGATGGGTGAAATGAGCCTTGAGTAACTGAAAAATGTATCATATCTAACATGAGGGGGCCTAAATCCGACCAAAAAGTAGTATACAATTCGATTGGAATACCATCTAAACCTGGGGATTTCCCCTTGTTCATAGATCGGATTGCTGACTCCAGCTCCTGAAGAGTAATCGGTTCAGCAAGGTAATCCGAATCCGAATCTGACAGCCTAGGTAAATCAAGGTTGGACAGAAAAGATGCAAAAGAGTCATGGTCCCCAACAGCAGAAAAAGTATAGAGATTAGAGTAAAAAGAATGAAAAGAAATATTAATGTCTTTTGGGTCTGTCATAATGAGCCTGGATTGGGATTTCACTGCTGAAATATTAGCAAACTTTTCACTGTTGCGTATTCTTAGAGCTAAAAGGTGGCTTGGTCTACTTCCTTGAAAATAGTAATTCTGCCTGCATCTTTGAATCAGAAATTCTGCCCTGGATCTCAGTAATGAATTAAGTTCGGACCTAACCGCCATAATTTTGCTGAGTGTATTGTCTGAGAAACAACGTTGATTGTCTCTAGTCAGATTCTGGAGCTGTGATTCCAGTTCAACTATCTTTTTATGTCGGTTTTTCTGAAGGAAATAGGAGTACGAAATTGAGATATTCCTTATAAATCCCTTAACTGCATTCCAAAATGTACGCGGATCATCCATGGAGCCTTGGTTAATTTCAATAAACTCAGCAAATTTATTTCTGAATTGACTGCAAAAGTTTTCATCCTGGCACAATTTAGGGTTAAATCGCCATCTAGTCGCACGAGATGGCAGAGGGATCAAAGATAATCTGCACAAATTTCCATCATGATCCGACAAAGATAAGGAACAGATACCGGCATCAAGAACAGCTTAAAATAAAGTAGAAATTAAAATATAGTCAATTCGCGAATAGGATTTATGAGTAGCAGAGAAGAAAGTGAAAGACTTAGCAGAAGGATTTAATAAACGCCAACTATCCACCAATGAAGATGAGGTTACACATTGCCTAAGTTTGTCAGAACAGAAGGCTTGAGAGTGTGATTCCTTTGGTCCAGATCTATTCAGGATATGCAACATTACAGAATTCGTGTCTGCACCCAATACAATTTCAAAATCTGAGATAGGTAGACAAAACAGAGAAAAAAGTAGGGTGAGGAGTACAAGGGGCATAAACTGAAATAAATACAATATTCCTATTCTCCACTATTGTTTTTATATGTGTTATTCTACCATCTGTATCACAACCTTTATCTAAAATAGTCATATTTAAAGTCCTCCACACCAATATTAGGACACCCTTGGTTTTAGCATTCGAAGATGAATGAGATACCACTTCATAAAACGTATTATTACACCTGTGTACATCCTCCTCTTTCAAATGGGATTCTTGAACTAACACTATATCAATCTTTCTTCTTTGCAAAAAATCCAGAAAACCTGTACGTTTGTGTGGGCCATTTAGGCCATTAATATTACAATTTAGAATATTAAGGTCAGTCATAGGTATCAAACAGAATTACTGCATAATAAAACAAAATACAAATTTGAAAACAAAACCAGTTGAGTCTACCATCAAACCACCCCCCACCCAAAAAAAAAAATAAATAAAAATTTTTAAAAAAGAGAGAGAGAGAAGGAATACAATTAAAACAAAAATATTATACCACCATAATCAGTAAGCGATACTGTATGCTCAATGAAACCTTCTAGTAACTATAAGTTCAGAAGTAAACATTAGAGTGAACAGTGAAAGACACAGTCGCCTAACCATTTAGAGCATCTCTTCTCTGATTAGATAGCAAATGCTCAGCTGAAATTCACTGAGGGTTGGTGGATGAATGGGATCTGAAAAAAACTCTTGCTTCTTCTGGAGAGTATAACATTTTAGGTTCCCCTTGATTGAGAATGACCTTCAGCGTTAAAGGATAGAGAAGAAAATTCTGGATGCCTGCCTCTCTCATTTCCTTCCTAACTGGCGCGAATGCACTTCTTCTTTTTGCGGTGGCCGGAGAAAAATCTGGAAAGAAAGGATGTTTTCACCGGGCCGTGAAGTCTGGCGGCCCGCAAAATGAGCTCCCTGTCCGTGTACCGCAACAGTTTGAAGATGGAAACCCGTGGTTTAGCACAATCTGAGGAGAGCCTTGTGTACACGCGATGCGCTCGTTTCACTTCAATCTCTTTGCCCGCCAGAGACGGGAGCCACGTCGGTAGCGATCTTTTCAAAAAGCCCATAGGGTCGTCCTTTTCGGACCCTTCAGGCAATCCAACCAGACGCAGGTTACTATCGCCTATTGCGATCCTGTAAGTCCACGACCTGTTGCTCGAGCGCGGCTACTCGCCTATCGTGATCTGCGACAACTTACTTTTGTTCTCTCATCTCCCCTGTAAGAAGATCCAGTTTGGAGCATAGCGACGAATTCGTTCCGCATCGCCATCAACTCAGTTCTTAGAATGTCCTCAAAGTGCGCAACAGTGTTCGCCATCTTATTTAGCATATCACCCGTGGTCGGTGGCTTGGGTTTCTTCTTAATCGGAGAAGCCGACGGAGACATCACCTGCTGTTTCCGATTGTAAGCCATAGTATTATTAATGAAGTAAACTTAAAATAAAACGAAAAAATCAGCAAAAAGGGGCCAAACGTACGGAGCTCTACTCAAGTGCGACTAAGTTCATGAGCACGTTACGTGACTCCCTTATTGTAAAGTGTTACCGGAAAATGTACTTATAACTAGTACATTAGTAATATATTATTAATAAAATTAATTTAATTTAAATTTAGGATTACTGTATAAAAGTCTACTAAGACTGAACTAATTTTTAAAGCATTCAAAGCACACGTTTAAGAAATGCACTAATAAAACACCTCTGTATATATTTTGCAGTAGTATACTTTAATTCAATGCACTAAAAATCTATTTAAGTATTAGTGGTATTTAGTATATTTTTTAAGTGCACTGAAGTACTACTGAAGTAGAAATATAGTTTTAATTAGTGTATTTATAGTGTAAGCACAAACAAAAAAATTTACTTGCTTGTATTTAAGTATATTTGTTCATTCAAGTATACTTTTTTCACCTAGGGTATAATAATATGTGGGCAATACATTATAAATACATTTTGTATATATTTATTATATATTATTCTTATATTTTAAATCATTCGTAAGTCTATTTTCCATGTCTGATGAGTATATTGGAAAGTGTATGAAAGATGGGTCCAAGTGTACTACAAGTGGTAACTAAATACTTAAAAAAAATAAAATAAAATACAGAGATAGTATCTTATATAGCCTAGTATGTCCATCCAACCCTGTTCCTGGAGATATACCTTCCTGCAGAGTTCAGCTCCAGCCCTGCTCAACACACCTGTCTGTAATTATCAAGTGCTCCTGGAGATCTTAATTAGCTGATTCAGCTAGCTCAGGTTACTTTATCAGGGTTGGAGCTAAACTTTGCAGGTAGGTAGATCTCCAGGAACAGGGTTGGACACCCTTGTTTTAGATCATATTCATGGTGTCCGAGGTTTTGTTTGTGTAACCCACCCAATTAATTGAGGTTGTTTCTATGTATTTTTATGTATTCTTTTTCTCTTTCCTAATGCATAAAATGTTCAGACATATTTTTATTTTATTTTAAATTATTTTTTTATAATTATTTTGTTTTCGTGATGGAAGAAAATAAGTAAAAGAAACGTGTCGATGGGTGCTGACGTCACATGCGCGCCAGCTCGTTGAAGAGAGAGATGTGAGCCACATGTGCAGCTATTATTAATCTTGCCCATCTTCATCATTATTTGTCTAAATTGATGTCTGAACTGTTTTATTGCATTAGCAATTGGATGTTGCATCGCAAAGTTTGAGGAGATCGGACTGTCAACGTCCGGTGGTCGTGTTGGACTCGCGCAGTGAGGGAGAGCCGTGTTTCATTCATTTATAATTAATTTTTTTTACTATTAATTTTTTTTTATAATTCATTCAGTTAGTATTGTACATAACTAAGTTATTCAAGTGCAGACACACATATTTAAAACAAAGTTGTAATAATTTTATTGATTCCGTGCATGGTGTGAGACCCCGAACCCGGGACTCCAAACACTAGCATATATAGAAATTAATTGTATTTGTTGAGCTCAGACCCAAGTAGATATTTTTCTTTCTCTTCTTTGATCTAGATTTTATAAACGGGTTACATTTGGTCAGATGATTTACTTCATTTTATGAGGCCTGCTATTTTTTCCCCCAGCAGAACAAAATGATACAGACTTCACACTAAAAATAATTCAGTGACTTTGTAAATATCACAATAATAATAAATTTTATTAACTTAATAAAGTTTCTGAATGCACTTACTTGATCATTTGAGTTGGCCTAAAATCCAACAGTTATTTTAGTAAAATATTCAGTTATATATATAAAGTTCCTTCTCAAAAAATGTGCATATTGTGATAAAGTTCATTATTTTCCATAATGTAATGATAAAAATTTAACTTTCATATATTTTAGATTCATTGCACACCAACTGAAATATTTCAGGTCTTTTATTGTTTTAATACTGATGATTTTGGCATACAGCTCATGAAAACCCAAAATTCCTATCTCAAAAAATTAGCATATCATGAAAAGGTTCTCTAAACGAGCTATTAACCTAATCATCTGAATCAACTAATTAACTCTAAACACCTGCAAAAGATTCCTGAGGCTTTTAAAAACTCCCAGCCTGGTTCATTACTCAAAACCGCAATCATGGGTAAGACTGCCGACCTGACTGCTGTCCAGAAGGCCATCATTGACACCCTCAAGCGAGAGGGTAAGACACAGAAAGAAATTTCTGAACGAATAGGCTGTTCCCAGAGTGCTGTATCAAGGCACCTCAGTGGGAAGTCTGTGGGAAGGAAAAAGTGTGGCAAAAAACGCTGCACAACGAGAAGAGGTGACCGGACCCTGAGGAAGATTGTGGAGAAGGACCGATTCCAGACCTTGGGGGACCTGCGGAAGCAGTGGACTGAGTCTGGAGTAGAAACATCCAGAGCCACCGTGCACAGGCGTGTGCAGGAAATGGGCTACAGGTGCCGCATTCCCCAGGTCAAGCCACTTTTGAACCAGAAACAGCGGCAGAAGCGCCTGACCTGGGCTACAGAGAAGCAGCACTGGACTGTTGCTCAGTGGTCCAAAGTCATTCGGAAATCAAGGTGCCAGAGTCTGGAGGAAGACTGGGGAGAAGGAAATGCCAAAATGCCTGAAGTCCAGTGTCAAGTTCCCACAGTCAGTGATGGTCTGGGGTGCCATGTCAGCTGCTGGTGTTGGTCCACTGTGTTTTATCAAGGGCAGGGTCAATGCAGCTAGCTATCAGGAGATTTTGGAGCACTTCATGCTTCCATCTGCTGAAAAGCTTTATGGAGATGAAGATTTCGTTTTTCAGCACGACCTGGCACCTGCTCACAGTGCCAAAACCACTGGTAAATGGTTTACTGACCATGGTATTACTGTGCTCAATTGGCCTGCCAACTCTCCTGACCTGAACCCCATAGAGAATCTGTGGGATATTGTGAAGAGAAAGTTGAGAGACGCAAGACCCAACACTCTGGATGAGCTTAAGGCCGCTATCGAAGCATCCTGGGCCTCCATAACACCTCAGCAGTGCCACAGGCTGATTGCCTCCATGCCACGCCGCATTGAAGCAGTCATTTCTGCAAAAGGATTCCCGACCAAGTATTGAGTGCATAACTGAACATAATTATTTGAAGGTTGACTTTTTTTGTATTAAAAACACTTTTCTTTTATTGGTCGGATGAAATATGCTAATTTTTTGAGATAGGAATTTTGGGTTTTCATGAGCTGTATGCCAAAATCATCAGTATTAAAACAATAAAAGACCTGAAATATTTCAGTTGGTGTGCAATGAATCTAAAATATATGAAAGTTTAATTTTTATCATTACATTATGGAAAATAATGAACTTTATCACAATATGCTAATGTTTTGAGAAGGACCTGTACAGAGGAAGCTGCCCAACTATGGCCTTGTACACAAATATAAGCCAGTGCTTGTACCTTCTTAAGTGAAGTGAAGGCCAACCCACCATTTCATACAGTGCACAGTGATGAGTATAATGATTTGTATGAGTTATAAATCTTAAAGCAGAGTGATAAACAGATTCCAATGATTGTAAAAGAGCCTTAGTGGTATTTCTGTAAAAAAAACGTCTCCATAATCTAAGACAGGTAACAAGGTAGCTTCCACCAGCTTTCTCTTGGCTGACTGTGAAAAACAAGCACTATTCCGAAAGTAAAACCCCAGCTGTAACCTTAATTTAGACAACAAGTGTTTAATATGTAACTTAAATGATAAGTCCTCTTCCGACACAAAGCCTAGGTATTTGTAGGAGGAGACTAGTTCTATAGAATTACCCTGCAGAGTGTAAAGAGATGGTAGAGAAGATTCACACTTACGTTTCCTAGAGAAGACCATATATTTTGTTTTCTTATCATTCAGAACTAGTTTTAAAGAGATGAGGTTACGCTGAAGTATTACAAATGCTTCCTGCAACTTTAAGATGCAGCTATCAATAGAGGATGCAAAACAGTAAATTATGGTGTCGTCAGCATATAAATGAATACTTGCATCTGATAGATTATCACCAAGATTGTTTATATATAATGTAAATAACAGGGGACCCAAAATGGACCCCTGTGGCACACCAGATTCAATACTGAGCTTATCAGAAAGAAACCCCTTAATTTGCACCCTTTGACACCTGTTCTTTAAGTAGTTCCTAATCCAGCCTAATGCGGTTTCAGAAAGACCGATACTATGTAAACGCGATAAAAGAATACCATGATTGACAGTGTCAAAAGCTTTAGCCAAATCAATAAACATTGCAGCACATGATCTTCCATTATCTAGAGCACAGGTAATGTCATTTAGAACTTTCATTGTGGCAGTTACCGTACTACGATTCTTTCTGAAACCGGACTGATACCTGAACAAAATGCTGTTTCTAGACAAAAATTCCTTTAGCTGTTCACTGACAATAGATTCTAAAATTTTGACTATCACTGATAGCTTGGAAATCGGTCTATAATTATTTAAGTTGGTTGGATCTCCACCTTTCAGCAGGGATACAACCAAAGCAGATTTCCAGACATCAAGGACAACATTCTGTTCTAATGATAAATTGAAAATATAAGCTAATGGGCCAGCAATGATCTCGGCAGCTACTTTCAAAAAATATGGCTCAACTTCATCAGGCCCTGCAGACTTCTTAATGTCCAGGTTTTTTAAGGCCTTTAAAACTTCACTTCTTGAAATAGGAGAAAATCTTAAAGTAGGGCTATCTTCTCTCAGAAGAGGAGAAGGATTTGATATATCACTCAAAGGAATTTCATTAAAAATTGAACCTGAAGAAATAAAATGCTTATTAAAAACATTTACCATGTCCGTCCTATTAGTAATAAGGCTATCTTTTACTAAAATTTGATCAGGAAAGTCATTATATAATGTGGAGGGAGAAAGTGATTTGATGGTTTTCCCAAATTTAATAGGATTATTTAGATTTTGTGAGGTTTCATTTAGATAATATTCAGATTTTGATCTACGTATAAGAGCTGTACATTTGTTTCTCAATGTTCTAAATGCTACCCAATCTCTTTCTGTATCCGATTTCCTCGCTATGGCCCAAGCCAAATTTCTTTCATGAAGGAGTTCAGATAATTCATTTGAGAACAATGGGTTATCACAACCTTTTACTCTGAATGTCCTAACAGGTGCGTGCCTATTCACAATCTTCAAGAATAAAGTGTGAAAATACTGCCATGCAATGGACACATCAGGTATTAAAAACAATCTATCCCAGTCAGATGAAAACAACTCATACAGAAACCCTTGTGTAGCAAACAGTTTAAAGCTCCTTTTTGTAATCAATCTAGGTTTTACTTTGTTAATTTTACAATCCCATATAACGACAACAGAACAATGATCACTGACATCATCAGGAAAAACCATTATGGAACATTGTGGCAATTATTTAGCCTATAAAAGATCATTATTCAACCTTTTCAACAACATCCCCAAAACATCCTCAAACTGTTTCAGGCAAAATGTTCTACTTTTTTTTTTTAAACATCACTTAACAGTAATGTTTTATTAAAAACATTTTTTCATCTCAGTCTTCCATAATATCCTCAAAACATTTTACGAATGTTGCTTTGATTTGTTCCTCCTTTGTTATTATGGAACATTGCGCCAATGTTTTATTGAGATCATTGTATAATCTGTTACCTCAACAACATCCTCAAAACATCCTCAAAATGTTACTGGTAAAATGTTATATCTTTGTTTGAATTTAACCTTATATAAACATTATTTGAAATGACAAATCCTTAAAACATTCTTTGAACATTACATTCAAAGGTTTTCTTTAAAACATTAAACAAACTTGTAGGGAATGTTAGCCAAAGTTCTATGAATGCTTCTCCGCAGTTCGCCTTGCATTCAACATTAGTTACTTGACAGATCCATTTATAACTTTTTTTCCCATTCACCCAAGATCTGAAGAGCCTCATGCACTCAGAGGGCGGACCTGAGCTCCCCATGTTTTTAAAAAAACCATGCAGGTTTACGGCGCGTTCTAGAGATTCATCGCTATGATTATTTTAGTGTTAAACTGGAACAATTCCGTATTTTAAGGGACGGGTGGCAACCGATGTTCATATAATGTTTTCCTAATGTGGCTAAAGCCCTGGATACACTGCACAATTTTAGCAATCCTATATGATCATTACTTTATCACACTGTGCGAAATGGATCTACTAAACTTTGGTACGACATGCATGTAGACTGTACAATGATGACACCTGTTGAATCGTAGGCTACGATGCAAGTTTCTATAGAAGAATAAAACTTTATCAGCATGCGCTAGTGGTAAACGAAAACACCATGTTGAATCACACTTTGACAGTTGTAGTTTTTATGTGTGCTGAAAATAAAAAGGAAATAGTGAAAGAAGAAGTGAAAAGAGCTTGAGGTAAGCAGTTTTAAGTTTTAGCGCCATGTCGTTTTTATTTCATGTCGCATTTTTATTGGCTGGTCAGTAGACGTAGGTCGTAACAGCAAACACACTGTGAGATGATCATGCTGAATTTCTGGCACTGTCAGAAAATGATCGTGTTTTTAAAGTGTTTTCCTAATGTGGCTGAGAGAATGTTCTTCCTTTGTTATCTTGAAATATTGTGCCTGTCTGTGTTCTGTGAATGTTTCCCCTGTGTCATATGTTCCCTTTCGAAAGGGAACTCTACTCTGCGTTCGAAAACGCTTTGGGGGGAACGCCACGTGACCCAGGTGTCCGAAAGCACTATCCAATAACTCCAATTCCTATTGGCCGGCGACAGCCTATGACATCATACGGCGCGACCCGGAAGTATAAAGGAGCGCCTGGAGAGACAGCCAGTATCTCATCGTCTTTCGGTCCTGTTCTGTCTGATTGCAACTATACCAACTCCGGTAGGGTTTTTTATATATGCCTTACAAACGTTCATGAGAGTGTGTTTATCCGTGTCCCAGGGTTTGACACTTGATATACATATCTTTCTGGGCGTTCTCTGTCTGGAGAGGAGCACGCATACACGGTGCTTGAGGGCACTGCTGTGTGTTTGTCTGTTGTTTACTCTGTTCTCGTTTGGCACTCTTCCCGAGGGAAGAGCTGTCTGCATCTCTGCCTGGTGGTTCTGGCCCCTGTTTGTGCTGAGGCTTAACGGTGGCTGCAATCATAGGGCTCGCAGATGAGCTCGTTGGGAAGTTTGAGAAAGTTTTATTCTCTCTCAACTTCCCTGGGGCTGGCGAGAGCGACTGGATGACTATGACGTTCGTGTTTGACGTCATCGCGTCTGGTGGCGAGCGCTCCTCTGGCTTGTGTGTGCGAGCTGCTGTGTGTTTGGGACGCGCTTCTCGGCGGGCTGCAGCTGCCGGGAGAGCGCGTTAAGGAAAGGGGCCGCGCGCGGACGGCTCGACGAGCAGTTCCTTTCTGTCCATTAATACGGCAGCTTCCATAATTTCCATTCCTTTCTGATCTCTGCGTTTGAGATCGGGAGGGCATGGAAAAACCCCTAGCTATTCAGATTTGTATCTGAACCCAGACAGATGGGAGGAGGAGGAAGTGAGAGTGAGACGGGTGATCGATTGTAAACACTGTTGCGTTGTAATCGATCCCCCAGCTATATAGGGCGATTTATATCTACCCTCTCCTCTTCTTCCTCCACCTCCTGTATATATATATATGTGTGTATGTATGTATATATATATATATATATATATATATATATATTTATATATTTATTTGCATGCTTGTATGTATATGTGTATATATGTGTATATAAACATATATCATGCTCAGATGCTTCTTATGGTCAGACTGATGGCTGGGCCCATAGTAATTTATGTCAGCCCGCTGTTTCTGTTTGATAATAAGAGGATCTTTTAGGCTTAAAAGAACCTTAGATTCCATCCTTTCATGTAAAAAGGAGCATTAGGAGTTTTTAGTTTTTGAGCCGCAGGAGGGTCTATATTTTATTTGTTTAAAATAAGACCTTATTTTCCTGTATAGTTTTCTGAACATGTAGTCAGGAAAATTAGGGGGGTTTTGGGCAAACTGAAGTTCATAGCAAACTCGTCACTTCAGTTAATATGTAAATGTTTAGGTCGGCCTTAATCGGCCGCCTGACATTGTTTGCTTGTGAGCTTCACTTTCTTTCTCTTATCCATGAGATTCGGAGGTGAAGCCCAGGCTTCACTAGGCTTGTGGCCCTGTAAGAAGGCCCGTAGCTTAGCGGCTAGGCTAGAGCTAGGTTAGGTGTGTTATTTACATAACCTTATGTATACTATCCCTTATTAGGTTGTATAGTTCCTAGTGCTGGCCTCCCCCCGAGGGAGTTTTTAGGCCGTATGCCCATTATCCTCTTGCTTATGTAGGCGCAATTGTGAGATTTAACAGCTAGGTTGTAGACTGTTTTTGACTCCCTGATGCTGTCTCTTAGGTCGTAGGCCCTTATCTTTGCGTAGATAAGTTATGCAGGTAAATTGCTAGGCCCCACTTCCTAGATTTTTCATGCTAAAGGAAATGAATTCCTCTGAGCCACTTGATATCTGTATTTATCAAGTTTGACTTGACGATGCTAGTTTTTTAGCTTTTCGTCCTCTAAGGCTTAGAACAGATTTGAGGATCTGTATGAGAGTGTTTTTCCTTTTAAACAGCATGTATTTCAAAGTTTTACGTTACTTTGAGTTCTAGACTTTTGCCCTACATTTATATGTGAGCTTACTTATGCTGCCACAGGTTAGCACCTGTTCTCTTAATAGTAGGCCCTTTTTGCTGTAAAGCGGCCTCTATTTGAGAGGATGGTGACTATATATTCCCCAGTTAAGAGGTGTATTTGTGTCACTGAGTGCATCACCTGTTGGATTGCATACTCAGGGTAGTTAGAGCCACTTTTTGAGGAAAGTTGGTATCTATTTAAGCTCCCTGGTGATCTTGTTAGCGGCTATATTGCATATAACTCGGATTGTTGGCTTTATGATATTTAGTCTCCTTCTAGTTAGCAGTTGTTTTCTACAATGCTGCTTAACTGATCATGGTTTGCTCACATATGTACACTACTACAGGCCCTGCCACGTGTTTGTTTGAGTTAGTATGCCTTATAGTCTCCCTTAGACCATGTTGGCTTTGTTTGGTTCCCTTTAGTCACATGTTTAGGGTACATTGCCTGTTGGAATGTGTAGCCTAGCGCAGGTTGCAGTTAGCTTCCCATAGTTATGATTGGGTTAGAGCTGGTTCCCTGTAGCTTGGTCCCCTTTTAAATTCACGAGCTGCAGCCACGTGTCATTGAATCGGCAGGCCCCTTCAGGCCTCCTTTTTAGTCCACACGTTGGCACGGTTGGTGTTTTTAATTTGCAAACAGGCTGAACGCCACTTGTTGCTGGAATGGTAGGCCCCTCAAGGCCTCTTTTCTTAGTCGACTTGATGGCAGGATGCCTGGGGAAACCATGCCACCATCGGCCACACCCCATCGTCGACAGATAGGCCCTAAACAGGCCTGTTCTCGATGTTTGGCAGCGTTTCATGTATTCCCTCTTTGGAAATTTTTAATACATGGCCTTTGGGTGGTATGGTTAAGGTAGCCACTTGCTGATGCTGCGTGTGTACTAAGGTAGGCCTACCTCGGCCTCCGGTGTAACATGTGGAGTTCAGTATTCAGTATTTTGAGTGGCTGGCCCCTCAGGTTGGTTATGGTAGTGAAACCCTACTGAGGTTTGGTTTTATCTACATCTGCCTCCCTGAGTCTGAAACACTGCCACGAGCTGATGCCACGTGTCTGTTGAGGTTATAGGCCCCTCCAGGCCTTCCTTAATACGTGTTGGCGTACACTGTACTCCTCTTGCTTTAAAGAGTAAAAGGTGCTTTTACTGAGTACACTGCTCGTTGGATTGTGTCAGGTAAGGTGAACCACCTCAAAAGGCCACGCCCCACCCTGACGGATAGGCCCTAATCAGGCCTGTTCACGTTGGGTGGCAGCGTTCTATGTATTTCTTCTGAGGAAGTTTTAATACATGGCTTTCTGGTGGTCTGGTTCTCAGGTGGAGTATGGTAGTGAAACCTTACTGAGGTTTGGTTTTACCTACATCTCCCTCCCTGAGTCTTATTTTACTCTAGTTGAGCTAAGAGCCACCTAGAGCCTAGGGTGGATCTTTGAGCTCCTAGAAATGGCCACGAGACTTACGCCGTGTGTCCTAGAGGTTGCTAGGCCTGCGGGCCGCCTTTTTGACACACTGGAGTTTGTTTGGGTGTATTTCTCTTTGAGAATTATTTCTATACACTTTTGCTGGCCAGGGGCCCAAGTGGTAGATCCAACCCCCTCTTTTGCGGGTTGTTTACCATGCTTGGGACCTAAACACTGCCACGAGCTGATGCCACGTGTCTGTTGAGGTTATAGGCCCATCCAGGCCTTCCTTAATACGTGTTGGCATACGCTGTACTCCTCTTGCTTTAAAGAGTAAAAGGTGCTTTTACTGAGTACACTGCTCATTGGATTGTGTTAGGTGGATTGTCATGCGGGCACTTTGCAGCCTCCTATGCTGCCGTTGAAGTTGTCTGTCTACCCCAGCAAAGACAGATGTTCAGGGTGGCCCTTCCAGGCCACTTTCTGAATATACTTCTGTTTCACATATAACTACTATCATGCTGTAGGCCCCTCTTTGGCCTCCATGAGTATGTGCCCTTTGCATGGTCCACCTGTTTGGTGAGCTTTTTACTTCCCTTTCAGGGTTGTGTTTATAATAGTGCTTAGCTCCCTAAGCTGATCATGGTGGTAGGCCTTAATCAGGCCTCTTCCTAAGATTCAGCCTCAGGCTGGTTTGTGCTCCCCTTTATCAGGGTTATCTAGCGCACAGCCTCCTCAGTGCGTTAATTAAGCACTGGGTAGATCCTAGGATGAGCGGATTATCTCCCCTCGATATGAGGGTTCATAGCACTCATCTGAGTTCTGCTCTCCAGGATGCCCGTCTCTACGCGTGGGTTTGAGTTGGTTTCTGCCTCATTGCAGTCACTCTTACTTACTATCTTCTTGAAGAATGCGTTTTAGAGGCTCTGTATTCAGAAAGGGTTGGCCTGAACTAAGTCTGTTCCTTAACAAGACCAGGTCGGCCTCCCTGGTGGCATCGGGGGTGACTTCGTTCCCCTCTAAGTGACTGGCCGAGGTTCCCTTTGGTTCCTTGGCCACATTCCCTTAAAGGGACCACTTTCTCTTCAGAAAAGCTGGTTCCAGACGCCTTAGCAGCTTCTGTAGGCCCTCTAAGGAAGGCCCTCTTGAAGTTCAGCTTGGGCTGTTGGCCAAAGGGAATGCTGTCACTGACAGCCTGGTGTGACCCGAGGGGGATGACCAAGCAGTTTGCGAACTGCTTTTGGGTCTTTGTCTCAACCCATATTTTTTGGCAGGCACTCTCCTCAAGCATGGCGGCGTGGGTATATCGTTCCCCAAAGCATTTTCGAACGCAGAGTAGAGTTCCCTTTCGAAAGGGAACGTCTCAGGTTACGTATGTAACCATGGTTCCCTGAGAACAGGGAACGAGACTCTGCGTTTCCTTGCCATGCTTCGGGTTGCCTGCCTGTAGAACAGTCCCTCAAGACGATAGATACTGGCTATCTCTCCAGGCGCTCCTTTATACTTCCGGGTCGCGCCGTATGACGTCATAGTCTCGTTCCCTGTTCTCAGGGAACCATGGTTACATACGTAACCTGAGACGTTCTTTGTTCTCAGTTTTCGCACCCTTAGTTTGTTTCTATGGTTTCCCTGATTTGAGTCCATTAGTCCCAGGTGTCTCTTGTTAATTAGCCTTGTTTTCCCCTTTGTCTGGCTTGTATATATTCCCTGTGTTCTCCCTTAGTCTTGGTCGGTTCTCATTTCTGTTATATGTCTTTGCATTACGTGTATTGTGGATGTGGTGTTCTCCTGTTTATTCCCTGGTTCCTGTGTATTTTGTCATTAAAGTCAGCATTTCTGCATATCTCCTTGTTGTGAGTGTTCCTACACCATGTCTGCTGACAGAAGAACCTACCACAACAACACCACCCTGGCAGAGGACCGCCTATGGGGACTGAGGCAGAATGGCTGTCCGTTGGAGAGGTATGTGGAGGAATTTCTTGAGCTCTCTTATGAGGTGAGCTGTCCGGAGATCTCGCTCTGTGTGTATTTTTGGATGGGACTGGATAAGGAAACCATTCGGTATAGTGAACCCATTTGTTATTTCTCCCTAGTCGAGTCCATTAATCTGATTCTGTCTTTAAATGTCTTAAGTTTCGAAGTCGAAGAAGTTAAAGTCAAGAAGTCTCCTTTTTATCCAGCCCCATCAGAAACACACAAGATCTCACCCGCTCACCTCGAGCCGGTTCTCTGCGCATACCCCTCCAATGGGTCTGTCCATTTCTGTCCTCCTGCCATTCCCCAAGTCCTCAACTCTGGGAACAAGATGGCCGCCACTCCAGAGCCTCGTCGCAAGATGGCCGCCACTACAGAGCCTCGTCACGAGATAGCTGCCACTCCAGAGCCTCGTCGCAAGATGGCCACGCCTGAGCCCTCGGTCAAGATGGCCGCCGCTACGCCTTCAAAGTCCTCACCAGAATCTATGGAGGACCAATGGCTAATTGACTTTTGGTCAGAACCTGCACCAACCCCTGAATCTGCTTCAGTGTCTGCCTCAGCCCGTGAGAAGAGTCCAGAGGCGACTCTCTCCTTCATCCTGAGTCCAGAGGCTACTCTCTCCTTCGTCCCAAGTCCCGAGGCGACTCCCTCCTGATTCCCGAGTCCCAAGTCCCGAAGCAACTCCCTCCTGAGTCCCGAGTTCCGAGGCGACTCTCTCCTTCGTCCCGAGTCCAGAGGCGACTCCCTCCTGAGTCCCGAGTCCAGAGGCGACTCCCTCCTGAGTCCTGAGTCCAGAGGCTACTCCCTCCCGAGTCCCGAGTCCCGAGTCCTGGGGCGACTCCCTCCCGAGTCCCGAGTCCAGAGGCGACTCCCTCCCGAGTCCAGAGTCCAGAGGCGACTCCCTCCCAAGTCCCGAGTCCAGAGGCGACTCCCTCCTGCGTCCCGAGTACCGAGATGGATCTCACTCCTGAGCCCGCTCCAGCCCACGAGCCCGCTCCAGTCCCGGAGTCTGCTCCAACCCACGAGCCCGCTCCAGTCCCGGAGTCCGCTCCATAGTTGGCTCCAGCCCCTGACCAGCATCCAGAGAGGGCTCCTGTTCCCATCCCGAGTTCAGAGAGGGCTCCAGTCCCTGAGTCAGTTCCAGACTCCGCTCCAGTCCCTGAGTCCACTATAGACTCCGCTCCAGCATGCGAGCTTGCTCCAGACCCCGCTCCAGCCCAGAGGCCCATAGCTCCTCCCAATAATTTTTTTGGGGGGCGCCATATATACCCGTGGCCATAGGGGCCAAGACCACGGAGACTGCACCACCATGGCCCCCTGAGTTACCGGCGCCGCTCTGGGCCCCTGTGTTGCCTGACCAACCATGGCCCCCCGAACCG
>RJVU01058068.1:0-35274 GCA_003731715.1 Anabarilius grahami | reverse complement strand
ATGGAGACTCACCATAGACTACAGAGTAGCCAATAAACATATTGATAAAATCACCCCCCTAGTAGCAGATCCATCTACAATTTGTAATGGCCTACCATTAGATTGTAAGATTTTTTCAGTAATTGATTTGTCTAATGGATTCTTTTCTGTACCATTGCACTCTGACAGCCAGGCATGGTTAACTTTCACAGTTGACTATGAGCAATACCAGTGGACA
This sequence comes from Anabarilius grahami, assembly GCA_003731715.1. NCBI lineage: Eukaryota > Metazoa > Chordata > Actinopteri > Cypriniformes > Xenocyprididae > Anabarilius > Anabarilius grahami. The sequence continues at coordinate 35,057 of RJVU01058068.1, read as the reverse complement.
CGGTTACCACAGGGATTTCAGAATTCCCCAACTATATACCATCAGGCTGTCAGACGTGACTTGTGTGACCCAGAATGTCCAGTCAAACAGTCCACTATGATTCAATATGTTGATGATATTTTGATTGCCTCTACAGATCACGAGGTACATCAAACTGAATTGGCAGCATTGTTGGACTATTTGCAGAAAAAAGGACACAAATGCAGTTTTCACAAAGCTCAAATTGCTAAAAACCAAGTCACCTTTCTGGGTCAAACAATTGGTGCAGGAAATAGATCCATTACACAGGATCGAGCTGCTTCAGTCAAAGCCATAACTCAGCCTACTAACATTAAAACACTCCGATCATTTTTAGGAACAGCAGGTTACTGTAGACCTTGGATTGAAGACACTGCCTCGATTGCTCAGCCACTCTATGACTTGTTGAAAGGCCAGGTTAAAGATTCTGATACTGTTTGTATGGAAGAAATTCATCTCAAAGCTTTCAATGATTTGAAGAGAGCACTATGTCAAGCACCAGTATTAGGAATTGCCCAATCTGATAGGCCCTTTGTGCTTTATGTCCATGAACACTTAGGCTTTATGACTGCATGTCTAATGCAAGATCATGGGGGCAGTTTACGCCCCATTTATTACTATTCTGGTAAACTTGACATAGTCGCTCAAGGGATGGGCCCATGTCTTAGAGCAGTGCAGGCAGTTCATCTAGCTCTTCAGGCTTCATCAGGAATTGTGTTAGGACAGACGGTAAATGTAAGATGCCCTCATACAGTGTCCGCACTAATGAATCAAGCAAAAGTCACTTCTGTCACCTCCTCTCGTTGGGGAAATTGGTTAACAACTCTCACAGCCCCGAACATTGTTTTACAGCGTGCGCCAGTCACGAACCCATCCTCATGTATGATGTCTGCAATGACTGAAGTTGTGTTAGAGGATGAAGGAGAAATGACTCACGATTGTGTTACGCTTACATTTGCAGCTACGAGTGAAATAAGACAATCTCCTATAGAGAATGCAGAATTGGAGTTGTTTGTTGATGGGTCAGCTCAAGTTATTAAGGGTAACAGACAAGCAGGCTATGCAGTAACTTCCATCACTGAAGTGGTAGCTTCAGGTCGACTTCCAGATCATTTTTCAGCTCAAGCTGCAGAACTAGAAGCCTTAACTAGAGCATGCACGCTAGCTTCAGGATCGGTAGCAAATATCTACACTGATTCCAGGTATTCTTTTGGGATAGGTCATGATTTTGGTGTCATTTGGCAGAGTAGACAGTTTCTAACTTCTGCTGGATCCCCCATTAAGCATGCTGGATTAGTGAAAGATCTAATGTTTGCCATGAAACTTCCAAAGAAATTAGCGGTGATCAAAGTGAAAGCACATCTCACAACTAATACTACGGAAGCTAAAGGTAATGCTCTTGCTGATGTAGCTGCTAATTATTATTAGCTGCAGGCTTGTTATTATGCAACAGTACAAGTGTGTTCAGGTAGTACAGCACAGAAGACAATTTTGCCTCCTGAATCAATAATTGATCTGTACAAAGACGTTCCTCTATATGAAGCATGGACATGGTTAGACAAAGGAGCCACAGTGGATTCATCTGGTTGCTGGACCAAAGGGGGAAAGTATGTCACTCCCGAATCACTGCTGCCATATTTGGCTCAACAAATACACAATTTGGGTCACAGTGGTCCAGCAACGATGAATGACAGGTTCTCAAATCAATGGTGGAATCCAAAATTCAGAAATGTAGCTACCGAAACAGTCAAAAGATGTGTTACATGTCAGAAAAATAATGATGTGCCAGCAGCAACTACAGCAGCAACACATACCCCAGCTCCACCGGGACCATTTCGTCACCTGGAAGTTGATTACATATCGTTGCCTCCTTGTAAGGGGAAAACTGATGTTTTGGTAGTAATAGACAAGTTCTCAAGATGGATAGAAGCTTATCCAACAGGGCGTGCTACAGCTGCACATACTGCTAAATGTCTTGTCACTGATTTCATTCCCAGATGGGGATTGCCAGATTACATTGACTCAGATCAAGGTACACATTTCACAGGACAGGTAGTCGAGGAAGTGTCTAAAAAGATGAAAATTCAGACTCCACCAGAAGGTGGACACACAATCATCCCAGGTCAGTGGGTCATGATAAAGTCATTCAGAAACAAGCCGTTAGAGCCTAAGTGGCACGGACCACATCAAGTGATGCTGATTACAGCTGCTGCAGTGTTGTGTTAGGGAAGGAAAACCAGGACTCATGTGTCACATTGTAAAGTTGTTCCCCCAACTACAGGGATAGGATAGGACACACGGACCAGTGAGGAGCCCGGGAAAGAACCGAATGCAATAGGCATCGGGGGCCAATCCTGCGGTGAAGATGACCTCATAGGCCTTCCCCCACCCACTAGTCCATCCTTACCTCACTGTTCTTTAGGTGTCACAGGAATTAAGAACTAGGGAAAGAAGGAACAACAATAGCAGACTCAGATTGAACAGAGGATACAACCCTAGTGTTTGCAGACTTTTACAACACATACTGCTCTGTTGTCTTTTGTTCCCTTTCGAAAGGGAACTCTACTCTGCGTTCGAAAACGCTTTGGGGAAACGCCACGTGACCCAGGTGTCTGAAAGCACTATCCAATAACTCCAATTCCTATTAGCCGGCGACAGCCTATGACGTTATACGGCGTGACCCGGAAGTATAAAGGAGCGCCTGGAGAGACAGCCAGTATCTCATCGTCTTTCGGTCCTGTTCTGTCTGATTGCAACTATACTAACTCCGGTAGGGTTTTTTATATATGCCTTACAAACGTTCATGAGAGTGTGTTTATCTGTGTCCCAGGGTTTGACACTTGATATACATATCTTTCTGGGCGTTCTCTGTCTGGAGAGGAGCACGCATACACAGTGCTTGAGGGCACTGCTGTGTGTTTGTCTGTTGTTTACTCTGTTCTCGTTTGGCACTCTTCCCGAGGGAAGAGCTGTCTGCATCTGTGCCTGGTGGTTCTGGCCCCTGTTTGTGCTGAGGCTTAACGGTGGCTGCAATCATAGGGCTCGCAGATGAGCTCGTTGGGAAGTTTGAGAAAGTTTTATTCTCTCTCAACTTCCCTGGGGCTGGTGAGAGCGACTGGATGATGATGATGTTCGTGTTTGACGTCATAGCGTCCGGCGGCGAGCGCTCCTCTGGCTGGTGTATGCGAGCTGTTGTGTGTTTGGGACGCGCTTCTCGGCGGGCTGCAGCTGCCGGGAGAGCGCGTTAGGAAAGGGGCCGCGTGCGGACGGCTCGACGAGCAGTTCCTTTCTGTCCATTAATACGGCAGCTTCCATACTTTCCATTCCTTTCTGATCTCTGCGTTTGAGATCGGGAGGGCATGGAAAAACCCCTAGCTATTCAGATTTGTATCTGAACCCAGACAGATGGGAGGAGGAGGAAGCGAGAGTGAGACGGGTGATCGATTGTAAACACTGTTGCGTTGTAATCGATCCCCCAGCTATATAGGGCGATTTATATCTACCCTCTCCTCTTCTTCCTCCACATCCTGTATATATATATGTGTGTATGTATGTATATATATATATATATATATATTTATTTGCATGTTTGTATGTATATGTGTATATATGTGTATATAGACATATATCATGCTCAGATGCTTCTTATGGTCAGACTGATGGCTGGGCCCATAGTAATTTATGTCAGCCCGCTGTTTCTGTTTGATAATAAGAGGATCTATATTTTATTCCTTTAAAATAAGACCTTATTTTCCTGTATAGTTTTCTGAGCATGTAGTCAGGAAAATTAGGGGGTTTTTGGGCAAACTGAAGTTCATAGCAAACTCGTCACTTCAGTTAATATGTAAATGTTTAGGTCGGCCTTAATCGGCCGCCTGACATTTTGTTTGCTTGTGAGCTTCACTTTCTTTCTCTTATCCATGAGATTTGGAGGTGAAGCCCAGGCTTCACTAGGCTTGTGGCCCTGTAAGAAGGCCCGTAGCTTAGCGGCTAGGCTAGAGCTAGGTTAGGTGTGTTATTTACATAACCTTATGTATACTATCCCTTATTAGGTTGTATAGTTCCTAGTTCTGGCCTCCTCCCGAGACTGTTTTTGACTCCCTGTTTTTGACTCCCTGTAGACTGTTTTTGACTCCCTGATGCTGTCTCTTAGGTGGTAGGCCCTTATCTTTGCGTAGATAAGTTATGCAGGTATTGCTAGGCCCCACTTCCTAGATTTTTCATGCTAAAGGAAATGAATTCCTCTGAGCCACTTGATATCTGTATTTATCAAGTTTGACTTGACGATGCTAGTTTTTTAGCTTTACGTCCTCTAAGGCTTAGAACAGATTTGAGGATCTGTATGAGAGTGTTTTTCCTTTTAAACAGCATGTATTTCAAAGTTTTACGTTACTTTGAGTTCTAGACTTTTGCCCTACATTTATATGTGAGCTTACTTATGCTGCCACAGGTTAGCACCTGTTCTCTTAATAGTAGGCCCTTTTTGCTGTAAAGCGGCCTCTATTTGAGAGGATGGTGACTATATATTCCCCAGTTAAGAGGTTTATTTGTGTCACTGAGTGCATCACCTGTTGGATTGCATACTCAGGGTAGTTAGAACCACTTTTTGAGGAAAGTTGGTATCTATTTAAGCTCCCTGGTGATCTTGTTAGCGGCTATATTGCATATAACTCGGATTGTTGGCTTTATGATATTTAGCCTCCTTCTAGTTAGCAGTTGTTTTCTACAATGCTGCTTAACGGATCATGGTTTGCTCACATATGTACACTACCACAGGCCCTGCCACGTGTTTGTTTGAGTTAATAGGCCTTATAGCCTTTCTTAGACCATGTTGGCTTTGTTTGGTTCCCTTTGGTCACATGTTTAGGGTACATTGCCTGTTGGAATGTGTAGCCTAGCGCAGGTTGCAGTTAGCTTCCCATAGTTATGATTGGGTTAGAGCTGGTTCCCTGTAGCTTGGTCCCCTTTTTAAATTCACGAGCTGCAGCCACGTGTCATTGAATCGGCAGGCCCCTTCAGGCCTCCTTTTTAGTCCACACGTTGGCACGGTTGGTGTTTTTAATTTGCAAACAGGCTGAACGCCACTTGTTGCTGGAATGGTAGGCCCCTCAAGGCCTCTTTTCTTAGTCGACTTGATGGCAGGATGCCTGGGAAACCATGCCACCATCGGCCACGCCCCATCGTCGACAGATAGGCCCTAAACAGGCCTGTTCTCGATGTTTGGCAGCGTTTCATGTATTCCCTCTTTGGAAATTTTTAATACATGGCCTTTGGGTGGTATGGTTAGGGTAGCCACTTGCTGATGCAGCGTGTGTACTAAGGTAGGCCTACCTCGGCCTCTGGTGTAACATGTGGAGTTCAGTATTCAGTATTTTGAGTGGCTGGCCATTGAATAAACCTCAGTAAGGTAGTGAAACCTTACTGAGGTTTGGTTTTATCTACATCTGCCTCCCTGAGTCTGAAACACTGCCACGAGCTGATGCCACGTGTCTGTTGAGGTTATAGGCCCCTCCAGGCCTTCCTTAATACGTGTTGGCGTACACTGTACTCCTCTTGCTTTAAAGAGTAAAAGGTGCTTTTACTGAGTACACTGCTCGTTGGATTGTGTCAGGTAAGGTGAACCACCTCAAAAGGCCACGCCCCACCCTGACGGATAGGCCCTAATCAGGCCTGTTCACGTTGGGTGGCAGCGTTCTATGTATTTCTTCTGAGGAAGTTTTAATACATGGCTTTCTGGTGGAGTATGGTAATGAAACCTTACTGAGGTTCGGTTTAACCTACATCTCCCTCCCTGAGTCTTATTTTACTCTAGTTGAGCTAAGAGCCACCTAGAGCCTAGGGTGGATCTTTGTGCTCCTAGAAACGGCCACGAGACTTACGCCATGTGTCCTAGAGGTTGCTAGGCCTGCGGGACGCCTTTTTGACACACTGGAGTTTGTTTGGGTGTATTTCTCTTTGAGAATTATTTCTATACACTTTCGCTGGCCAGGGGCCCAAGTGGTAGATCCAACCCCCTCTTTTGCGGGTTGTTTACCATGCTTGGGACCTAAACACTGCCACGAGCTGATGCCATGTGTCTGTTGAGGTTATAGGCCCATCCAGGCCTTCCTTAATACGTGTTGGCATACGCTGTACTCCTCTTGCTTTAAAGAGTAAAAGGTGCTTTTACTGAGTACACTGCTCGTTGGATTGTGTTAGGTGGATTGTCATGCGGGCACTTTGCAGCCTCCTATGCTGCCGTTGAAGTTGTCTGTCTACCCCAGCAAAGACAGATGTTCAGGGTGGCCATTCCAGGCCACTTTCTGAATATACTTCTGTTTCACATATAACTACTATCATGCTGTAGGCCCCTCTTTGGCCTCCATGAGTATGTGCCCTTTGCATGGTCCACCTGTTAGGTGAGCTTTGTACTTCCCGTTCAGGGTTGTGTTTATAATACTGCTTAGCTCCCTAAGCTGATCATCGTGGTAGGCCTTAATCAGGCCTCTTCCTAAGATTCAGCCTCAGGCTGGTTTGTGCTCCCCTTTATCAGGGTTCTCTAGCGCACAGCCTCCTCAGTGCGTTAATTAAGCACTGGGTAGATCCTAGGATGAGCGGATTATCTCCCCTCGATATGAGGGTTCATAGCACTCAGCTGAGTTCTGCTCTCCAGGATGCCCGTCTCTACGCGTGGGTTTGAGATGGTTTCTGCCTCATTGCAGTCACTCTTACTTACTATCTTCTTGAAGCATGCGTTTTAGAGGCTCTGTATTCAGAAAGGGTTGGCCTGAACTAAGTCTGTTCCTTAACAAGACCAGGTCGGCCTCCCTGGTGGCATCGGGGGTGACTTCGTTCCCCTCTAAGTGACTGGCCGAGGTTCCCTTTGGTTCCTTGGCCACATTCCCTTAAAGGGACCACTTTCTCTTCAGAAAAGCTGGTTCCAGACGCCTTAGCAGCTTCTGTAGGCCCTCTGAGGAAGGCCTTCTTGAAGTTCAGCTTGGGCTGTTGGCCAAAGGGAATGCTGTCACTGACAGCCTGGTGTGACCCGAGGGGGAGTTGCCAACCAGTTCGCGAATTGCTTTGGGTCTTTGTCTCAAGCCATATTTTTTGGCAGGCACTCTCCTCAAGCATGGCGGCGTGGGTATATCGTTCCCCAAAGCGTTTTCGAACGCAGAGTAGAGTTCCCTTTCGAAAGGGAAAGTATCAGGTTACGCATGTAACCATGGTTCCCTGAGAACAGGGAACGAGATTCTGCGTTTCCTTGCCATGCTTCGGGTTGCCTGCCTGCAGAACAGTCCCTCAAGACGATAGATACTGGCTGTCTCTCCAGGCGCTCCTTTATATTTCCGGGTCGCGCCGTATGACGTCATAGGCTGTCGCTGGCCAATAGGAATTGGAGTTATTGGATAGTGCTTTCAGACACCTGGGTCACGTGGCGTTTCCCCAAAGCGTTTTCGAACGCAGAGTCTCGTTCCCTGTTCTCAGGGAACCATGGTTACATACGTAACCTGAGATGTTTTCTTTCTTACTCTGTGCAGATACCACTTGATAGCTGTCCCGAGACCCATACGCACCGACCTCCTGACCTGCATATGAAGACAACTAGACCCGCTACCGAGCCAACTGTCACCGAAGAAAAAAAATAATAAAAAAATACACAACGCAGAGAATCACCTACGGGACCTTCAGTCATCCATCAACCTGATCAAGATTGCCATACTAGTAATCATCATGGACATCGCACAAAGTGTAGACTCCAGAAACAACATATTCTTAGAGTTGATGAATATGTCAAGAAATGCCTTGTTTGCTGGAAAGAACGTTTGCATGCCACACCCACATTCAGTAGGAGCAGGAATCGCATGGGTGGCACACCCCATCTCCAACTGTGTCACATGTAGCTTATTCGAAGTTCATACCAGTGGAATATACAACAAGAGTACATGTCACAACATCACAACTCCTCCAGCTTCTCCATGTTGCATTCCTGGATTACCATCCTGCAACCTAACTTCAGCTACTCCCATCATGACAGATCTACTCTTGCCAATTACTTTTCCTTGGTGCATGGAAAATTATGTTTCAGCCTCGACTCCATTGGGTGAAATTCCTCATGAACGTTGCAACCTTGTGGTCGAAAAGAGAACAGAATCCCATGTGGACATTACTGCATCAGCAGGGAGAGAAGAAAAGGACTTAGAAGGGTGTCTCCACCGGACACCATCTCTCCCAAAACTCTTTGCAATAAATCAGTGGTGTATGATTCCTCCACCGACTGGCACCTTTTGGTTATGTGGAAATTCTGTCTACAACCTCCTACCCAGCCAATTCAATGGCAGGTGCACCCTGGTTTATGTTCTACCAGCTATCAGAGAAAATACACACTCCACCCCAAGCTCTCCACATATATATATAATTCAGCTCCTACCACAAACAAAGAAGATGGCTGCATTCCAGGACTCACTTGTGCTCAAACATGGTGGTCAAGAACTCTTGGTGCATTAATCCCATCTTATGGTGTCATGCAGGGCTTCTGATCAAGTCAGAAGCTTATCGAATTCTGTACAGAAACTGGCCAATGATACGGCTTTGGCTCTAGGTAACATTACAGACAATCTTGCTTCGCACAAGATAATGATCTTACAGAACAGAGTGGCTTTGGATTACATTCTTGCAATGCAAGGGGGAGCATGCGCCATTATCGGACCTGAGTGCTGCACCGGGTTAATGGATCCAACAGAGAACTTGAACAAAATCCAACAAGACATTTTTGATCTTTCAGCAAAATTACACCAGATGACTGAAGATAATTCCTCATGGTTTGGAAACCTGTTAGGTAAACCTTGGCAGTGGATCAAGGAAATAGCAATTCTGCTGTTGTTTTTCCTACTAGTTTACTATCTATGCGTCCACAGTATCAAGTGTTTTCATTCAACAAATGACCTCATGCTCATCACGAAGAAATGACTGTTCCAACCAGAAAAGACTATTACCCGTAATAACTACAAGGGCCCTAGCTGCATGTTTGTTTCTGTGTCAACATGTCCAAAGAAGATCAAAGACAATCAACACAGAGCAAGTGCTATGTGCCTGTAACGATCATAGGTTACAAGAATGAAACTTTTAAGTGTCTAAATTTGTATTTTGTGAGAGTTATTAGAGCATTATTAACACTCTAGTAACTACTATTAACTAACAAGAAACTCTGATTAATGAATTAGTAAGTAATAGTGCTCAGTTGAAGGTGGTAGTTCACTATTAACTAATCAGTAACTACTGTTTTTTTCATACCTCCCAGAGAACTACGAAGAACTACTATATTCATGTTCGTAATTAATGTGAATAATGCATAATGCATTATTAATTCTAAAGTAAAGGTCATGGTAACCCACTAGTAATGACTGAAGTATTACCAAATACTTGGAATTACTAATTATTTGGATCAGTATTCTAAAGTGAAAAACATGATAACTCTCTAGTAACTACTGGAGTCATTGTAAACTTTTGAGGTTTTTGTAAAGTATTGGATAGTAATAACTCAAGAGTTACTATATAACTCTAAAGTAACTACTTCTTATTTGGATCAGTATTCTAAAGTGAAGATCATAGTAACCCACTAGTAATTACTTAAGTGTTACCAAATATATCATAAAGAATTAATGTACAAAAACATACAAAAACTTCAAAAGTTTACAAAGACTTCAGTAGTTACTGAAGTAGAAACTCTCTAGGAGTTATCATGCTTTTCACTTTAGAATACTGATCCAAATAATTAGTAATTCATTCTTAAGTATTTGGTAATACTTCAGTCATTACTAGTGGGTTACCAAGACCTTTACTTCAGAATTAATTATACATTATGCATCATTCATGTTAATTATGAACCTGTATATAAGTAGTTCTTAGTAGTTCTCTGGGAGGTATGAAAAAACAGTAGTTACTGATTAGCTAATAGTGAACTACTACCTTCAACTGAGCACTATTACTTACTAATTAATTCATCAGAGTTTATTGTTACTTAATAGTAGTTACTAGAGTGTTAATTTGTTCCTGTGTAGTTATTCATTAATGAAGGATCAGTATTCTAAAGTGTTACCCAAATTTGTTCTATGTTATATCTAGGTTTCAATGTAATAGTATATGAACTGAAAACTTTATGTATATTGTGTTAAGGCAGGCAGCCCAGGTGTCTGAGACACTAACCTTTTGTCTCATGCACTTCCTGACCATGTGGCATGACCAGCTCAAGATACAGCTGTGCTTTTGTCTCTATGATAATGTAAAGGTATGGGTGATACTGCCAGACTGATTGGATTAGCACCTATGCATTTGAATGACACAGTTATGCTGATTAGATCATGGCTGGGAAATGTAGGGAATGGGCTGATTCCTGTACTGCATTTGCATGCTTTGTTTAGATTGTCCACACCTCTACTCTGTGTATCCCTCCCCCTTGAATGTATATGAACTACCAAGTACACTGCCTTTGTCAGACTTGGATGACTACAGCGATGCACAGCGCGTTTCTCAATAAAGAGTAACTTCTGCTTGAAATATATCCTCCTGGTCTCTGCTTCGACAAGGAAAAAAGTTTCCAACACATGCTGCATGCATACATCAGATCATGTGAGTATAGTATTTATTTGGATGTTTACATTTGATTCTGAATGAGTTTGATGGTGCTCCGTGGCTAAAGCTAACATTACACACTGTTGGAGAGATTTATAAAGAATGAAGTTGTGTTTATGCATTATACAGACTGCAAGTGTTTAAAAAATGAAAATAACGACAGTCTTGTCTCCGTAAATACAGTAAGAAACGTTGGTAACTTTAACCACATTTAACAGTACATTAGCAACATGCTAACGAAACATTTAGAAAGTCAATTTACAAATATCACTAAAAATATCATGATATCATGGATCATGTCATTGCTATTGCAACATGCTATTGTCCTTGCTTGCTTACCTAGTCTGATGATTCAGCTGTGCACAGATCCAGACGTTAATACTGGCTGCCCTTGTGTAATGCCTTGAACATGAGCTGGTATATGCAAATATTGGGGGCGTACATATTAATGATCCCGACTGTTACGTAACAGTCGGTGTTATGTTGAGATTTGCCTGCTCTTCAGAGGTCTTTTAAACAAATGAGATTTACATAAAAAGGAAGAAACAATGGTGTTTGAGACTCACTGTATGTCATTTCCATGTACTGAACCCTTGTTATTCAACTATGCCAAGGTAAATTCAATTTTCCATTCGATGGCACCTTTAATGGATTACAAAGGAATGTCTATAGATGAAGACATAACAGTTGGAAAACTGTATGCAGACACCAAGTTGCCACTTTTGCAATTCTACCTCACAACAAAGACGAAAAGTAACTTGAGCTTGCATATGCAACAGGAAACCGATGTGACTTTAAGGACAGAATAACTAAACAGTTCCTCAACAACAATGCCAGCTGAAAGTACAGATAACACAGATGCGATTGACATTGAGAGCAACACAGGACCAGAGATGTTTCTTTATTCCACAGAGATAAATTCCTCCAACATAGATGAGAATGCTTTGGATGACAGCAACACTATCACATTTTTCACTGGAGACATTTTTAATGTGGAGAATCAAAGTTTGGATGATACATTACCTCTCTCACCTTTAAACAACACTGCACATAGTGAACAATTAAAGAGGATCTTAGTTGTCCACCGTGGTCATGTCCTCTCAGAACTCATTGCACATTTTTTTGGATGAAAGTGTGTTAGGGTGTGAAATAAAAACTCAACTTATTGCACCAGCTGGAAAACTTGAGAGGGGTCACGATGAAGGAGGAGTTGTGAGAGACTGTCTTTCCGAGTTCTGGAATTACTTTTATGAACATTGCACTATGGGCAGCTCTTTCAAGGTGCCTTTCCTTCGGCATGATTTTGGACAAATGCACTGGGAAAGTGTAGGCCGTAGAATTGCCCTTGGATGGCAAAAGGAAAAGTACCTTCCTGTGAAATTAGCTCCGGTAATCCTGGAGCAGGCCACTTTTGGATATGCGAAAAGCAACGTCATTGAGAATTTCCTGAAATTTGTTCCAGAATCTGAACGAGCAGTCTTCGTTGATCTGACTTCAACACTGTTGACAAAGAAGAACTACTTGAAGTTTTGGATGACCATAGCTGTCGTAAAACACCAACAGAGAACAATGCAGAGGAAATCTTGCAAGAACTTGAAAAAAAACTGATTCAAGAGCCTGCCTATGTCATTGAGCAGTGGGCAAACATGCTTTCCACTGCCATCAGTCAACTTGATGACATTTCCTCGGTGTATGAAAACTTGCAGCCCACTGTGAGAAAGGTTCTAAGGACTCTTTCTTTCCCAGAGAATATGAATACCCAGCAGAGGGAGATTCAAAGGTATTTAACCACGTATCTTCGGGAATCTGGCACACAGGGTCTGTCTCGGTTTCTTAGATTCTGCACTGGTTCTGATCTTTTTTTGGGAAAAACTATCGTCATTAACTTCACACAGATTCAAGGCTTCCAACGACGCCCAGTTGCACACACTTGTGGTTGTGTTTTGGAACTGTCAGTTTTCTATGACAGTTATCCTGATTTCAGATCCGAAATTAACAAAGTCTTAGAATGCAATGTGTGGGTGATGGACATTATCTAATTAATGAAGTTAGAAAAGACTACTGCCTCTACTCTACATAATGTAAATGTCTGTGGGCATTTACATTATGTATCACCATAAAATTTGTCTTACCTTATGTTTTGTTTGTTTGTTTTTAAGGTTTTTTTCCTCTTTCTTAATTGTGTGAATGTACAGCTGTACTGTCAATTTGAAAAAGTTTTAAAGACTTTTATAACTACAATAAAATGTTAATGTTATTCAATTTTATTGCCAATTGTAAAACTGTTTTCAGTTGCTGCTCACTGCTGAACATTTCCTTTATGTATACAAATATTACAGAATTTTTAGTGCAAAGATATGGATGTTTTTTTGCTTTGACCCAATAGCACTACATCCAAACCTTTTTTAGCATTGCTCTGTGTTTATAGCGTTACTGATAGTTGAAAATTTGTTAGTGACTACAGTAAGCATTGCTTTCCTTTCTGTATGTTATGTCTTAAGGATATGTTGCAATGCAAAGTCAAGTCAAGTCAAATTTATTTATATAGCGCTTTTTACAATTGGTAATTGTTTCAAAGCAGCTTTACATATTAGAAGCACAGAAAAAAGATAAGTGGTTAAAAATAAGCTGTACAAGCAAGCGTGGTAATATGTAACATATACAAGATGGTGCTACATTAAGCCAATGTCGGCTGACTCCCAGGGGTGGAAAAAACCCCCTAGGAGAAAAACCCAGTGTGGTAACACTGGGAAAAAAGTCCTAGGAGGGAAAAAACCCCTTGGAAGATATATATAATATATGTAAATGGATATGGAGATCAAAATCTGAATTATACAGTTTTATTATAGGGATTAAAAGTAGATTATATATATAAATATATGTAAGCGGATACGGAGATTAAAAATCTGAATTATAGATGCAGCCAGAACTGGATCTGTAGGCCCATTGTCTCCTGGGCCACGTTGTAGTCAGGTCCAGGCACAGGTTCTCCATCTGATCTGGATACGGCCTGGGTCCAGCACCCGGCAAACCTCAGGATAAGCAGAGAGACTGATATTAGCGTAGATGCCATTCTTATTCTGATCTACAGGTATATCTAGTGTTATAGGAAATGTTCTCGGTTCCGGCCGACCTAATTATTGCAGCGTAACAATCCTTTAACGGATTTGAAAAAATGTTTATGTATTGATAATGTGTTATGTGTATGCAAGAGCAAAGAGATGTGTTTTTAGTCTAGATTTAAACTGACAGAGTGTGTCTGCTTCCCGAACAATGCTAGGAAGATTGTTCCAGAGTTTAGGTGCTAAATAGGAAAAGGATCTGCCGCCTTCGGTTGATTTTGATATTCTGGGTATTATCAACTGGCCTGAATTCTGAGATCGCAATAAACGTGAAGGACTATAATGCACCAAGAGCTCGCTTAGATATTGGGGAGCTAAACCATTTAGAGCTTTATAGGTAAGTAGCAAGATTTTAAAATCTATACGATGTTTAATAGGGAGCCAATGTAATGTTGACAGAACTGGGCTAATATGGTCATACTTTCTGGTTCTAGTAAGAACTCTAGCTGCCGCATTTTGGACCAACTGTAGTCTGTTTAAAAGCCGAGCAGAACAACCACCCAGTAGAGCGTTACAGTAATCTAGTCTTGAGGTCATGAATGCATGAACCAACTGTTCCGCATTTGTCATTGAGAGCATATGTCGTAATTTAGATATATTTTTTAGATGGAAGAAGGCGGTTTTACAGATACTAGAAACATGACTTTCAAATGAAAGATTGGTATCAAAGAGCACACCCAGGTTCCTAACTGAGGACGAAGATTTAATGGAGCACCCATCAAGTGTTAGAGAGTATTCAAGGTTTTTTCGTGAGGAAGTTTTTGGTCCAAAGATTAGGATATCAGTTTTTTCTGAATTTAATAATAAGAAATTTCTTGTCATCCAGTTTTTAATGTCAGCTATGCATTCTGTTAGTTTTGTGAATTTGTAGGTTTCGTCAGGGCGCGAGGAAATATAGAGCTGAGTATCGTCAGCGTAGCAGTGAAAACTAACACCATGCTTCCTAATTATCTCTCCTAAGGGCAGCATGTACAGAGTGAAAAGCAACGGTCCTAGTACTGAGCCTTGTGGTACTCCATATTGAACTTGTGATCGATACGACATCTCTTCATTAACTACTACAGACTGATAACGGTCAGATAAGTAAGATTTGAACCATGCCAAAGCAATTCCACTAACGCCAATATAGTTTTCAAGTCTTTTTAAAAGAATGTTGTGATCGATAGTGTCAAAAGCAGCACTGAGATCTAATAACACTAATAGAGAAATACAGCCACGATCGGATGATAAGAGTAGATCGTTTGTAACTCTAACGAGAGCAGTCTCAGTACTATGGTACGGTCTAAATCCTGACTGGAAATCCTCACAGATACTATTTCTTTCTAAAAAGGAGCACAGTTGTGTTGAAACTGCCTTTTCTAGTATTTTGGACAGAAAAGGTAGATTCGAGATTGGCCTGTAATTTACTAAGTCTCTCGGATCTAGTTGAGGTTTTTTAATAAGAGGTTTAATAATAGCCTGCTTAAAAGTTTTTGGTACGTATCCTAGTGTTAAAGATGAATTAATTATATCAAGAAGTGGACCTACGACCTCTGGAAGCATATCTTTCAGTAGTTTAGTCGGCATTGGGTCTAACATACATGTTGTTGATTTTGATGATTTGATAAGTTTAGATAATTCTTCCTCTCCTATAGCGGCGAATGATTCTAGTTTTACCTCAGGGACACTACAGTGCACTGTCTGAAGCGAAACTGTAGACGGTTGCATGTTTACAATTTTCTCTCTAATATTGTCAATCTTGCAAGTAAAGAAGTTCATAAAGTCATTACTGCTGTGCTCTTTGGAAACGTCAGCAGTTGAATCTCTGTTTCTAGTTAATTTAGCCACTGTGTCAAATAAATACCTAGGATTATGTTTGTTTTCTATTAAGAGTTTTGAAAAATAAGTAGATCTAGCATTTCTTATAGCCGTTCTGTACTCAATCATTTTTTCTTTCCACGAAAGGCGAAAAACTTCTAGTTTTGTTTTCTTCCAACTACGTTCAGCTTTTCTCACAGCTCGTTTTAGAGCCCGAGTGTGCTCATCATACCACGGCGTTGGATTAGTTTCCTTAATCTTCTTTAGACGTAAAGGAGCGACTGCATCTAATGTGCTGGAAAAGAGAGAGCCAATAGTTTCTGTTGCAGCATCGAGTTCTTCTAAGTTGTCAGGTATACTAAGGCGATGAAACTGCTCGGGGAGATTATTTATAAAGCAATCTTTAGTGGTAGAAGTGATGGTTCTACCATATTTATGGCTGGGTGGTTGTTTTGTAGCCTTTGCTAACTGTATTATACACGAGACTAAATAATGATCTGATATATCATCGCTTTGTTGTAGAATTTCAACAGCATCAATATCAATTCCATGCGACAGAATTAGATCTAAGGTATGATTACGACAATGAGTGGGTCCTGACACGTGTTGTCTAACTCCAATAGAGTTTAAAATGTCTGCAAATGCCAATCCAAATGCGTCTTTATTATTATCTACATGGATATTAAAATCACCAACAACAAGGACTTTATCCACAGCCAGTACTAACTCTGATAGAAAATCAGCAAATTCTTTGATAAAGTCAGTATGGTGCCCTGGTGGCCTGTATACAGTAGCCAGCACAAATGTCAACTTACATAATGTTACATAAAGCACCATCACTTCGAAGGAATTATATTTGAAATTCTTTTGAACGGTTTTGAATATATTACTATAAATTACAGCGACACCTCCCCCTTTGCCTTTCTGTCGAGGATTGTGTCGATAGTCATAACCTTGAGGACTAGACTCATTTAAAGTAATGTAATCGTCTGGTTTTAGCCAGGTTTCTGTCAAACACAGCAAGTCTAGTTTATTGTCTGTGATAATTTCATTTACAATAAGTGCTTTTGAAGAAATAGATCTAATATTCAGTAACCCAAGCTTTATCATCTGTTTATCTGATTTATCTGTGATTTTCATTTTTTGAACATCAATTAAATTTTTTCCCTTAAAAGGTTTCGGAAGTTTTTTGTATTTACTCGTTCGAGGTACAGACACAGTCTCTATGTGATAATATCTAGGTGAAAGAGTTTCTATGTGCTGTGAATTATCTGAGTTCTGTGACGTGAGGCGGCTAGCAGACGGTCGGTTTAGCCAGTCTGTCTGCTTCCTGATCTGGGCCATAGTTTGTCATGCTTCAGCTCTAAGACTATTTGCCAGATTTCTAGATAGAAGAGCAGCACCATCCCGGGAGGGATGAATACCATCTCTTTTCAACAGATCAGGTCTGCCCCAAAAGCTTTTCCAATTGTCTATGAAACCTATATTATTCTGCGGACACCACTTAGACAGCCAGCCATTGAGTGATGATAACCTGCTAACTATCTCATCACTCCTACGAACAGGAAGAGGGCCAGAACAAATTACTTCTGCTGACATTGAATTTGCGAGTTCACACACCTCTTTAATATTAATTTTAGTGATCTCCGACTGGCGAAGTCGAACATCATTTGTGCCGACGTGAATAATAATTTTAGAGTATTTACGATTAGCATTAGCCAGCACTTTTAAATTTGCTTTGATGTCAGGTGCTCTGGCCCCCGGCAAACATGTGACTATGGTGGCTGGTGTCTCTATTTTAACGTTCCGTGTAATAGAATCACCAATAACTAGGGCACTTTCAACAGGATTCTCAGTGGGTGCGTCACTGAGTGGGGAGAACCTGTTTGATGTTCTAATCGGAACGGAAGAGTGGTGTTTGTTCTTGCCACTATGCCGCCTCACAGTCACCCAGTTAGCCTGCTGCGTGGCTTCTACAACCGGAACCGAATGTGCAGTGTTTACTAGGCTAGTCGCATCCAAAGCAGTATCTAAGGCCCTTTCATTCTCGCTATCCTCAATTAAAGTTTGGATGCGTGTCTCTAATTCTGAGATTCTCTCTGTCAGCCTGACAATATCCCTGCATTTATCACATGTGTAAGTCTCACTGCTGACAGAAAGAGCTAAGCTGTACATGTTGCATTTAATACACATGATAATCGTCGGACATGACTGACCGTGTTTTTGTAGAGTAGTCTGACTCCCCACAGTTGTTTGGTGAACTTGATCGCTAACGGCGTCCGAAAAACTGCATCGCACACGGGACTCGCTAGCTGGATGTCTCGGTCGCTTGCCGGCGCCTGGGGCAAGGGTGATGTGCGGGACGCTGTACCTCACGGTGGATCTATGAATGCCAGGCAGCAAGGTCTACACAGCTTCCCGATCTGGCGAGGACAGATCAGAATAACATACATCGGATAAATCCGCCATTAGATCGACAAGGAAGGTTAGTTTAGAGGAAAAAATAGACGGTAGCTAGCAGGCTATGGCTGACACTAGGTGATTACGCTGGTAGATTACTAGTAATAAATCGTTCCGTTCAGTAATACTATGCAATAGGTTAAGTAATCTAGTGACAAGAAAGTTATATTATGTGAATAGGAATAAAGAGAAGGATTTAGGATAAACTCCACGAAGCTCCGCGCGTAGCTGTTGCTGCGGGTGAGAATGTACGTTCTGTATGTTGTTCTGTTTTCCAACAAAAGTACACCCAATCCTCTTGAATACTGTACATAACCATAAACTTTACCCTTTTTTTGTTTAAAGAATTGCCTGCTTGCTTTGCTTGTGCAGTATAAAACCCATGCTGTTTTTTTTTTGTTTTTTTTTATAAATTATTTTGAACATTAGTAGGCCTGCCTTTTTCATTTCAATTAAGTGTTCCACAGAATAAAAAGTATATGTGACCCGTCACGGAAACCATTGACACAAGTCGGCAGCACAACTATCGAGCAAAGTGAGAAAGAAGCGTTCGTTTTTTTGCAGAATCTGTTAGTTGAGATCACGAAGAAGCCTCTCCGTGTTTGAGATAGCAGTATTGGTATATTTAAAAGTGTACATTTTGAGGTTGAAATCGGCTTGTTTTTCGGAGATTCTAGCACACAGTAGGGTCGTGTCATTGTCTGTGTGTATTTCCATACTGGATAACCAGCTTTTGTTTCTTTTGTTATTGCCCCTGCCCTCCAAGGGAAGCGTGGCTACTTATTATGCAGCCCTCTTGCCGGCTCTAGCTGATATCAAAATTCAATGAAGACCCGTGGCCGTTACACTGAAAATGTTTTGAAGTACTTCTTCGACAAGCCGGATGCTTATGAACAAGCGCTCACTGATTCTGAAGACGATCTGAGCGACGATGAAAGCGGCATAATAAGACATTATCTCTCTGGAGTCGGGTAACGCGCCAGCGCGTTTTGCAGGATTTTTTTCACATTGCAGCAAAACTACAGTAATTTTTTGTCATAGAGACTAAGTAATATATCAATTGAAACTATAGAATGTCTTCTTTTATTTGTGTACACTCAGAGTAAAAACAAAATGTTGTGCTTTTTGTAAAATAAAGAAAACTAACATGAAGCGTGATCTCTCGTCTCCCTCTGAACGAAGTCCAATCTGATAGTTCTCAGAAAATGAACTGTAACTTAGTGAATACTAATCACAAAAAAATTAGACTTATGTCTAAAGAAACATTGAAATGTCAGGTTTTAAATTGTGTAAGTCAAATCGAAAACAAACATTCTGTGTTTATGTAATCTGTATGAAAAGAGAGCCATGTCAGAAGTCCGTGATTCAGCTCATTATCTGCTAATGCGGCCACGCCCACGGAGCCAGTGCTATTCAGACGCAAATTCAGTCAATACATGCATACATCGTCTCCATCGTGTATTTATTATCTTGAAAATTGTTTATCTGGATGTTAAAGCCATGGTTAGCGACCTCTAGAAGACATGCCGTTAGTTCCTGGTTCCTGTTCTTCTTTAGATGAATTTGTGGACTAAAGGTGTACATAGCGCCCTCCGGCTGCAAGTATGAATTGAAAACACAGAATCCAGCACTCATAGTGATGACAATAAATATTTAATAAATATTATTCCTCTGTATAGAAAATTGACATAAACTTATGAGAATCCATCAATATTTCTTCAAATGTGCTAAAAGCCTATATGAAATGCCATAGAGGTAACATAATTGTTCAGACACTTTGCATCACAGAAATACATTAGGCTATATTTTAAAGTATATAATACTATTATTTTAAATTGTAATAATATTTCACAGTATTGCTGTTTTTTTCTGTATGTTTGATATACACCATGATGAGCTTGAGACATGATCACATCACAGAGGGTTTTTTCACAGCCAACCTGACTGAAAGGCCTCATTATTATGCAAGTCATTTCAGGTCATTATTATGTGATTCTTTTGTCTTCTCGGGTGAGAATCACCCATTATTCATGATGATTCACGCCTCCACGCATAGTGTGTTTCTTGACAAAAAGTGTCTTACAAAAACTAAATCAATTTATTGTTTTATATGAAGGAGTAGGCAGCATAACTTTTACATCATTCTGAAGCAAAAACTCTAGTCTACAACCTCCAAAACCCAGAAGTCTTGTGAACACAGATTTAATATAATTTTTTGGCCTCATTTCAGTGACTTAAGTTTTTTGTTTTTTCAATAACCAAGCATAAACGTTATTCCTTCAAAAATTCAAACATGTACATACATGTTCTTCACATATTATGGTAGCCTAGTTTGTGCTGAATACAGTGTAATGACACTTTTCCCATTAATATGTTTATGAACAACTGAAAAAAGCATAAATGTCAGGGCATGTCAAAACTTCTCCAGGGAAACTTCTCCAATGAAATCAATTCACCAAGTTTTATGTAGAAAACCAGCAAATAACAAATAAAATTAGCATCAATATGTACTTTTTCTTTACATAAACATTAAAATAATAACATTAAAAATGATGGCCAGATTTTAAAGGAGTGTCTTGCAACATGTTATCTCTAAATCATTTTCAGCCTCTAAATAATTTTTTATAAAAGTCAAAAAAGATAAATTACTGACATTTACAATGCACATTATCCTTTATTATTAATAGTATGCGGTCCATGCAGCTTTACAGGGGGGAGCTTTACAGGGGGTAAGGCTTATCTAAATGAGATGTAAATGAGCCCTATTGTCACTCCCAGCAGGTGAGAACAGGTGAGAACTGCACAAACTTTAGAGGCCATTTTCTCCCTTTTGAGATTTTTTGAGTGCCTACCTTCAAATGGCCACAACTTTGAGACTACACTTTCAGAATCTGTGAATAACTCAAAATGCCCCAGAACCGACTTGTGTCCCTACTTTCCGTGATTGGTCACATATGTTAAGGTTGACACCAATAAAGTGAAATACAGTGTATACATCAAAAAGGATGCATTGTGATCATATAAATTTATTGTTGCTCGACATCAACTTTTTTTTGTATATTACTAAGCAGAGAATAACATTTGTTTTTTGATATGCTTCCAGTGCAATCAAATGATACACTTCACGAATGATTTTAGACCGTGTCACTTAGTTCATCATTTATCAACTCCCTGAGCTTTATATACATATCCACAGTTGAATAGACATCTTTTGACATATCCAGATTGTGTTCTGTAATGAGGAGAACACAGGCATCAAACACATCTTTGTCACATGGGTAGTCTTTGAATACACATTCCTCCAGACACACTTCAACTTCTTGTAAGCCTACAGGGTGTAAGTAATCTCTAGCACCATATAACTGTGAAAAATAAAATGAATAAAATGTCACTTAAATGATGGGTTCATAATCTTTAGTCAGTAAGGTTACCATAGCACCCTTACAAAAAAAATATTTTTCCATAATGTAATTTACCAATTTCTTTATTGTGAGAAGTGTTGGGTAGTTAACGGCTGACATGTTTGCAGCTTACAGTTACTTGATTACATAGATTGCATTACCTATCTGCAGGGAAGGTCTTATAGGGGGCTGGGGGTCCCCCTTAAATTTATTTCCAGGGCCTTTTTTTTATTTTAATTTTTTTACTTTTATAGGGACCATTTATTTTCTAGCCTTATGAATGTCATCTTTTATGTCAAATTCTTAGATTTAATAATAATAAAAAAATACTAATAGAAAGACACTTTAGGTTTTTACCATTCAAATGATCAATAAGTATATGAAAAAAATCCATATCTGAAGTGTAAATACATTTACACAGCTATTACAACTGCAGAAACATGCCATAAATGTTTTAAATATACAGATTAAATAGTCTATAGAGATATGAAATTGGGAAAATGAAGTGAGTCGTTGAACCAAATTTCTGTGGGGTCTGCACACTGCATTAAAGCTGTGTGTGCGCAAATGTAACTAGATTGCATTTCATAAGTAATCTACCCAACACTACTTTTGAGATACAAAGTAATTGTAGTCCACAGAATGTTTAATAGACTTAAAGGGATAGTTTTGTCATAATTTTGTCATAATTTGCTCACACTCATTTTGTTCCAAGCCTAGGCCTATATCCTATGAGTTTCTTTCTTGTTGAACATAAAGAAATATGTTCTAAAGAATGTTGGTAACCAAATAGTTTTTATTTTTTATATTTTTTTATACTATTTGGAAGTCAAAGGAAACAAAACTGTCTGGTTACCATCATTCTTCAGAACATAATTCTTTATGTTCAACAAGAAAGAAACTCATACAGGTTTGGAACAAAATGAGGGTGAGTGAATGAAAAATGTTAATTTTGAATGAACTATATGCTTTAAATACAAATGATCAAAATACAACATGTGACTCACCTGTATTAAGTTTTGAAAACAGAATTTGATCAAACATTTGTCCATGAAAGTGTCAGCATAATGTCCATCCTCTTTTAGATTGTCGAACAGGTTCATCCAAATCTGGATGCACTGACTTCTAAGTGTAAACCACCATCTCTCAATCCATTGATTGCTGGTGCTTGGGCCAAAACTGACGCAAGTAGAGTCGGGATGCGTCCCATGATGCGGAAATTTCTGCATCTTGGCAACACTGACGTTCTCTGTGCCGAGATCCAATCTCACCATATTAGGGCAGCCCTCCACTTCTATGACAGCTGTCATAAAGTACCCAGCAATAACCCGAGGATCATTGTTTGTTCTGTACCAGGGATGGAAATTAGCACCCGCCACCAGCCAAATGCGGGTGATTTTGTGTTGTGGCGGGTAAACTCACTCCACCTACCGGCCACCGTGGCGGGTAAATAAAAATAGCATACTGTTTCACCTGGACGGCAGACACTTTTAGAGGAGGCACACCTTCAAAAAAAATGTGGCGTTACATCGCAGGCGTTAAGAGGTCTGCAGAGAAAACATCTCAGGCAGAGCCAGTGGACAAAGAGGCGAAGGTCAAAAAACGTTTTTTTAAAGAACGATGGAGAAAAGCAGACAATGGGGAGTCCCGCGATTGGTTAGTTTACGACGAGACAAGTCTGACAATGTTCTGCTCGGTATGTCGTCAACACGCTTCAGAAGATGCCAAAACTAATAGGCACTTACCAGCCTGAAGACGGCCCAGTTGGATAAGATGATAATACTGTTTAGGAATGCCCACGCAATCGCTGAAAAAGGAAGGCCATTTCAAGATTACTGTAGCGAAGAGTCAGAGGCATTGGGATCCATTTGCATCTTTATTTCCAATAATCGTAAATCAAACAGGCAGGTTTCAAACAACGGCTTTAAACTCACGGTAGACTGGACAGAATCGGAGTCAGAGTTCGGGCAAAGTGTCAAGGCAGGCGGCAGGCAGACAGAGAAAACAAACAACAAGGCAGAGTGGGTCAGGAAAGGCAGGCGGCTGAGAATCAAGGTCCAATAAACAATCCAGGTCATACACGGGGAATCAGTCACAAGGAAAACGCTCGGTAATGTCTGCATGGCAAAACAAGACTTCGCGGGGAGATGAGAGAGGGAGCTGATTATAAAGGGGAAGGGTAATGAGCCACACCTGGGCAGGTGATCAGCCCCAGGTACGGGGTGTTATGGGAAATGGAGTTCATGTGGGAGTTAATACTCTGGTGAGGGTTCCCTCTGGTGGTGATCGGAGGGAGCCACAGAGGCTGTGTTCGTGACAATTACGAATGGCAATGCAGGTAAGTCTTTTTTTTTTTCTTCTTCTTTTTTTTTTTTGTCAATGAAATGTTGAATAGTAGATTTTAGATTAAATGCTGAATAAGGTCAGAAGAATATAGCGCCCATGTAACTAATGTCAGTTAGCTAGGCTAGTTTATATGCATAAAGTAGCCTATAACGTTAGTGATATTGTACGATATTTACTTCTAACTTTACTTTTCATTGTTTATTTTTCCATTTTCATTTTATAGATTAGATGAGATAAGGGAATTAGCACAGGTAGCACATACGTGAATCGGAAGCAAGCCTGGGTGTTTATTAAGTACATAGCTGCAGCTGAGAGGAAGACCCTTCAGTCAAAGATAGCGACAGCGAAATTCCTCTCCATTATGTCTGACGGGTCTACTGACACTGCCGTGATGGAACAGGAAATGCTGTATACACGCTTGTGCAACCGAGGCAAGGTGGAGGTCCACTTTGTAGGGATACAGGATGTGGAGAATGCAGACGGTGAGAACATCGCTCAGGCAATAGATAACATGATGAGGGAGGTCTGTGGAGAAGAGTGGCAGGCCAAGTTGGTGGCATGTGCAACTGATGGTGCGTCGGTGATGACAGGGACACGTAAAGGAGTAGTGAGCAGGCTGAGAGGAAGTAACATGCACGTCCTGGGTATTCACTGTATGGCACACCGCCTGGAACTAGCTTTCAAGGATGCCATTAAGAGTTGCTCTATAGCAAAACAGATTGAAGATGTCCTGTCAGGGCTGCATACATTCTATTGTAAAAGTGCTCTCAACAGGGCAAACCTAAAGCACAGCTTCAAGATTCTGGGCCAGAATCCCCTTGTACCAACTAGGGTTGGAGGCACCAGGTGGGTTTCTCACCTCTTTAGGGCCAATGACCATTTTTTGAGGGGTTACCAGGGACTTACCCAGCACCTAGACCAGGTAGGCTAAATAACAGTGTAGAGAACTTGAATATTAAGTTAAAAGTATAGGTCCGTTTACTGTCAGGAATTTGTTCAGTGTAATTTAATAAATCAAACTAACTTACACTTATAAAACACTTATATAAAAATTATAAATTGACTAATGACTTTTCTTTATTGATTTGATGGATTTTGTATAAAGATTCAGTCACCAGATGCTGAAGGGGTGAATGCAGTGCAGAAGAGCAAAGCACGCCACTACTTCCAAACCTGCCGGGATCCAGCATTTTTCATGTTTTGCAACTTCATGCATGATTGCCTGACTCATCACAGCAGCCTCTCTCTGACTCTTCAAACCTCAGCTATCACAGTGGCTGAAGTACACAGCTGCCTGACAGCCACCCAAACAGTGCTCACAAAATACAAAACCAGGTGAGTGTCAGAGTGAGAACTGAAAAGTTGTGTTAATGTGTTTGCTGCTTAGCTGAATATCTTAAATAAACGTACTAATGTAAATGTACCACAGACCTGGGCCCAAGCTAAAAGCCTGTATGAAGCAGCACGAGAATGATGACAGCGTCCTAAGCCGTGTAATGAAGGCCAAGTTTGAGCTGCTCGACAAGCTCTGCCAGAGTCTGCAAAGTCGCTTCACCGACATGACCATAGGGATTCTCCAAGCTACAAAGTTAATAAATCTGAACAGCTGGCCTGACGAAGATCGCTCTAAAGGTATGTGGTTTAGTTTCATACATAACATTTCATCTACAAAGTCATGAAAGCATATAACTCAATGTTGTTTCATTATGTCCGTCTCTTTTCAGAATTTGGTGAATCAGAAGTGGAGGAATTAACTACACACTTCCAGAGCATCCTGTCATCCTCGGGGGTCGCTGTTGAGCTCATCCCAGATCAGTGCACCATTCTCAAGACCAGACTGTATCAGACTGGAGAGAGTCTCCACATGAAGACCTGGCCAGAAATCAACAGGTCTTTGCAACCGCAGTGCCCCGACATCCTCAGCCTGGTTGACCTCATTCTCACCATACCAGCCTCTACTGCAGACTGTGAAAGAGGCTTCAATCAAATGAAGTTAGTGAAAAGTGACTGGAGGTCCCGTCTTACATCAAGAAGCCTCTGTGACCTACTGACTGTCCAGCTATCCAGTCCCTCTATTGAGAATTATGACCCCACCCCTGCTATCCAGCTCTGGCATCAGGCTAGCATCCGGCCTAGAAGGCCACAGTTCATGGAGGGGAAGAAGAACACTCAAGAAAGCACCTCTGAAACTTCAGAATCTGATTCTGATGAGCAGGAGTAAATTGGACTAAAAGTAAAAAGGAGTAAAATGGGAGTGGGTTGGATGGGTGGAGGAATGTTAGTTTTTTGTTTAATCTGCCCTACTCATTTAATAAAATGTATATCAGTTCATGGTTTGTGTGTGTATAAGCGAGAAAGAGAAAATGTCAGTATTTCATTGAGACTTGAGATTAAATAAACTGTTTAAGTATTGTAGATCTTATAGTATTAATTGTCACATGCAGTTACACATTGTCGGTTAAAAACAAGAAAGTGGCTGGTAAAAACATTGAGTGGCTGGTAGATTTTGAAATCCACCAGCCACAGTGGCTGGTGGACAAAAAAGTTAATTTTCATCCCTGTTCTGTACGCTTCAAGCCACATTATTTTTCTGGAAAACCCGTCAATGCACCCACTTATACCAATTCCGTATGGCTTTAATTTATCATATCCATCGATATGCCACACATAATTAGGTCCACGGCTGAAATACACTCGATGGCGAAGTCGATTCCTAGACCTCAGGTCAACTCCCTCGTCGTCTAGCAACCGTAAAATCACCTCTCTGTCAGTGATAATTCCATTGAGCCAGCATTTCTGATGCATCCACCTTTAACCATGTGACTGCCCTGATGTTTGTAGTTGTTGCTGAATGAAAGCTGCCACATCAGCTTCATCAGTCTTGTTCTTCCTCCTCCAAAGCAGGTGTTTGCTCAAAAGCCGCTCAAGGGTGCGATTGCTAATGTTGACTCCATGTACCTCTTTCAGTAGAGTTAGTATTTCATGATTTGTTAGTCCTCGTCTGAAATACTGCTCTATTTGTTTAAAATCCATGGATCACGCGGAGGCCCACCGTTAGCAAGAATCAGCACCAGCAACATCGGCGCCTATGTAGGCTATAGTATAGTATAGCGTAGCGCAAGCGTACAATGCGTCATAATTAAGTTTCTCGTTATTATGACTTACAGAATTATATTTTTTTACTCAACTGTGGCGGAAACGGGCTTCCATACAAATGTCCTCTCTAGTATCACGTTCCCAGGACTTCCCAGGTTCGCATCAGGTCGCACTGCGCAGACGCAGGCGACGTCACTTCCTCTGACATAGAGAAAGAGACCGATATGTAGGTAAATATGTAGATTTCACGTGCTCATAACTTCATAAAAAATGCATTATTTAAAGCAGATCTTACGATTAAAATGAATCCAAAATCAACATAATATATTGCGTTGATCACAAGATATTACTCATGGAAAGATTTAACATACTTGGCTAAAAACATGTCTCTCATCTTTCCGGGATGTATCCAATGTTCCTGGAACCATCCATGTTCGTTTTCCAACGTGGAATAACACAAAATAGATATCATTTTAAACTTAGAAACTCAGCTTTTTAATGCATCTAGTCATTCTGAAAAACTTCTGAAAAACTTCTATCAAATGATACTTACCTTTTGACTCTCCTTGCTACAGTTTTGGAGTTATGAGTCTTTACTTTTGTGTGTGTCGCTCAGGGAAAAAAAAACCTCTAAAAAAGCCTTTAGGTCTTAAAGGGTTAAGAGACATCTCAAGGCATTATAAGGTATTATCTATAAGGTAACAATATAATAAGATAACCTTGTTTGAAATGGGTTTGGCTAAAAGAAAATGTTGGTTTCGTCTATACTACTAGGTACTTATACTATATTGACTGGGTTAAATAGAATTGCATTACTAAAAAGAAATTAAAATACAATTTTCATCGACTAAAACTAGAATAAAATAGTCATGGATAATTCTCACTAAAATAAGACTAAAATGCTCAGACTTTTAGTCGACTGAAACTTGACTAGACTAAAAAGAGTATGAACGTGACTAAAACTAATAAAAACTAAAATGTCAGCTTGACACAAAGACTAGACTAAAACTAAAATTAAAACAGGCCGCCAAAAACAACACTATGTACAACTTAGTGAAGTTATTTGTGGCAAAATGTTAAATCTACCAACCTATTTCAATATGTGTGTATGTGTGTGTGTGTGCAGTCGCCTGAGTAGAACATGCTTTATGTGGACAATGAAATGGAAGGACATTGTCTAAACATGCTTTTTCAAGCTTGTTTCAAACAGTGAACCCCACCCAAATATGACTTGGGAGGTCCATACAGTTTAGAGGGTCCTGTCAACAGTGGCATCACTTTAGTTTTTAAGAACACTTGGACTGCCTGCATTGGATCTGTATGTTGGTTTAATGTGAATGCTAAGTTGTTTGGTTACATTTGCAACCTATTAGTTATACTGGGCTACAACAAGTCAGCTCCTGGCACTGAGGCTAACCACAAATTCACCATCTACAATTTAAAAATATGAAGAAGGTATATCTTCATATAGTATATGCTATAAATAAGCTGCATATAAATAAGATGCGCTATAAATAACAAAATAGAATGCAATAAAAGGGTAATAATATGTATGAGGTAAATTAAATGTCACATTGATATTGGATTTAAAGTGATTAGATATTGACATGTAAATATGAAATATCTTTCTGTCCAAACTATGTGGCATAAATTAATACTACAATTAACTTTTTCACCAACAGTGTCAAAAACAAAAACCTGGTGTGCGCAACAGTATCCTCCTTGGACAAGTGTGTTCATTGTGTGGGACCCGTATCTTCCTTCAAGTGGCTTGGCTATCGATGCACAGGTTAGATATTTAGTGAATTAGTATAGAGTGCACATGTGTTGTGCTCTAACCACTTAAATAGACCTGCAGTGTTAACATTATTTTACTCAAAATGTGTTACAGTTTGTTCAGGGGTCTGGCATAAATCCTGCCTCAAGCAAATTAAAAGAGATGACTTTCTTTATGAGTATCTACTGAGTGATTGCTGAACTTGAACTGTCTATAAGATTCAATCACCATGTAAAATAATTTGCTTTCTCACCAATTCAGGCGCAGCAGTCTCCTAAGGCTTCTGAGGATGAACTGCTACAAAATTCCACACCTAGAATTGGACCAAATATCATCTGATGATGCTGAGGACATGTCTGACAAGGAATACATACCTGACTCAAAGTCAGAATATGATGATGAATATGATTCAGATGCCAGCATACCCTTAACTCAAGTCAGGCAAGAGCTGCACATATTCAAGTAAAACCAGTAATACCTGATGTTGGAACATCTTATGGGTCGGACACAGGCACCCCAGTTGTGCCCAGTTGTGCCCAGCATATCAAAATGTTGGGCACCCCTTAAAAATATGATGATTTCCAATGCTGCTGACACATCTAATTCAGCAAATTCTATCAAAGACTCATCAAAGGAAAAGCTAGAGGATGAAGATATGACTCATGAACAAGAATTACCACATCTGATTGAGTAAAAAAAAATACTATTATATTTGTGGTAAGCCACAAAGCAAAATTTCCCGCCACTTGAAAACACACAAGACACATGCTGGAATTTTCCAAGCATTTTCCCTTCCTGAGGACTCAAAAGAGCGCAAGATATTATTCGAAAATTGAGGAATAAGGGAAATTTTAAACATAACATTGCAGTTTTGCAAGATGGAACAGGATCACTGAAAGTCAAGTCAAGTCAAGTCACCTTTATTTATATAGCGCTTTTTACAATGCAGATTGTGTCAAAGCAGCTTTACATTGATAACTGGTACATAATTTTGGCTGCACAGCAGCTCTTAAAGAATAGTGTCAATGCAGGCAGATCAGAAGCACTGTTGATTAAATGTCAAGAATACTGTTGAATATCAAATGTCAAGTCAAATGTCAAGTCAAGTGTCCCCAACTAAGCAAGCCAAAGGCGACAGCGGCAAGGAACCCAAACTCCATCAGGTGACATCAGGTGGCAAACAGGTGGCAAACAAATGGCAAATAGGTGTTAAAATGGAGAAAAAAAAACCTTGGGAGAAACCAGGCTTAGTCAGGGGGTGAGTTCTCCTCTGGCGAACAGTGCTTTGTTACGAATCAGGTTGCTATCATAAGTCTGATAGGATCGCACCAATCAAAGTGTTTATTTCAGTTCCATCCAGTTGAGGATCGTATTCATCACGCCGGTATGGACGGTTTGTTGAGGAACTGTGCTACTGGCTGTCGTGTCGATGAGGCCTTCACGATGGATGATCTAGTTGACTCGATCTCTGCTGATACTTCAGGGCTGCGTTGTGGTCATATCCAGTTGAGGATCGTATTCATCACGCCGGTATGGACGGTTTGTTGAGGAACTGTGCTACTGGCTGTCGTGTCGATGAGGCCTTCACAATGGATGATCTAGTCGACTCGATCTCTGCTGATACTTCAGGGCTGCGTTGTGGTCGTGTCATGGCTCCGGTCCTTGGTCTCAGCTGAATACGGCCCGGATCCGGTTGACTACGGTAAACCTCGGGATAAACAGAAAGACTAATATTAGCGTAGATGCCATTCTTTTTCTGATGTAACGAGTACATCTGGTGTTATAGAAAGTGTTCCCGGTTCCGGCTGACCTATTTTATGCAGCCTAATAATCCTTTAACGGATTTGAAAATATAAATGGATAATGTGTTATGTGTATGCCAGGTTAAAGAGATACGTTTTTAGTCTAGATTTAAACTGACAGATTGTGTCTGCATCCCAAACAATGCTAGGAAGATTGTTCCAGAGTTTAGGTGCTAAATAGGAGAAGGATCTACCGCCTGCGGTTGATTTTGATATTCTAGGTATTATCAGCTGGCCTGAATTCTGAGATCGCAATAAACGTGAAGGACTATAATGCATTAAGAGCTCGCTTAGGTACTGGGGAGCTAAACCATTTAGTGCTTTTTAAGTAATTAGCCAGATTTTAAAATCTATACGATGTTTAACAGGAAGCCAATGCAGTGATGACAGAACTGGGCTAATATGGTCATTCTTCCTAGTTCTAGTAAGAACTCTAGCTGCTACATTTTGTACGAGCTGTAGTTTATTTATCAAGCGGGAGGAACAACCACCCAGTAGAGCGTTACAGTAATCTAGCCTTGAGGTCATGAACACATGAACTAGCTGTTCTGCATTTTTCATTGAGAGCATATGTCGTAGTTTAGATATATTTTTAAGATGGAAGAATGCGGTTTTACAGATGCTAGTAACATGGCCTTCAAATGAAAGACTGGTATCAAAGAGCACACTCAAGCAATCTGGCAAAGACATGGAAGGCGTGGAAAGAAGAAGTTCAGCTGTATCTTAATCTGACTTTGACAGAGGCGTCAGAAAGCACGAAGGTGAAACTTTTCTACTATCTGGTTGGAGAAACCGGTAGAGAGTTATGTGAAATGTTAGTGGGCTCATCAACGGAGGACAGGACTGTAAAGCTGTTATTAGAAGCATTTGATCAACACTGCAACCCGAAGCTAAATGAAACAGTTGAGAGATATCGTTTATTTATGAGAAATCAAGGAACTGATGAAGAATTTGACAAATATGTAACTGAACTGAAAATGCTCGCTAGCACATGTAATTTTGGTGACATAAAAGACTCACTAACCCGTGACAGGATTGTGTGCGGTACAAATAGTCCAAGTCTATAGTAGTACAAATAGTTACAGACTGGAGTTTATGGTTGTTGATGCACACTCTGCAGTACCATTACTAGGAAGCAAAGCAGTCCAGGGGATGAAACTGGTTAAAGTACAATCTGAGAATATCCTGGTGGTGGATAATGTGGTGACAAAGACAAACAGAGACGACACAAGCGAACATTGGACAATGGAACAAATAGCAAGTGAGTTCTCAGATGTTTTCACAGGTGATGGTTGTCTGTTAGGTCACTACAAGATAGAGATTGAGTCTGGGGTGCAGCCAGTGAAACTGCCTAAGTGAAGAGTGCAAGTCGCGATGATAGGACCACTGAGTGGGGTTATGCCTAAATAGAAAAAGAGTGCCTAGCCATAGTGTACGGCATGGAGAAATTCCATCAATACACATAAGGAACGGAAAGTGATCGTACAATCGGACCACAAGCCTCTAGAGAGTATTGTTAAAAAGCCATTGCTGCATGCACCCAAGAGACTTCAAAGGATGTTAATGAGACTCCAGAAATATGATTTCATCATTAACTATGTTCCAGGGAAAGATATGCTGTTGGCAGATGCGCTGAGTCGGGCATACCTGGAGGACACCGCACAGGAAGGATCTGTGGAGAAAGAGATAGAAAGTGTGAACATGATTCAATATCTCCCAATATCTGAAGAGAGACTCAAAGTAATCAGAGGTGAGACAGCAAAAGATGACACATTCTAGACACTGATAAAGACGATAAAAGAAGGATGGCAAACAAACAAAAGAAACATACAAAGCGAAATAGCTCACTACTACTCAATCCAGGATGAGCTAACGGTGCAGGATGGTATTGTGTTCAAAGGTGAAAGAGCTGTGGTACCAGATGTACTCAGAAGCGACATGATACACCGAGTACACTCTGCACACCTTGGTATTGAAGGATGCTTTAGGAGAGCAAGGGAATGCCTCTACTGGCCTGAAATGAATGCACAGATAAGGAGATACATTGAGAAGTGTGATATGTGTAGATTACTGGAAACAAAACAACAGAAAGAGTCACTTTTCCCACACAAACTGCCTGAAAGACTGTGGTCCAAGGTGGGCACAGATTTGTTTGTATTCAACAATCGTGACTATCTCATCACTGTGGATTATTTCTCAAATTTCTGTGAGGTGGATTACTTGCCAGACACAAAGTTTTCCACGGTGAGTTAGGAAGCTGAAAGCCCATTTTGCCAGGCAAGGCATACCTGACGTTGTATTCTCAGACAATGGGCCACAATACATGTCAACCGAATTCCAGCAGTTCAGTAGACGCTGGGAGTTTCAGCATAAAACATCATCACCCACTCACCCGCAAAGTAATGGGAAGGTGGAGTCTGCTGTCAAGACAGCAAAACGTCTGATGCAGAGAGCCAAAATGTAAGGACAAGATCCATACCTGGCGATATTAGATCACAGAAACACTCTCTTGCAGGGTCTGAATGCAAGCCCTGCTCAAAGACTGTTAAGCAGAAGGACACGCACGCTCCTCCCAAGACACAGCAATCTGTTGAAGCCAAAAGTAGTAGACACCACGCACGGACTGAGACTAAATCAAAGACGACAGGAAATGTACTACAACAGACACACAAAAGACATGAACATCCTGAAACCAGGTCACCAAGTGAGAGTACAACCAACACAGGCACAAAAGGTTTGGCAGAAAGCAACAGTTCTGGAACCGGTTAACAAACGATCATACAGGGTTGAAATGGACAGTGGTGGTGTTCTGAGGAGGAACAGAAGGTACCTCAGACACACTGGCCATCAAGATCAGGCCATGAAACAAGAACAGTTTGTGAAGAACAACAGACAAAAGGAGCATTGTTTGCTGAAAAAAGATGACACCAAACCTACTGTCACAACTAGAGCAGGTCGAATTAGTGTCAAACCACAGTATTTGAAGGACTATGTTACTTAGTTAAACATGGACTGATTCTTACAGCCTCTCTTTTTGATATAAGAACTGATGTGTTTTGCAGGCTGAGAAAAGACCGTCTTTAAATCTAAGTGGAAAAAAAAGAGAGGAGGGGGAGAGAAAGGAAATTGTTTTGAAATATTTAGACAGTCACTGTGTTCAAATATAGAGATAAATATGCGTTGCTGCACTTAAAAAAAAAAAAAAAAAGAAAGAAGGATGTAACAATGTGATTGTTATTTGACTCTTGTTGAAGCACGGACCCCTTTTGTATGTTGCACTTTAAGATGTGAATTGACGATAGACCTTGCCAGTGGTTATCATCAAGTGTCCGTACATGAGAAAGACCGCCACAAGACTGCGTTTATCAGCCCGTTCGGGCTATGTGAATATCACCGTATGCCCTTTGGGCTTTGCATAGCGCCTGCAACATTTCAGCACCTTATGCAGTCTCTTATGAGTGACCTGGTGAGCACAGGGAGTGAGCACTGACCCTGAAAAAATAAATGCGGTTAAGCAGTAGCCAAAACCCAGCACCCTAAAGGAGCTCAGGTCATTTCTGGGTTTCTGCAGCTATTATCGAAGGTTTATTGAGGGTTTCTCTCAAATTGCAGGTCCGCTGCATGACCTAGTTAATGCCTGTCTCAGAGGGAATGGTTCCCTCAGGGTAAAACAGCCATTTGAGCACTCTTGGTCTCCCCTATGTCAATCTGCCTTTGAGCGACTTAAAGAAAAGCTGACTAGTGCTCCAACCCTTGGGTATCCACATTTTGCCCTTCCGTTTGTTTTGGAAACAGACGCTAGCAACCTTGGTCTAGGTGCCGTCTTGTACCAGGAAGGAAGGAAGACCCTATATCAGGAAGGAAGGAAGGTTCTGATTGCCTATGTGAGTAGAAGGTTGCACGGAGCAGAACAAAACGATCAAAATTATAGCAGTATAAAGTTAGAGCATTCAGCCATGAAGTGGGTGGTGACGGAAAATTTCCGGAGTTACTTGTTGGGGTCAAAGTTCACCGTCATCACGGACAATAACCCCCTCTGCCACCTTACAACTGCAAAGTTAGGGGCGATTTGTTTTTGATTTTTTACGTGAAGTACCGCCACGGGCGATGTAATACAGCGGCGGATGCACTCTCTAGGAGGCCAGGGTTGGATGAAGTGGAGCCTGAAGACGGTGACCAAGAGTATGATGGCTGTGTCGCCCTTGGTAATTCGCTCAGAACAGGGACCATTCTAGAACTAGATCTGGTGGTGGCAGGGATTGAGTGCTGCAAAGTTTGGCAGCTGCAAGCATCTGGTGCTAGCAAAGATAATTGTGAGAACACTCCTACCTTGCCAGGATACTTCAAAGCCGAACTCTATCAGTTCCAGGAGACTGATCCAACTCTCAGCATGTTTAGGAAGTTCTGGAGTAGGAAGAAATAGCCAACTCACCAAGAGAGGGTAGAGTGGTCCAAGCCAGTGCTGTCCTTATTGAAACAGTGGAAGAAAATCAGAGAGAAAGAAGGACTCTTGTATTGTGTGATTGAAGATGTTCACACTGGAGAGTGCCACCAGATGCTGTTACTTGCATGCTTGATCTTTTTTTTAACTTGGTGCTAACACATTGAAGTTGTTTAATTGCAAACGGAT
>RJVU01057857.1:9730946-9750105 GCA_003731715.1 Anabarilius grahami | reverse complement strand
TTTATAACACTTTAACATTTAAAGTGAGCTGGATTTTATCGACGACCAATCTCACCGATGATGCTGAAGCCATTCTTAAAGCCAGGCTGCTGAAGTGCAAAAGCCCATCCGATGACTCCTGCGATGGACGACAGCGGCTGAAGAGAGAAGCCAAGGATTGGAGGAATGGCGCTGATGGCCACATAGGCTCTGCCGTCGTTAACCACCACATACGAGTGGAGATCGTTACTGGTGAAGTCCAAGGGCACTGGAGAGTTTCCCACAAACACCCTGCCGCTCACTTTACCATTCATCCTCTGAGGGACACCTGGAAAAGATCATTCAGATCTCATTATGACCGAGGCTTACACTGAACCCAACACAGTACCAAATCTGTTTACTGTATAAAAGTAATAAAAATGTCCTTTAATAGAATTCAAACATTAATATTACCATAAACAGCATTGACTAAAAAATATGATTGAGATGGAAAAAAAATTACATTTTTTGACAACAGCAGTTTACCAGCACAACAAAGTTATTATTGTATTAGTTTTAATTGTATTAAAGTAACATATTCATTTTTGTCCCAAAATATGACACAGACTTGACAGCAACTAATTACATGTGAAACATTGTATATTCCAAATCAAGAGTTGATGAAAAGCTACTAATTATTCATAAAAATGTTGCTTTTTTATTTTATTTTATCATCATCATATTATTATTATTATTATTATCATTAAATGTAAGTGTTGTTATTGTAATTTTTTGTTTATAAAAAGGCATAATAATAAAATAAATATATATATATATAGGTCAGAGAACTGTGAACCAGGATTATTATTATATATTATATGTGTATTATTAAATTATTATACATTATTCCATTAAAATGAACATTAACTGAAATAAAATAAAATATACAAAAACTTCTGTTTCTGTTGAAATAAAAATTAATGTAAACTATATAG
Source organism: Anabarilius grahami (assembly GCA_003731715.1). Classification (NCBI taxonomy): domain Eukaryota; kingdom Metazoa; phylum Chordata; class Actinopteri; order Cypriniformes; family Xenocyprididae; genus Anabarilius; species Anabarilius grahami. Next base: position 9,749,152 of record RJVU01057857.1, on the reverse strand, counting down.
AAATATATATAAAAAAAACTAATAAAAATGACAAAAACATATAACAAAATTACTAAAACTAAAATTAAAATGAAACCGGAAAATATAAAACAATAAAAAATATTTAAAAATATTAAGATACTAAACTGATACTAACTGCTGTGAACATGAATGTGTTATTAAATTATTTAAATATTAACTTAGAATCTCAGAGGGGACTTCAATAAATTATTTGATCTCAAAGGGATTCAGCTAATCGCTGCTCTAATCTATTTATTTTGCTGTCCTAAATATGCTTGATTATTTGCATTAAATATTCACATTTTGACAAGCTGTCAGTGATCATAACTCATATGAAAACAATTCTATAAAGCAATAATAAATAATAAGTCCATTACAGAGAGACATTACCATCAGATACACACTGAATCCCATTGCCGTGGTATCCAGGCTTACACTTGCAGCATCGTCCACTTGGATAATTCCTACATTCACCAAATTTGGAGCATCTGTGCCCGCCACATTCCCCAGGGATGTATGTAAATACTGCATGCAAAGAATAAGAGAAAAACAAGAGTCATTTGGGCTCAAGAAAAGTTGTTCACTGTTCTAGTAAATAAATCACTCATGCTGACCGTCAACCTCGATGTTGTCATCATTTTCAATTTCCACGACCTCCGGATCTTGAGGTGTGAACTGAACCGTTTGCACTTGAAGGGGTGGAGGGTGTTCTGGACGGTGGTAAACTCCATCCAGGTTCTCGTGTCGGGGATCAGGATACACCGGTTGTTGATGGTTGTGGGTTCTTGTGCTCTTAAATGTGTGAGAATCCAAGGGTAAGTCTGGCACTTCTCCAGGGGCAACACTCGTGAAGTGAGGGAACGTTCCGATTTCATACACCCACACGCCGCGCCTTCCGGAGTTAGTCTGCCTGGAAAACACATTCAACACCAGTATGGGAAAACGTGCTTGAAGTACACTGGCACTGCATGCTAAATAGTGGACAAGCCACCAAAACATTATTAAATCACCTAAAAATTCAAATCCAGTCATTATTTACTCGACCTTATGTTGCTCCAAACAACTATGCTGTTATTTATTTTCTGTGGATTATAAATAGAGAAATCTTCATATAGCTCTTTTCTTTCAGTGACCACATCTGTCAAGCTCCAAAAGGTACAAAAACTACCATAAGGCTCAATAAAAGTAGCCCACGCTGCAAAGTTTTCCATTTTAAATATCTAAAAATTTTGAGAAGCAAAATGAAAAAAACTTAAGATATTAAAGGGGTCATGAACTGTGTTGTTTTATTGTTTTATAATGTTTCCTGGGGTGCACTTATAATGTTAGTATGCTTTTTACATTAAAAATTTAGAAATAAAAGGCATTTTTCCTACCCTGATTTGAGCCCTCTGATTTGAACGCTCTGTTTTAAGGGGCGTGTCTCCTGTGAGACTTCAGTGTAAACGCCCACTGCTGTGATTGGCTGACATCTTTCCATTTGGAATAGCTAAGAATTACTGTCTCGAAAACTTATAGCATGTTTTTACTATTACAGCTCTCAAGGTTAACTAATCGTGAAAAGTGTTGATTATAGCATTATATTTAGATCGTGGCATGAAAGGTTGAACATTGTAGTCGATCACAGACATGTTGTTGAGTTCATGAAAGCAGTGATCTCGTCATTGCACTCAATTTCTGCACACTAACGAATGCTTTCATCATAACTAACAGTGCAAATGCAATGTAACGAAGAGATTCGTTGAATAAAACGGGAGTTTTGGCGCGAGTCCAGAACTCAGTCACTGAAAAACTCATGCTGTTTGATTGACAGCTCCAGCGATTGTAAAGGGAGCGTTCTTTGATCACTTTCTATATATAATTTAATCTCCATTTAAATAACAGATTATTTTCATCATACGAAGAGAAACAATGTGAAGTTGAGCGTTTAGTCACTGGTTTGATTTACTGACACACAGACAATTCACACATGAATCATTACAAAAATCTGTTTGCAAAGCCTGCACCGAAATGCGATTGGTTTACCAAAGAATCCACAGTGAAATGAACCGAATACAAATAAATAAAGCTCAGCTGAGACATTCACATTGTTGAAAATAAATAACCATATTCCTGCATTAGGATCCTATGAAAGGTAATGTTATTTTAGTCCTGTATCGCTCTTCTCTCCTCCTCATCTCACTAACACGCCAGTGGGCGGGGCTAATGTTGCAATGATGAAGTAGGCGTTGATTTCTACTGCGGAGGCGGAGTTTCACCTATAGATAGACACATTCCAGGATCGTTCGCTGGGTCTGGTGTCAATAAAAGCTTTTATTGGACTAACAAGGGAGTATATGACCTCTTATATATNTTTCCCGGTGGGCCGACACACTTTGGGGCCGATAAAAGGTTATTTTTTTATTTTATTTTATTTATTTATTTTGCCAAGGACTGGCCCATTGGTTTGTCTTCAGCTCTAAAGCCTGTATCCCATGGGATAAGAACAAAGCTTTAGTTTTTATTTCTTTAAATATGTTTTATGACATTTTTAATAGTTCTTATGAATTTTAATTGAAGTAAAATGTTATTTCAATGAGAGCATCATGAAAGATAGATATCAGTGTCTTACATAAATTAGGTGTTAACTCTTTAAAAATGTTATTGTTTTAAAGGAGTAGTTCAACACAAAATGTCTTAATTTACTCACCCTAATGTCATTACAAACATGAATTACTTTCTTTCTGTATAACATAAAAAATAAAATAATTGGAGTCAAGGGTAGCTTAACCAAAATGGTTTGGTTGACAACATTCTTCAGAATATCTTCTTTTGTGTTTTACAGAAGAGAGAAAGTCATACAGGTTTGGAACAACATGAGAGTGAGTAAATGATGACAGGATTTAATAGCATTAAATTTACTTAACGGCATGAAAATCAGTGCTTTACTGCCAAAGTGAAATTCTATCTGACAAAAGTGCAATATTAAATTTGTTAACTGCATTTGTAGTAAATTCAATAATATCCATCATTATTTGTCACTGTCCTTGTTTTATTTATTCATTTATTTACTCCAATTTAAGGCCCTAACCCCAGCAAAAACATTCACAGGGGAACTCGTGGGCCGCATGGGCTGGGTTTGTCCAGGGCCGAATTTTAGCCTCAGTCCAGCCCTGGTACTAGTATTGAACTGCAAGAAGCAAGACAGTTGCAAGCCTTTGATTGGAGTTATGTAAAGCTTTTGATGGGACAGTTAGGTCCTAGAGATGTGGTGACAACAGCTGCGCAGAGGGGGCCCAATTAGATTTTTTTGTCATGGGGCCCAAAATTCCTGGCGGCACCCCTGTCATGAACTGTGTTGTTTTATTGTTTTATATTGTTTCCTGGGGTGCACTTATAATTTTAGTATGCTTTTTACATCAAAAATTGTCATAATTTAGAAATAAAAGGCATTTTTACTACCCTGATTCTATCCCTCTGATTTGAACGCTCTGTTTTAAGGGGCGTGTCTCCTGTGAGACTTCAGTGTAAACGCCCACTGCTGTGATTGGCTGACATCTTTCCATTTGAAATAGCTAAGAATTACTGTCTCGAAAACTTATAGCATGTTTTTACTATTACAGCTCTCAAGGTTAACTAATCGTGAAAAGTGTTGATTATAGCATTATATTTAGGTCGTGGCATGAAAGGTTGCAGTGATGAACATTGTAGTCGATCACAGACATGATGTTGAGTTCATGAAAGCAGTGATCTCATCATTGCACTCAATTTCTGCACACTAACGAATGCTTTCATCATAACTAACAGTGCAAATGCAATGTAACGAAGAGATTCGTTGAATAAAACAGGAGTTTTGCAGAGAGTCCGATAAACTCATGCTGTTTGATTGACAGCTCCAGCGATTGTAAAGGGAGCGTTCTTTGATCACTTTCTAGATATAATTTAATCACCATTTTAAATAACAGATTATTTTCATCATACTAAGAGAAACAACGTGAAGTTGAGCGTTTAGTCACTGGTTTGATTTACTGACACATAGACAAAGAACATCTGACTGTACATGAATCATTACAAAAGTCTGTTTGCAAAGCCTGCACTGAAATGCGATTGGTTTACCAAAGAATCCACAGTGAAATGTACCGAATACAAATAAATAAAGCTCAACTGAGACATTCACATTGTTGAAAATAAATAACCATATTCCTGCATTAGGATCCTTTGGAAGGTAATGTTATTCTAGTCCTGTATCGCTCTTCTCTCCTCCTCATCTCACTAACACGCCAGTGGGCGGGGCTAATGTTGCAATGATGAAGTAGGCGTTGATTTCTTCTGTGGAGGCGGAGTTTCACCTATAGATAGACACATTCCAGGATCGTTCGCTGGGTCTGGTGTCAATAAAAGCTTTTATTGGACTAACAAGGGAGTTTATGACCTCTTATATATCAAAAGCTCAAGGAAAAGTTGATTTCTTAATTCATGACCCCTTTAAGTCTTGCTTTCTGAAAATATTAAGTAAGTTTAGGCTTAAAACAAGAAAAAAAAATATTGTAAAAACAACTTGTAAATATTTATTCTTGTTTTAAGCATAAACTCACTTAGTTTTGATGCTTTTACAGAAAACAAGACTTAATATCTGAAGTCAATTTTGCTTCTCAAGTAAATGCATTTTGATTTAAGAAAGTTTAGATATTTGTACTGGAAAACAAGACAAAAGTACTGAGGAAGAAAGTAATTTTTTCAATCAATTTTTCAAACTCTATACCGCAAGGCATTTGAAGTTTTATGTGAGGAATAGATGTTATAGTCTGCAGCTCTCAAATCTCATTCTACATCCGTCACATGGACTACATTTATGATTAGTTTAAGTCAAATCACTTTCCTTTATAAAGATACAGATGGTTTCAAAGCAGCTATACAGGGAAAAACAGGAAAATAATGATCAAAGATGCAAACAGAATTAAATTCTGCTGTAAAGCAGCTCTAAAAAAAACAAAAGTGTCAGATTATTCAGGTGAAGTCAGTTCAGTGTTGATTCAGTTCAGTTCAATAACTGTAAAGTTAAGAATATGGTGTTTTCTGGTCATTTTTGGAGCTGGAGACGTGGTCAATATGATCTAATTGTATAGAAAAGAACAGCATGAAGCTTCATCAGAATGTCTGCTTTTTGGAACATCAAAGAGAGTAAATTATGACAATATTTATGGTGAACTGTCCTTATAAGACCAGCACAAACAGCAACCGAACTTACTCAGCCAAGTTCTTGACCGATGCCTCTGTGTCATCTGTGATGCGATAGTACGGTCCTTGCTTCTTAGTAATGAGTAATAATGTCTCCAGTCCTTTACTGAAGCCGGCGTGCATCGTGTAGCCGCTGCCTGTGCTCTGGAACTGCATCGCCTCTCTCGGGTAGAGGAGTATCGTGTAGGACATCGTCTCCACTGAAGCAATGACCAGTTGAAACGTATTCCGCTATGAGGTTAAACAACGTGATTTATTAACTCAGCATTTTTATACTATAAAATGAATCCATTTGAATCCATGACACATACAGCAATCTGCAATGACAAAGCCGTCGGAAGTCATTCATTCTCAATCAGAATCAGTGATTTGATTTAAAAACGTATTTTATTGTAGTTAGTTGCCAAGGCAATTTTTCAAATTTTCATTTAGTTTAAAGGGGATCTATAATGCCTCTTTCACAAGATGTAATATAAGTCTCTGGTGTCTCCAGAATGTGTCTGTGAAGTTTCAGCTCAAAATACCCCACAGATCATTTATTATAGCTTGTCAAATTTGCCCCTATTTGGGTGTGAGCAAAAACACGCCATTTTTGTGTGTGTCCCTTTAAATGCAAATGAGCTGCTGCTCCCCGCCCCCTTTCCAGAAGAGGGCAGAGTTTTAACAGCTCGCGCTTCGGTTGCTCAACAACAACAAAGCTGGAGAATCTCACGCAGCCAAAATGAGGATTGTCAGTAACGGTGTTCAGCCTTACATTGTTCAAACCGGAGTCGACACTGATGGAGAGACTCAGGAAGAAGTTACAACTTTTAGAATGAAACTGGATGTTTCTGAATGGTTAGTGGATACATTTAAGTAGTTGCTGTGGAGTTGATTCATCACACACACATACATATATATACAAAATTTTATGTTAGATGCGATTAATAGTGATTAATCACTTTGACAGCACTAATAAAACTATAATAGTACATTAATTACACTAACACAGGAGTTTTTCCACTTGTTTTTAACTCTTTATATCAAAAAGAAGTAAAAAATTCAGATACCTTTGTATTCAAAACACAACCTACTGTATAAAACCTTAAAATCTAATGCAACTATGCTTTAATTATGGCTTAAAGTGCATTTATTTTACTGCAACTTGAATTTTTAGATATTTTAATTGAAAAATAAGGCAAAAATACTTGTTAGGAATAGGATCTTTAAGGTGCGAGCGAGTTTGATACATGCATTGATAGTCGTGATATTATGCATTATTCTTAGGCCCAAAACATACTCTACGCAAGTATGTGAATGCAGATGCAATGGTGTATTATGTAGCCTAACAAAAATGCAAGACGACCAGCAGTAGGAACGAACAATACCTTCATTAAAAAACACATGATAAAATCACTGTATGTGTAAATGGCCAACAAATAAACTGAACCTCACTCTTCCGGTGTGTTCCAGACCATCTCCTCTGCTCTCAGCTCTATGAGAGGCCACATCCACCCATGTGACCACCAGAGCGTGGATGGGATTTACTGTATCATCCTCAGGAAAGGCTCTGTTGATTTGATCAGCCGCCTGTTGGAGAAGAGCTGGATTGGAGTCCTGGCGGAAGAAGACTTTTCCTACACCATCGCTGGTGTCCAGGTCGCCTTGTAGAGCAGCGATCATCTTAAAACTGGCTGGCATGTTGCCGAGGTACGCTGATTCTCCTGTAGGCTTCTCCAGGGCCACAAATCCATTGGTGTTGATCTAGATGTGAGATATAATAGTAATAATAAAATGACAGAAGTAGATACTGATAGGAATCAATAACCATAACTAAAATATTAGAAAACAATGATGTTTAGTTTTGAACTAGCGCTGTCAAAGATTAATCGCATCTAACATAAAAGTCTGTAAATTGTAAATACATAACATATGTGTGTATATATATATATATATATATATATATATATACACACAAACTTTTGTTAAATGCGATTAATCACGATTAATCGATTTCTGCATTCTTTAGTATTGACAGATTACAATACTAAAATCCATTCTGACTAAATTTACAGCACCACTGCAAATAACACTGTGTTTTATCTGAGTTTTTGGATGTTGTGAGACAGAAAGACTGAATGCTGAAACATATTACAATGACAGTGACATCTTTCAGTTGCTTTGTCTTAGCTGGTTGCATGCAACAACAAACATACATTGTAGTCTGATTCACAAACAAACTAAATTCAATTCAAGTTTAATTGTTCAGCGCTTTTCACAATACATAAAGCAGCTTTACAGAAAATGCTTGTTTCAGATGACTCTTAAGTTAGTTTTGATAAATCACCTTGTAAAGTCATGAGTTATTATTTGAATCGGTCAATTGACTCACTGAATCGTTTAGGATCTGTCATTAGGTAACAGTTAAAGATACACATTTGGGGCCAGATTTACTAACAGCTTGCGCCAGCGCAAACCCTCTTTTGGAGTTAAAAAACTACTGTCGAGATTTACTAAAGACACGCGGTGCAAAATTAGCGCTGAAAAGGCGTGGACTGAGTTGGTTTTGTGGCTGACCTTATCGCATATGCATTTGTAGGAGTTTCCCTTTCAGAAGCAAAATTTATGGGAGGAGATTATTAATCTTTGCGCTCATCAATTTACTGGTATTTGCAGCATTGTTTAACATCTAAAAAAAGCATGTCTTAACCCATTTTGCAACATGGCTGCAGGTGTTGCTGCTAAGAGGAGACACCGCAGAGAACAGAGAGCGTGTGGAAGAAGGGAGAAAATATTTTCCATTTGTATTAATTTCTTTGGAATGCCAGAGGAAGACGTTTTCCATACATTACAAGTAACAAGTCGCGCATGTGTCGACCCGCACCTGATGAGAGCATCAGCTCTGCTTATTTGTGACCCAACGCTAATTTGCGCTGCTCTTGGTAGATTGTGTTGGTCATTATGTAAATGATTTGACTCCGTCTGTGTTCTTTAATTTGCGTTCTTAAAACTAGCTGACCCCATCGGCGCATTTGTGGAATTGCGCTCTCACGCTAATTTGCCCCGTTTAGTAAATCTGGCACTTGGAATTTTTGATTTAATATATAAATCAATTAATTGACTACTTAAAAAACACTAAACTCTTAAAATAAAAGGTTCTATGTAGAACTTTAAAGGGTTCTGTCAGGCGCTTCGTATATAGAACCTTTTTCGGGTTCCCATCACAGGATCATTTTATGGATTTAGTTTTTATTGAATTATTTTATTTTGATTCTTATTTTTGTTAAATTTTAAGCAGCTCATAAACATTAAATCATTAGAACAAAAATTCAATTAAAGTATTATGCAATAATTTAAGACATTTCTACTTATATAGAACCGTATTGGTATAAAGTGTTCTTTAAAACTGAGTCAAGAACCGTAGAGTTCTAAATAGAACCCCATTGGACCCTTTTTTCCTAGGAGTGATGCTACTGTACTAAATGTGTCAAAAAACATATAGTATTGTTTTTGCTTAGTTTTGTTTATCTCAATTATTAGGCAACAATTTTAAGAGTATTAAAAAAGAGTTGTAAAAGGAATCAAGGAACTAGAATCGTGAATTGTGAAGTGGAACCGAAATCTGAACCAAAGTTTGATCTCTATTGCTGACACTCAGTATCTGTCTAGAAAGAGAAAACAGAAGGTGGGAATTAAGTCAAATAAAATNCTTTTGTTCATCTTCTGGGAAAAAAAAAAAAAGATGATTTTTTTGATGACAGAATGCTGTCAGATTTCCTTCATTGACTGCCTTTGTTTTTGAAAAGTGATAGTTACAAAGGCAGTCAATGGAAGGAAATCTGAGAGCATTCTGTCATCAAAAAAACTTCATTTGTCTTATGAAGATAAACGAATGTCTTACGGTTGTGTAGAACGACATGAGGGTGAGTAACTAATGATAGAAATTTCATTTTGGGGTGAACTAACCCTTTAATAATGTTTAATAAAATAAAAATATACACTCACATATGTAGAAAAGGGCTATATAAGTTCCCTATTTTTCTCATGCTACTGAAAACCTTTATATAAAAAGAGCAAATACTCAGTCCCTCTTCAAATGTGCACTAAAATCAACAGAAAGAGTTGGTGTTTGTGTTGGTTTAGGGAATAAAGTCCATTGCCAAACACCCACATACGCACGCACACACACACAGTGTAAAAACACAGAAACTATTCTTAAAAAAGTTTACTCTGAACTTGCAAAATGACACCAAAATGCACATTTTAAACTGATGATTCTGACTTATTTTGTAGATAACAGGATATCAAAGAAGACAAAGCCTCCAGTGTTTCAGATATGACTCTAATTTAAGGTGAAATTATTTTGTTACTCTGATAGTCCAGCATCCAAATCCTCAAAGCCTATTCAGCATAGACAAAATGAAATAATCTAAAGTGATCACGGTCTTATTCTTGACCAGATTCAGTCTTATAGTTAAAGCATGTCGTTTCTGTACTACAACGTCACCCAAGAGAATTACAAGCATAATGACTGTTTTCATTCAGTTTTCCGGGTGGGTCATCCTGGTATTGTTCACCTATTGTTTCATGAATACTCTGTACGTCAATATACGTTCACATACCGCACGCTGCTTTGGACAAAAGTGTGTGCTAAATGCATAAATGTAGGCTACATGTAAATACTGTTTTTCGCTGCATACTATATAGGGCTCTATTTAGGCACAGGAACAGTATTTAAACTCTTCTGGAAATTAACCTACATATGGTTTAATTATAGTTAATAACAGATTATTAAAACTAAACAGCGTGAATTATACTGTGAAATGGCACATTCATCTGAGAAAAAAAAACATTTTAAAACATGAGTACATATTGAACAAACAACGAAATGTTTTGCGGTTTAATAAGGAATGCATTGCACATTTTAATCATGATGACTGTTCAACGCCTCACTAAAACAGATGTGCATGCTTTGACTGCATTTCCAGATGTTTTCAGAATACTACAACACATGCACATTTATTCGGCTGGAGATCCTATAAATCCAGATGAAGGAAATTCATTCATAATCTGCTCTTAAACACTGGAGTTTTCTCAACTTCAAAAATCAACAAAAATCTTATGTTATGAAAAGATGCAACCATGCATTCAGCTAAAACAAAGAGTTCATGGTAAAATCCACAACAGCTCAGAAATAAATGCTCGTCCTGGAAAGGAAATTGGCAAAGGAGACCTGTGGGAAAGGAAGCATTCAAGGGATTGTAATTATGAATGTTATTGTTAGTCACGTCCTCGGTGAAAATTCTCCTTAAAGATGTACCAACCACATTTTAAAAACATCTAAAATGGTCCGTGAGTCAATCCGCCCGATCAATACACAGATATGGGAATGTGTCTTTCACTACAGAAGTTAAAACTGACTCTATTTACTTTTGTGATAAACATTCCTACTCTAATTGTTAATGATTCATCAATGCAATCAATCACTCAATTCTTTCTCAGTGAATAAAATCACATCCTGTCCTACAGTTTTCACATTGTAAAATAACATAAAATAGCAAAACAATACTATATACTGTATATTCATAATGACAGATCATTCTGCTATAATGTGTTTACTGACTGGATAATAAACCAACTTTCTGAAGTAGGCAAATCTGAAATAACAAAGCTGTTTCAAAACCTCTTCAAAGGATCTCAATTAGCACTGGAACACCACATATCTATTTTGAGAGGAGTATAATGAGCTGTTTGTCTGTGTTGCCTGTTTAACTGCCAAATGTGCTGCTGTTGTTAATGCTGTGAATTCAATCAGATGGGCAAGAAAACATGGCAAAAACAAACAGAAAACGTTTGCAATGTGAACCTTTAAGAGTTTTATTTCTGTTTACTTCAGAAAACACCCTCACTGGTCAACAAACATTGACAAATTGTGCTTTAATAATGTTGCCATTGGTCATCTGTGTGTGCATATATACAGTATATGTGTACACACACCAAGGTAACTTGTCTTGCATCTTCACCGTAAAAAATCAAAAGTTGAGAAAACTTAAAATGTTTAAGGCAACAAACTTCAGCAAGTTTTTGAGTTTTCTCAACTTCTTGTATTCAGTTTATGCAACAAAAAGTTGAGAAAACTCAAAAATCTACAAAAACAAGTTGAGAAAACTCAAAAATCTGCTGAAGTTTGTTGCCTTAAACTTTTAAGTTTTCTCAACTTTTGATTTTTTACAGTGTTGAAGGGCAATTTAATACCATAGTGCATGAATATTATTGCAATTAATTTTTATCTTTGATTGTTAATATCAAGCATGTTGTCATATTATTCCTGAAACAAACGTAGCGCTTATGATTAACATCTGAAACACTCACGTAAATCTTGTTGAACTGTGCTTCGTAAAAAGTCACGGGCTTTTCCAGAGTGATCTCGTGCGTCTCATCGTTCCCTTCATTAAGAGACTGATCGCCCGCGTTTCTCCCGAACGGAAAAAGTTCCTGTCGTGTTATCCCGCTGACAGACACTGACAATCCGAATAATAGGATCCACAATGACCATCTCTGCCCCTGCCGACCCATTTCCAGAACCGACCGAACCTGAAGCTGCCTGAGACCGACTGACTGACTGACTGAAGAAACGCGTGTCCGATTTAGCCAGCGCGCGCTCCTCCCTGAAACTGTCCCGCTTCTGCAGGAGTTCAATCAGACACTTTCCCGCACAAAGCTTAAATTATAAATTATGTGTTACTGTATAAACAAAAACTGAGCAATATTAATAAACCACATGTACAATGCATGTACTAAAGTCCAGGTTTAGCTGCCCCGCTATGTAGCATTTACTCCAGTGAACATTTATAAAGGCACAAATCTTAGTTTGCAAGTTGTCAAAGTGGGAAACAAATCTATAATATATCTATATTTGTTTGTTTGTTTATTTATTTCACCTTTGATTCAAGAAGTCCTGCATTTCCCTTGACCAAAAATCAGCAATGGTAATTTATGTCATAATATGTGTCATCATTTCTAATGGGCTCAAACAGGAATCCAGAGATCAACTTCAGAATTTCAGTTCTTGTTTGATCCAATTACTGGTTCCAAATTTCAAAATTTGAAAAAAATTTCAAGCATCAAGTTACATCTAAGGAGTCATTTCATTGTTAAATTTTCTAAGTATTGGTTTTAGATTGGGATGAAATTATGATAAATCATCTGTCCACTAAATTAGACATTAAGCATCATATTTCTTTACTTGTTACATCAAAAAATAATCTGATTACGTTATGCATGCTACTTGTAACTCGTTATTTTAGTTTTTACATCAAAAAGTAATGATTACGTAATGCACATTACTTGTAATGCGTTACTTTACTCGTTACATAAAAAAATAATCTGATTACGTAATGCATGTTACTTGTAACTTATTACATAAAAAAAGTAATCTGATAACGTAATGCACGTTACTTGTAACACATTACTTTACTCGTTACATCAAAAAATAATCTGACTACGTTACGCATGTTGCTTGTGATGAGTTACTTTACTTGTTACATAAAAAATAATCTGATTATATTATGCCTGTTACTTGTAATGCGTTACTTTACTCGTTACATCAAAAAGTAATCTGATTACATTATGAATGTTACTTGTAACTCATTATTTTACTTATTACATCAAAAAAGTAATCTGATTACGTAATGCACGTTACTTGTAATGTGTTACTTTACTCGTTACATCAAAAAGTAATCTGATTACGTAAAGCACATTACTTGTAACACGTAACTTTACTCGTTACATCAAAAAAAAACTGATTACGTAATGCATGTTACTTGTAACTCATTACTTTACTTATTACATCAAAAAAGTAATCTGATTACGTAATGCATGTTACTTGTAACTCATTACTTTACTTATTACATCAAAAAAATAATCTGATTACGTAATACACGTTACTTTACTCGTTACATCAAAAAATAATCTGACTACGTTACGCATGTTGCTTGTAATGCGTTACTTTACTCGTTACATGAAAAAGTAATCTGATTATATTATGCATGTTACTTGTAATGCGTTACTTTACTCGTTACATCAAAAAGTAATCTGATTACGTAATGCACGTTACTTTACTCGTTACTTAAATAATAATCTGATTACGTTATGCATGTTACTTGTAACTCGTTATTTTACTTTTTACATCAAAAAGTAATCTGATTACGTTATGCATGTTACTTGTAAAGTGCTGCTCCCAACACTGCTCATTTTAGATGAAATTTAAAACACCTAATTGCTATTTTTTTCCACAGTCTGAAAACATCAATAGATCAATGTAGATTTCAGTCTGAGGTTTTCTCAGAGAGGAGAGCCATGGTAGAAATGTGTCCATTTTGAACATAATCAGAATGATCAGCTAATAAGAGTAAACCGACATACTCTGGTGAACTGGATGGAGCGTGAGGGTTTTCTACATAGTCTGAGTTGGGTTTCCACAGAATTGTACCTTGAGATCTTTGATAGAATCACATCCTCATTTTCTGATATCAAAGACACGCAAAGTTCAACTCAATTGCGTTTGCAATAATTGAAGCTGAATTATATTTTTTGTATATATTTAAGTTTTCACATGATTTTAAATAATTGTATTAATTGGTTACACACAGTATTGCTGTGTTATTATTACTGTATTATGTTTAATACAGTATCTTTTCAGTTAAAACCAAGGATATTTCATATTACTATTAGTGTATTAATATTATCAAGCTGATATTATTTTGTTATTTTCATGGAGCATCCAGTCAACATAACCTAATTAATATTCATGACAATGCTTATCATTGTCTCAGCAAATCAGGTAGTTCTACTTACTAACATCATGTTGCATAATTAATGTTCACTACAGTAGCAGCGGCATTAAACAAACATCAGCGCTTGATCTTTTGATGATATAATAATTGAGCACCATCCAAAAGACCATCAGAGCATGGAGCATGGCCTTGTTTTTGGCACAATCTCATTCCCTTTGAAACGGCACAATAATTGGCAGTAATTTCCTGAGTTAACTGTACTGTGCACAAATGAACAGTGACACAAGAACATTCCAGATTATCATTCACTGTCAATGATAAATATGAATGTAAACTAATTGATTTGGATGGCTACTATAGATAATTGGGGATTAGGGTTAGTATCAAACAACATGATGGTAAAACAAATAAACTAGGTGATGGAATATTAAATAACAGCGCCATCTACTGGTCAATCATATCTCTACAAAAATTCTGAACTGAAGTGAGAATGAATTGTAGATTCCAATTCAATTCTGATTTTAACTGAACCTAAATTTGAATAGAACTGAATTGTAATTTGAATTGAACTTTAAACACATAATATTAATGGAATGAAGTTAAAATAAATTCATATAACCAATATGAATTACACACTGCCACGCAAACAACATTTGGGCTATTTCCATAAACATTAAACTGTAATGTTCAATGTTTGAAATCCCACCTATAGACATCTGTATTTATTTTAAATATGTTTAACTATATACTTAAATTTTTTAGACCATGATGAATGAACACATAATTTCCCATGATGATCTCATTGACCCCAAAGTATTTAAAGTGGAGCAAAGCAACATGAAGTTGGTTTACCAAAACACATGAGAATTAATCTGCTCTGGAACATTTTAGTTGTTGTGTTGGACTAATTCAATTCCTCTGTTGTATGATTGTGTTGAACATCTTTAATTCCTCTTCCTGTCATTTCATTACAATTGTGGCCAATTAAATTCAAGTTCACACTTAATTTAAAGGGACAGTTTTTAATAATACATTTTTCTTAATCCTGCTACATGAACTTTAAAGCATTACAAAGCAGCATATACGTGGCTCAAATTCAAACAATAATGCAAGAATATTTTTTATCATTAGATTTTATTGTCAGTCATCAAGAACATATCTACACTGGGTTACATTTCACCCTTAAATTAAAAGGAAAAAATAAGAAATTTTATTTTTACATATTAGATATTCCACACATTATTTCTGTGATACTGACTTTTACATCAAAATCAAAGTATAGATTAAAATTATAATCTGAGACATATGAAACCTGAAAACGTGCATTTTATTCCCCATTATAAACACATCACATGACCTTGATGTGATTATTACTGCACTGTTGATTGATTTGCTTGACCTCTGACATTTGGGCCAAGTTGCATGTCACTGACTGCCATGTAGCAATAATTCACCAATATAGTCCCATGTCGGGGTGCAGACGCAGAGAAGGTTCTCACGGCTTCAGGAGGCTTGCGGTGAAACCAGAGGTTAGTCCATTCAGCGACAGATGCTTAAAAGTTATAAACCCTTCAGACCAAAGATTTAATCAGGCTGTACTGAGGTCACAGTAACACTGGATTGGGTTACACAAGCATACAAAAACATTAATTCACTTCCTCAATTGAGTAATCGCATGATGGTAGAAAACATTACTAAATCCACAACAGAAAACTTAAAAGATCGTAAGGAGTAAATGTAAACACAACCAATTTTAACATAGATAATACCGGACAAAGGGATTAGGGAAACACAGGGCTTAAATACATGAAGAGCGTAATCAATGGCAAACGCAACAGGTGTGGGATCTAATTAATAACCAGGGAAACTAACTAGGGAACACAGACAGGCAGACAGGGAAGCCAAAACACCATGATAATAAAACAGAACATACACATTACAATATAATTAATACTAAAATAACACTGCACTTATTCACCACATGCTCAGTGAAGTTTTCTCTTTCTCTGGCCCAAAAAAAAAAAAAGATAATTTCACTTTCAATTTTCAACACCAAAAAATATGGTTTAAATGTATATTCTGTATGCTAATTATTGTTTTGTCGCTGACTAACAGCTAAGTTAAATGACAGATTCTTACACTGTCACTGTCAGCTATATTTATGCACTTGGTAAATGCTTTTATCCAAAGCGACTCACAAATGAGAAACAAAAGCAATTTGTCAATATTCATAATTTAAAATGCCAGCTACTGTACCAGATTTCATCTTGCATGTAAGGTTAGGCCATCTGTATGAATGCACTGATATATTGAATATTTTATAGACCCTTCGATATTTTAATAAAAAAAAGGATTTATACTAATTCCAATAATTATGATTTGGTATAAATGAGAACCCAGTGTTTTGGTAGTTTTGTGTTACCAAGATCCTGGGTCAGACGTAACAACCCGGTGTTTGGGTAGTTTTTGTGTTACCCAGCTCCTGGGTCAGACGTAACAACCCGGTGTTTTGGTAGTTTTTGTGTTACCCAGCTCCTGGGTCAGACGTAACAACCCGGTGTTTGGGTCGTTTTCGTGTAACCCAGATCCTGGGTCAGACGTAACAACCCGGTGTTTGGGTCGTTTTCGTGTAACCCAGATTCTTTAACACATTTTTAATAATATTTGAATAAAGGGTAAAGATTCAATTTTCATAATCCAGACATCACTTTTGACCACCACTGTACGTGCAAACCAATAACCAGTCAAGTTGGTAAGAGAAAGAAGCATGAGCATCCCGTGGGAGTTTGTCAGAGCTGGGAAGCTTGAGCGCAGGGTTAAAGGTACAGTACAGCACGTCAACACAGCGTCAGAGGGGCCGTCCTCCCTCCCTCCCTCCTGCTTTCACTGCCCGCTGCACAATGAGCCTTCCTGCCAGCTGAATGCGGTTCATGCACTCCAGCGCCACAGGAGGAAGTGCTGCATGCTTTCTTTTCCTCTTTCTTTCTCATTTCCTTCCCCTAAATCCTAGTCCTTCTCAGTCACTCTCGCAAGCTGGTTTGCAGCAGACTGCTGGCTGTAGTGATTTAACAAGAGAAGGAGGAGCTGCAGAAGCCGGCAGACGAGGAAAAGCCCCTTCTAGACTTCCTTCTCCAGGGCAGGAGGAAAAGAGACCCATGGAGAACGAGTCCCTCCCTCCTCTGCCAACCTTCAGCCCGGCCGTGCCGCCGTACGTGAAGCTGGGTCTGACGGTGGCGTACACCGTCTTCTACTCACTGCTCTTTGTGTTCGTGTACGCGCAGCTGTGGCTGGTGCTGCGATACCGACACAAGCGCTTCAGCTACCAGACTGTGTTTCTGTTCTTGTGTCTGCTGTGGGCGGCTCTGCGTGCGCTGCTCTTCTCATTTTATTTCAGAAACTGCGTGACAGCCAACACGCTGGGACCCTTCTCTTTCTGGCTGCTCTACTGTTTTCCCGTCTGCCTGCAGTTCTTCACGCTCAGCCTCATGAATCTTTATTTCGCACAGGTGAGTTAGACACAAGTGTCCTTTGAACCTTGCTATTGTGGTGATGGTAAAATCTGGTTTTAAGACTGCAGGTCACATGTAAGTTTATGAGAGCGGATTACACTAACAAAAAATATATTCTGTTGCTTATATCATGTCCGTTTTCATACTGCTCCTGCTCTTATTATGCATTATTCATTCTAAGGAGAAATTATCTGTTTTTTTATCTTTCATTAAAATGTATTAACTTACTTCAACACTGAAATGACTTTCCTTTTCGCTTGACATCAATCACTCTTTTATTTATCCAACCACCTCCAGTGTTATTTTGGTATCAATTACATTTAAACTGGTTTGATGTTTGGCAATATGCCTTTGCAACCCTGTATGTAATGCATTTGTCTGTTTTAATTGAATGATGGAATATTCATCACATTAAAAAGTGTGGGTTAAAAACTAAAGGTTAAAAAAAGGAGGGTTAAAAACTACTCCAATGCGGCCTCTATTTTATATACAGTGGGTACGGAAAATATTCAGACCCCCTTAAATTTTTCACTCTTTGTTATACTGCAGCCATTTACTAAAATCATTTAAGTTCATTTTTTCCCTCATTAATGTACACACAGCACCCCATGTTGACAGAAAAACACAGAATTGTTGACATTTTTGCAGATTTATTAAAAAAGAAAAACTGAAATATCACATGGTCCTAAGTATTCAGACCCTTTGC